>CM032890.1:12840215-13312715 GCA_019176425.1 Megalops atlanticus | reverse complement strand
CTCATGTTTTCCTTTGTTTTTTTTTTTCCTTTTTGTTTCCTCTTTCTTTGTCTTTGTTTTTTTCTCCCTTGTTTTCAGACAATGAACACATATTTCTTGACCTGGAAGAAAAACTCACCAAGTACTTCCCCAAGGAATGGAAGCAAGACCCTGGGAAGGTGAGGAGTGGTAGGAAGTTGATACACATGCTGACACTGAGCAAGTTATGGTAGACACCCGGTCTGGCCATCCTGTTGGAGGCGGTTAGCCCATGTCAGTCAGATGTTTGCAGGATCTAAAACAAGTTTACAGCTGTGACCAGTGTAGATGTGTGCCTTGCACAAGAGTACAATACAAATATCCTGGTCTGCTGCCTAGATTCCTGTTCACCACTGTTGTTCTGACCACTGTTTCACACTGCTGCCCTGTCGTGCAGTTCTGACAGCTACTCCCTGTTTGATAACCTTGTACTTTGCATGCATGGTAATGCAGAATTAACCATGTGAATAAATGTTGATCAGTCTAGTGGCTGTAATTGTGCAGTGTTGTGGCTGTGCAGCGTGTCAGCCCTCTAACCCAGGGCTCGGCCTCTCCGCAGGGGACCCAGAGGAGGGCGCTCCCCCTGCTGCTGTGCCTCAAGGTGCAGTACTATGTGGAGAACGGGCGGCTCATCTGGTGAGTCCTGGGACGCCTCCTCCGCCTCTCTCCCGAGGTCTGATCGACCGTGGACCGTCACAGCGCACCGATGCAGCAACCTGCAGGAGCTGCAGCTAGTGATTCAAAAAATGTTGCATTCCTCTGTGCCGGCGTCACATTTGCACACATGCACACAGAGCAAGCACACATAATCGCACAGCTTCCTGATATGCCCCACATTGCTTTGTGCGGTTTGTGTGGTCTGTATCACACCCTCATTGATGGATCAAGCGAATTGATTGATTTACAGAGGGAGGGGGCATCTTTCTGAGGAGACACTGTGATCTGGAAAGCCACAATAGAAATCTGGTGTTTCCTTCAAAGATAAAAATGTTTATGTACAGATTTATGCATATGGTTAATAAGGAACTCTTACATTCTGCCAAAAGCAAAGATATTGATATTCTTTCTCTCTCTCTTCCCCATCTTTCCCTCATGCTGTCGTTTTCCTTTCTTCTCAATTCATTATCCATTTCCCTCTCTCTATCTTCTTCTGTATGTCTTTCATCTCCCCACCCCCTCTTCTCATTCCTGTCTTTTTTAACATCCCTTTTGGTATCAGTGACCGGAAGGCACGGCGTCTATACTATGCCGACCTGCGAGAGAGAGTGCTGCGTTCAGAGTGTCGCCAGCAGGAGGCGCTGTATTTCCAGCTGGCAGGGTACGCCCTGCAGGCTGACCTGGGTGACCACCCCCAACAGGGACAAGCAGAGGAGGGAGGGGGGCAATACTTCCAACCCAAAGACTACTTCCCACCCTGGGTGAGTGTGTATGCATGCCTGTGTCCATACATTTGTTAATAATTGTGCTATGTCAGTTACATATCTGCTTGTTAACTTTGAACTTATGCTTGAAGTTTACATACATGATTTCTGATTAGCCTATTTTGAAACATCCATACATCTTGAGTACCTTGAGCTGGATTGCTATGGTGCGTTTTAGCAAACTGCGGCTGAAATGGTTTTGAGCTGATGGATTCTCTCTCCTCGCAGATCGTGGCGAAGCGCGGGTGCGAGTACCTCCTCCGTCACGGGCCGAAGGTGCACCGGGAGCTGTGGGGCATGCCGGCCCGCGACGCCATTCTCCTCTTCATTCGGGAGTCCTGCCGCCTCGAAGACGTGCCTGTCACCTTCTACCGGCTGCAGAAGGTCAGGGGTCGAAGGGCAGGGCTAACGGGGGTCACGGGGTTGGGCTGATCCCTCGCAGGGCAGAGCATGGCCACTCAGCCATGGTCCTACAGGTCTGTAATCCATCTGCGCCTGACATTCCTGGCCCTGGAATGGCATAGCTTTTTGGCCTATTCAAACCTTAACCCAATAGGTGATGGTCACCTTGTTTGAAGAAGTTCATCCTGCTCCTACTTAAGAAATGGTCAGGGCTTCTAAGAGATGTGGAAAAACATGGACTGCTGCTATCTTAGGCCAGAGTCGGGTGGCCATGGCTTAATGCATTGAGCTCGAATTGTTCTAGCTGCTTTATTATTGATCACAGCCAACCCCAGGTTAGCAGTTAATCTCATCACTGAGTCATTGATTCCCCTGTGTTCTTATGAGGGGCTGCGCAGGGGGTAAATGTTTTTAAAGGCTAGTGTGGACTGTCTTCCTTTGCTCATCGTTAGGGTGTTTTATGAGAATGGAGCTGAGCCCTCTTATCTTGGGTGTTATCTGTCTCTCTTCAAAAAGGATTCTGATATCTTTTTCTCATACTTTACCTGTCTTTTTGTCTAGGACAAGAAGGAGGAGAGGGGCTCTGCACTTTTAGGGCTGACTCTGAGAGGAATGCAGGTTTATCAGGTATGTGTGTGTGTGTGTGTGTGTGCACGTGTATCAGACTGCCCCTGCTTTCTCTCAGAGAGAAAAGCATTCACCAGTATTGTGAAATTACATACAGCAGACAAGCAAAGGATGTGGACATTATCCAATAAGAGCCTTTAAAACAGGAGATACCAGATAAGTGGCACCTTCTTCTGTCTTGATCTGTTCATCAAATGGTATCAGCACAGATTAGCGAGGCAGGGCTCAGGGCTTGTGGGATCAAAAGGGCCCAGGTGAATTGTGGGATACCTTGTTGCCCTATTAACCCTGAAGCATTCCAAGCCAAAGTCCAAATCACTCCAGTGTAAAAACATTGTGCTGTGAAATTTATTTCCATGGCAGGCACCATTATGTAGGGTGAGTTGCATTTTAGTCATGTGTAACCATTTATACAGCTTAATAGTTGCTTTCTAGATGCATTCATTTCAGAACTGATAGCCTTGTAAAAGGGTGCAACCACACTGTTTCCCACTGATTTGATCCTGCTCCCTTTTGCTCACTAGTCCATTTGTCATACTAGCACTCGATGCTACTGTTTAGTTATGTGCTACTTGGTTCTGATACAGTCCGAACTGGTAAAGAAAGAATCAAATGGAGCTTTCAGGATCTGATCATCATGCCCTTCACTATTCATTTGTAAGGTTGATTGCTGGACAGTATAAGTGTCAATCTCAGTAACAGCGTTATATCACCAACTGTAATTCTTTTGAATAAGGAGTAATTTGTTGAATAATTTATTCCTTTAGGAGGTGAACAATGTGCGTCAGCTGCTGTATGACTTCCCCTGGTCCAACGTGGGACGTCTGACTTTCCTGGTGTGTCCCCATCATTGCTTGAAATTGTTTACAAAGACATTCAGTTTCCAAAACAAAAGTACACAAATCTCTACCCAGTATTGGTCAAGGGCAACTGGCCTTTAGCTTGGTTATGAAATGTTACTGGGGCAGGAGGTGTTTTTCTACTAAGCTATGGATCTCAGCCCTGATGTCCCCTCATTTCATCCTGGCCCACAGGGGAAGAAGTTTGAGATCCAGCCAGACGGCCTGCCCTCAGCCAGGAAGCTGGTGTACTACACGGGGTCGCCGTTCCGCTCCAGACACCTGCTGCAGCACCTGAGCAACAGCCACCGCCTCTACCTGAACGTCCAGCCCGCCCTGAAACACCTGCGGCAGCTGGAGGAGAGCGAGGGTGAGAGCGCGGGGCGTCCCGCACCAAGAGGAGTACGCCTGGCAGGGGGGCGCGTGTTGTTATGGTGTTCAGGTCACATCGACACCGTGTGGAAGGGACTGAACAGGACCATGTAGAGTTAGGGTCAGGGGACGCAATGACAGCATTGCTGTGACCCTCACTCTCAACAACCATTGGCTAGATGGTGCTGGCTTCAGCAGCGAGACCTCCCGCTATCTCTCTGATGTGAGTGTGGGTGCAGACCCCCACCTCTTTAAATACTAGTGTGAATTGTCCAACAATCTAATGCTGTCATTGGCAAAACCTGCCTTTAGAGTTTCTCAACCAGTTGGAGAAGGGTACTGGCATTCGAAGGCAGATTGATCCTTGTTAGCCATTGGGTTTTGTCAATGCTGTGGTTTTTATCGACTATTGAGGACTGAACAGGAATGAGATGTGGAAAGTGGACGTTACTTCCTGTTTCTTTGGTCCGTGGACTGGAGAATGTGTGCTGGAGCACCTATGTCCACCAGCAGGGATAAACATAGCACATAGGACAGGAACCCCACTTGTCACCCCCTACCCCATGAACCCAAAAAGACAGCTGCGAGTTCCCAGAATCAATGAGCAGAAACCAATTCACTCTTTGTTGCTCTCAGGTGTATTGTTTTTTTTGTCAGTTCCTCTTTCTTGCTTTTTTCCCACTCATGGAGGTGGGGTTACAATGAAGTGCTGTGAAGGGTTACATGAAGTGTGAATACATTTTACTCTGTGCTGAACTTGCAGTGTAGTCACCCTTTGTGTTGAACCTGCAGTATAGATTTGTACTGAGACATCTGCAGCAAAAGCGGACTTATGGGAAACCAAGGCTTTGTACTTGACCCCCCCCTTCTGCCCTGTCCTCCCCAGAAAAGAAGCGGTACCGGGAGTCCTACATTAGTGATGACCTCGACCTGGACCCCCCAGTCAGCGAGGGCAGCCCCGGCCTGTCCCGGCGATCCACCAGCAGCTCGGGGATCGAGGCGGACACCCGGCAGCGCAGCGTGTCCGTGGAGATGCCCTCGGCCGAGGAGGAGGCCATGCAGCGGACGCCCAAGTCCTTCAGCTCGGCGGCCAGCCATGGCAGCTCCCACACCTCCGGCATTGACACTGGCAGCAAGGCACGGACCGAGGAAGAGGAGTGGCAGGAGGAAGGTGAGGAGAGGAAAGGAGGAGGAGGAGGAGAGGAAGGGGGGTGTGTGGGTGATGGTGTTGACAGTGGTATTTGAAATTGCAGACAATTTAGTATTTAAGCAGTGTTGTTAACCAATACCTGTAATTTATAGTCATTGAAGCATATATAGTCTGAGGAGCTTTATTTTTTCCTACAAAGTTCACATAGCACATTTTGCAGTGGTCAGTTTCACTAGTATAATGTAATTTTAAACAAATTTTTAACAATCCCATAGTGCCTGTTCCTTAGTCGTGGAATCATGTGGTAGCAACAACATGAGAGCAGTTAAACTGACGGAATGTTGCTTATGAGTTTAAATTCAAAAGGCTGTCATTTGAATTTTACGGGCTCAAGTGCAGTTCGTCTGCGGCTCTTTGGCAACAGCTTGAAATGTAGCTCTGCCGGTAATGTACGAGCTCTGCGGACAGAAACGCACGTCTCGAATTCTGCACATATCTCATCTCTGCAAGGCTCAGGAATGAGATTGCACAACCGTGATCTCTGCCACACACGTTCCTCAACAAAAATGTTCCCATTGGGTGCATATCTTTGACAATCCTTTTTTGTTGCCCAAGTGCATCGTCAAAGAACAGTGAGTCATCAAAGGGAGTGCAGTCATGTGCAGATGTTTTTCACCATCCTTGCAATGAAATTTTCTGCTCTCTTCTGTGCTCGTTTGTCTGTGCACACATTCATTCTGTCATATGCTCATTTCAGAGATTCAACTCAGTGTGGATGAGCCGGAGGAGGTTTCTGTGGATGACCCAGACATGTTGCGATTGGCTGAGCTCCTGGAGGGCGTGTCAGTGGACTGCCCTGCCCTCACCTCTGAGACCCACTGGGGAGGTGAGATGATGCAAGTCAACAAAACCCCACCTCCACATGTGCTCCAGCAGGGGGCTCTGGCCGGTGCTTGCACCCCTGTGTCCAATGAATGCCCTTTTCATGACTTCTTTGCCCTGATGTGCCTTTTAATTGAATGTGCACATGTCTGTAAAATGTCTTACGTGACACATCAACTGATACGCACATCTACACATAGTTTTTGCCAAGAATTCTGGAGTACTCAGGGGAATGAATGTTCTGTACATTTTTCTCATATTAGAATATGTTTTATCAATCTTTACTCCTCTGTTCAAGCCAATTTGACTGAGATTGAAAAAAAGCATTTATTTTGAGCATGGATGAAAATATATTTCATTATGAAGTGTATTTTGTGTTCAGGTTCAAAATAACTGTACTTTGTCATTGTTAGGAGGGTTTTCAGTTTCCAGCTTGAAAGGTTATTACTTGGTTTCATTTTGTCTGACTTAAAGTGGTTGTAGTGGTTCTGTGAAAGAAAACCACTTGCAGATTTATTGCACAAAGGTAACCCTGCGCATTATTGTTTTTTTCCATCAGAGTGCAATATAACAAGTTTTTAATATGACTTCAGTGGACTTTCAAAAATCAGCCAGTTAAAATGTGTGTGTGGGGGAATTGGTTCTTTAGTCTCTCAAATGAGACTTTTCTGCCCCCTACTGGCCAGTAGCTGTTGTTTAGATTTTAACTCAAGACAAGAACATGCAGTCCTACCTTGTGCATCTTTCTCAGGTCACTTCTTGTTTGGTTAAATATTACTTCTGATTTTGTCAAGGGAAGAATTTTGTAAAGATGTATGTGTGTATATGGGCACCCATTTTAGCTGTTAAATGTCTTTGACTGTTTGATCTTTTTGGCAGATGTTACCGTACATCCTGTGGACCCACATGACGGTCAAGTGAAAATGCGCAGCACAGACTCACTGGAGCAGGTCAGTCACAGAGCGCTTTTGTAAGAGGTTATGCTACACTGCGGTGTTCATATCACAACATTTCTGATGAATATTTTAGGGCACTGTTTTTGTGCTGTAGAATGCCAAATGGGAAAAAATATCTCTGATAGGATTTTGTCAAAACATACCTCTCAACCGACTATTGTAATCAAGCTGTAAAAACTGCCCAGAGCATTGTATAAGCAGTTATGTCATGGCAGACTTGAAGATGTGAACAGAGTTCCCTCTCTTCAGCTAAGAAATAGCCTTAATTTCTCCCTCTCCTCTTTGTCTTTCCATCCCTCCTTGTCTCTGGCCCTTCCTCCCTCCTTGCCTCTTCCTCTCCTCCTCTGTCCATCTCTCAGGTGATGAAATGGAGGGCTCGTGGCTCAGTGGACAGGCACAGCCAGAGCCTGGACGATGTGCGCCTGTTTCAGCCTCCCACGCCGTTAGGCACCTCTCTCCTGACTGACACCTCCCACAGCTACACCTTTGGCCTTCCAGACCCACAGCCAGGCCCCCAAGGAACCTCAGGCCCCAGCTATTATCCCCTCCACTGTCCTGCCAAGTCCTCCTTCTATGGCCGCAGGTCAATGAACTGCCTATCCCTGGACCTTCTGGGGGACGAGCAGCTGTTGGAGTTTATCCTGTGAACACAGGGTGCAACTACAGCAAACCTGTAGCTGGACAAACGCTCTGCAGGCATTGTGCACAGTGACAAAGGACCAGTTGTATGACTGCATTTATATATTTCTATGAATGATGTAGTGTGTGTGTGTGTGTGTGTGTGTGTGTGTGTGTGTGTGTGTGTGTGTGTGTGTGTGTGTGTGTGTGTGTGTGCTCTTTATGTTCACCCATACCCTCCACTGTGCTGCTGGTGCTTTGCTGGGGCAGGAGGTTTTCACTTGTGTTCTGACCTGAGCTGTGCTGTGAAAGTGAGACAGTTGCCTAGAGACAGTGCCCTAAACTGTAAACACAAGCTGTGCTCAGTTGCCACCACCATTTTGGTGGAGAAGAAGAGGAAGAAGGCAGTTTGGACTGAGAAGAAGAGATGGAAAGTTCAGAGAAATCTGGATATCTGCCTACCTGCTACTGCAAGTCCACTAATTACACTCCCCTCAATGCCTCCAAAAACACATACTGGCTATTCTTGAAGACTTTTCATTTTATCATGTGAAAGGGTAAAGGTTTATTTATAGCTGGCCTGTCAAATCACAAACAGCATTGCACCATTTCATGAACACATACAGTATATGCACATAGGATTGAACACAGGTTATCTTTGGATTTGTAAATGCATGTATGCACATAAAATCCTACACCGTGAGATCTAGTGATGATTTACAAATAGTGTATGTGTAACAGGTTTTATGCTGTTAAGTTCTGCGGTAGATTGATAAATGTGTACACACAGAAATATAAATGTGACATCTGCAGTAAATTTGCAAATCAGTCTAGATCACTATATACACAGGAATCTACATGTTCCAGTTGATTTGGAAGTGGTGCATTTGTTGTCATGGTGCTCCTGCAGATGCTTAGAGCCAAGCGCAGTGGCCACGAGAAACCTACCTTTCACTTGACTGCCTCTTTATGATGCCAGTTATTCTTCACTGAAGTGAAGCATAAACAGAGTGTTTTCTTGCAGGTGGCTGTACATGTACTCCTTGTATGGGGGTTGTATAGTGTTTTTTTTTTCTTTTTTTTGGGAGGGGAAGACAGCATTTAACAACTGGTTGAAATTTTAAAAATGTGCTTTCATATTGGTGCTTTCTCCCCTGTAAGATACAAAGTAAATGTGTAGCTCAGAAATATGCCCTTCCTGGTCGCGTTTATGTTATCACAGCACAAGGACTGTAAATGGCCCTGATGGTGTGCATTTTTAGCAAAAGGCCACACCTCTGGGTGCCATCGGGCATCATGCAGTGCTCTTCTCCTGTACAAATCCCTGTCCTCCACTCCATAACCATATCATCTGTATGTTATTTATTTGTATGTAACCATGAACATTTTAACTGTTGTGAAGAATAGGACATTTACCGGCGCTGTTGTTTACCACTGCCAGTATTAATTGTGTTAGCACGGCAACTTTTATTGCATACAGTGTATTTTTAACCTTTTTAAAATTGTTTTCAAGCTCTTAAAAATTTTGTAATCTCCACTTTTTATATGCTAATGGTGTGGGCTATATTACCAGCTAAGTGATGAGAGATCATACTTACTGTGTGTATAATTGTACATATATATCTGTTTGAACCACGTAAGAGGGCTTTCTGCTCTGCCGGTATATGAAGTTTGTAAGAGCTGAAGTGTTAATTGACAACTGTATTTATTTGGAATCACTGTCCACATAAAGTCTGCACATGCCAAACTTACACTGATGAATGTAGTATGCAGCGAATAATCAATCAAAATGTGGTGAATTATCCCCAGTTGTGTTTATTCTGCCATTTTTTTTCTGTGAAACTACCATAACCACAACACTGCTTTGCATTGCATGAATTGTAGTATAAACCTAAAGGTACACTGCTTGGGAATTACGGGCCTGAATTCTAAAGGTATATCAGTTTAAGACCACAGTGTAAAAATGAACAGTTGTAACAGTGTGCGTGCATATGCATGCTGGTGATGGACTTGGTCTGATGTTTGTTCAACAGGCAGAGGCATATATTAAAATATATACACTTTTCCACTCCTAAATGTTTTATTTTTTATACATGCTACAAATGCACATGATTGCAAATATTATCCTATTCTTTCTCCACTACAAATGTAAGTACCTTATACACCTCATACATTCAAAATACTTAAAATGTGAACACCAAAAGTTGAATATAATGTTCATCTGCTGCATGCAGTGCATGATCTTAAAAATTATGAAAAGCACTTTAACTGTACTCTTAGTGATATTTAGCCAAGAGAAATTTGATCAAGTAGCAAGTATTAGTTTTATTTTCCATTTTCTGAAAAAAAAAAACAAAAACACAGATGACCAAACATTGAAATTCCAAAGAGGAAAAAACATACATGAGTCAGCCAGAAGTGATAATCATAAGAATGAGAATCATAATAAAAAATTAAATAATCAAGCAAAAGGTTACATTATTCAAACTCCCCACAACTACAGTGTAGAATTCAACATATCAAATGTAATAGTTCCCGGAACAGTCAAAAGAATTTGGTCTTATTTCCTCAGCTTACCCGTAAGGGCATTAACATTGCAAAATTTAAGAACCAAATCAAATCATCTTTACTGAATCTGTTAAACCTGTGTTTATCCACTTGTGTAAGCACATTTACAAGTGATTAGCTTTGTGCTGATCAGTTTTTCAGTTTTACACTGCAAAGTATGTTCCATCACAGACAAGTATTTTCTCTCATCCAAAGAAATTTCTGGTTTGCACAACAGGTTTCACATTTAAGCCTTACAAATCACTTTACATGTGTATGTGTTTACAATGACAAAATTGCTAACATCATGACATGTCTTGGTTAATTATACACATCATTATATGCACAATAACTTTAGGATTCTCAGCCCCATGTACTGCAAGAGCATTTTTATTGTGATACAATTGACACAAAGTATTTTACAACCAAAAACCAAATTGTCCCACCAATTTTCGGAACCCTTTGGCGTTGCCGTGTTCTCCTCTTACTCCGCCTTTTCCTTTTCCTTTAGGTATTTGTCCAATTTCACTGCTCCTGCTCCTAGCCCTGCACACGTGGCACCTGCTGCTGCTCCCAAGCCAGCCATTTTCATACCCCCAGCAACAGCAACAGCAGCAACCGGACCTCCAGCAAGTGCCGCTCCTGCAACAGCAGCTGCTGCCGCTACTCCTGCCCCACCCGCCAGCCCTGCTTTTTCTGTTGCTTTAGCTCCACCGTATACCACTCCAGCTCCTGCAACAGAGCCTCCAACAGCACCTGCACATACTGCCAGTTTACTACTTGCACACATTGCTGCAACTTTTCCTCCAGCCGCACCTCCTATAATAGCTCCTCCAGTTATGGCAGCAGCCATTATGATCATTTGCTGTTGTTTGACTGTGTCCTCCAGCTTTTTAATCTCAAGTTTTGCTTGCTCCAACCGATCTCCAACTGATTCCTCTTGTTCTCTCCTTTTTCTACGCTCCTGTTCAAGCTTTTTCTCTGCCTCGCTGAACTTCTCGCTTGTGAAAAGTGAACCTCTGTTAATGCTCACCATGTGGTCTATTTTTTCCAGCAGCTGTGTTACCTGCTCCCTGTTTTGAGGGTTATTGTTATTAAACACATGGTACATGCCCCTGAATTTCTGAACAAGAGCATAGAGGTGTTCATTTCTGTTAATGTATGTTTGTATGTTTTCCCCATTGAGTTTGTCTCCATGGGTGAACAGAATCATTGTGCATCCTGCTGCCCCTTCACCAAACATTTCCTCTAACTTCTTCACTATTTCCAAGGACTGCATCGTGAACCTGCCCAGTTCTATCACAAAAAGGAAGACGTGGATTCCTGGTAGTGCCAGTTCTATGCTTGACTTAATCTGTATTGCCAACCTATCTTCAGAGAGCTTTGTGTCAAAGAAACCTGGAGTATCATACACAGTAACCTTCCGGCCAGAAATCCTCGTTTCTGCATACTCACATTTGTACGTTACTGATATAGTATCAAATCTTGATATAAATTTTCTTTCACCCAGAATAGTGTTTCCTGTTGCACTTTTCCCATCACCAGTATTGCCAATCAGCATGATCCTTCGGTCTCTGGGACTGCCTGTGGGAAAAACAGACATTTTTTTTTCTTTCACAAAGTAGCACAATTAGTAATTCCATCCATTAGGCTATAACGCATTTAGTGTTAATTACCTGAATATCCTTTTTCCATTGCTAGTTTTTCCAGACAGGGCAGTATTCTGACTTGACAGACTATTGTGGGTATTGTGCACCATTTGTGTTATTGTCACAGCATTTATAAGCCCCACTACCACTTCATATTTTCATGTTCTGACATCATACACATTTCAGTGAATTCAAAAGATATGGTCCATCCATACCGTTGTATGAATAATATTAATTCAGCAGATCCACACACGCCTGCAGATCCACAACAATAATTTACCCAGAGTTCCCATTCAGTTACCCTGTACAACACCCATCAATTAAAGTTTAGTTTGCAATACTTTCATATTTGAATGAAAGAAGTTTTTGGCTCATCATTGGATGGTGGGTTGGCTGGGACCTCAAGGCCAATGGCAAATGTGTAACCAGTTTGAGATACTAACGCAGCTGTGACACCATCCCGCAAAGTGACATAATAATTGTTGCAGTTAGGTGACAGTGCTAATGGAATATACCCATTCTTTGAAGTGGTTTACCTATTCTAATTACTGGTTTGAGTACATGTTGGTGCAATACCCATTTATTTACACTGCTGCAGAATTAAGAGAAAATACTTAATTTCTGTTTCAGCTTGCATCCATTACGAGTTGACCTTTCTGAGGTTTGGTCTGTATGGAAATGATTTCGTTTAATAAACTCACAAACACAAAGTTTACTCATTAGTAGTGTGGCATTATCCTTTTCTTGCAGTTCCAGTTGCCTACTTCTCATCACAAATGAGAGTGCGTATGCATATTCAGTGGCACTCATGAAAACCCACATAACTCAATGAAATTTCCTTTCATAAATCACATTTTTCCCCATTAGATTAAAATGTGCACAAATGCTGGCCCCATTTTCTGCATAGGCACGGTCACTAAAAGAGGCTCTGGGAATTGCAAATTTTGGATTATTTAGTGTAATGAAATGTAAAAAAAGAACAAATTAAACTAAAAGTGATGAGTTTCGGATCTGTCTTGAACAGGGGTGCGAGAAGTTTCATTGTTTATTGTTTTATAACAATATTTATTGTTTTATTTATTAATTTATAACAAGCCTCTGGCCAAACACCGCCTGCCTGTCGTTCAGTTACCGGAAGCTGTCAATCAAGGTTCAAGGAGGTCGTGTGGATGTGATTGCGTTGAAAGTGACAAATCATAAGAGGGCCAGTGCCTCCCTTGGTTTCCGCTCCCAAATTGTCAAAACTCAGGTCGATTCGCGCGAGCAGAACTCAGTTTCGAGAGGAGAGTTATCCCGCGCGAGCGCGTATGCCCTCCAGCGCTCGCCAGGCAAAAATTCTCTCGCGCGTGGTGGCTGCTTCGTGCGCGAGAATGTTTTCTGCGCTCGCGACTTTTGACATAAATCTGACGCCATACGAATATTTTCGGTAATTTGTTTCAGCGACTGCCTGGTTTATGACTTATCCCATTTATATTTATTTCAATGACAATAGCTTCGCTTGACTTTGACTTTCCTTTTCGGTTTAGAGCAGCGTTTCTCAAACCTCTCCTGGAGTACCACTTGTCCTGCATGTTTTAGATCTCTCCCTGCTCCAACACAGCTGATTCAAATGTTGGAGCAGGGGAGATCTAAAACATGCAGGACAAGTGGTACTCCAGGAGAGGTTTGAGAAACGCTGGTTTAGAGGAATGTATCTGTCACGTTATGTGGGGAATCTCTCTAACCGCTAATATTTGTACATGACTTACCTCGATTTGTTGAACTCATGGTTGGTCGTGGTAGATGGGTCGGTCGGACCACATGAACTGCAAATGACCGTTCTCTAAAAATTACATCATAATGATAGAATGATACAATTCACATAATTACTGATCTATTCTGAAAACGCCAGCATCTTAACAGTTTAACAAAATTTGTATGTGCACTCTTAATACATCATAAACTGAACCTACATGTTCTAACTATAGCATTGTAATTAACCAGAAAAACTGCAGTTTACGATTATAAACAGTCTGAATCCATCCCACAGAAAATAATGAGGTAATCAAACATACCTCTGAGCACTGACTTGTTAACTGGGAATATTTTCTGACAAGCCTGTGGAAAGAGTATGACTTTTATAGCTTCAGTTCAGAAGTGATACGAATCTATACTGATTGCGTGGAATTCTACCTGAGAGCTCCGTCTGTGCAAGTCTCCTCTAACTCTGCACCGTGCAGCTCCAGTTCACTTATCTCCCCTGGCCTTTACTAGGCGGTCATGTTAGAGGGTACAGAAGCTCCGCCCCAGATTCGCTCACTCATCCAATGAGCGATGAACCTAGTGATGTTATATGGTCTTACAGTAACAACCCTCTCTCCCCCTAAATCATGTGATTTACAGGAATCGGTGCATGTGTAGATTTCATAAACAAATATTATTATCATGGATTATTATATTATCAGATTATATTAAATAATAAAGACCTAAAACACAAAAAACAAAACTTTATTTCATAATTTCCATTATCTGAAAACAGTTGCTTTAACAGTGATGGGCAGCTTCAGTTACGTCGTAGGAATTTAAAATAGGCAGGTGTAGGCTAGGTGTTATGTTTTTATGAAATATTACAGCAGTACTCCTTTTGAATTTCTATGATAATTTTATTGCTTCTATCCTGTTAGAGGGGTTGAGACTGAGGTGCAATAATCAATTCATTAGGAGAACGTATCAAAGTGTGGCTATTCCTACTGCTAAATTATACTGGGAAATCAATCTAGATGCAGTTATGCAAAATATGTTATTACCTAACATATTTTGCATAATTAATGCGTTTAAATGAGTTATTGAATAATTCACATTAACCCTGTAAATTGTTTTCTGGTACATCGATTTAATTGATAAATTTGTTACAATTATTTAATTGATTTAAGTAATACTGATGTTTTTTTTTTTTTTTTTTTTTTGTGACTGGAGCCCAGAACCCCTCACCCAAAAATCCTGTTGGCTGGGATTGTAAGATTATTATGCTTTACTTTGATCCAATTGAGAAAGACCCTATTTAATTTTGACCGTTTTAATTTTAGCTGGAAGATTCTTCACCAAGATGAAGTGGTCTTATAGCGCACCAGTTGTTTGATGTCTTTAAATTAGAAACAAAACAATATCTTAATCTTAATTCACAAGCGTAAAAACCGAAAAGCAATACGTTATCAAATCATTTGATTTATGGAAGTCATCTTTTAATAAATTATATTCATACCTATCAAATGTTATCTGCTCTTGTTTGTTTATTTGTCCTTGTATCTATTGATTTGTTGTTCAATAAAAAAGAATAACCTACCGAAACATTGCAGGTGGCAGTCTTACAGACGTGAAACAGAACTTTTTTTTTTCTTCAGTCAGTGCAGTTGGATATTGAGCTCATTTAAACAGCTAGGTTTCATTTTTAATGCCTTTCAGGTGTTCAGAAAGAACATTCTGATCCGTTGTTGTCTTGGTTTCTGGATCTTTGTTGCTCCTAGGAAGTTTAACATATCGATTTTCACTTCATCTCTTGTCAGTTAACACTACTGTGCTTATTTAGCAATTGTATGTAACTGATGGTGTTTACACTGAGGTACGCGCAAATAAAGCCAGTGCCTATCTCGTATATTTGCCAATAAGCGGCGCTATACACCTGGGTAAAACACAAAAACAAAATCTCTCGAAAATTAAATTTTCTTCGATATTTTAATACAATTGTAAAGAGCAGGAGGGGAGAAAACGCAGAGGATTCGGATTCTAGGCCTTCATCGGTTTAAAAAAACGGCGTTTCACAAAAAAAGTTTATAAAAAATAGACTGCCTAAGATAACAACGCGTGATGCTTGTCAAACCGCTGTTAACGCATACATTTAAAAATCAAAACAAACAATTTCTGCTCGTTTTCAAACTGACCTACCAAACAAATTATCATTTAATACTACCCTACTCCGCGTTGCCCAAATACGTCACTAGCTGAACAACCTAACACGCATGCGTACACATGATGGCACGATTGAACATGTGAGAGTCCAGGAAGTGCTTTCTTTAAGTGATGCCGACAGTTGCACAGAGAGGCGAGCGTGTGTTACTTACTGGTGTGTGTGCGCATCTTCGTTGTACTATTAACGATGTCTTCAGTTTTAATCAATGCTCTGTTATTGAACTGCCCCGATCCCGAGAATGTACTGAATACGTTATGTCTGACAACCGACACGTGGCCGGAGACAGAGAGGGTAGAAGCTTTAACCACGTTAATAGCCAGAACCGGTAAGATCCCAGAGTATAGCGTGAATTCCGATGGGGGGAAATTAGAGGTTAGTACCGCCACAGCTGTGAAAAGGGAGCGCTTTCTTAGCAAAGTTGGGGTTGTGATATGGAATCAGTGTTTACCCCTTTTATTCAGAATCTCCAGCGAAAATGAGTCTCTCTGTAACCAAAGCAGCAAGACCAAAGAGATGCTCAGTGCCTTGTGCGAGTTGCTGGGTGTCTGCGTTGGACTGTGCGACAGAGAGGTTTTGGACAGATTGGTCAGCATTATTTTGCCGGTGCTGAATCTGACGGAGGGGGAGACCGTGGAAGGCAAGGAAAGTTTGAACATAGAGGTTGCCATCGAGGCGCTGGCCGTTGTTGTACCTGCTCTTATATTGGACAAGCAGTTGATAGCAAGAATCATGTCCTCTGCTTTCGCCTGCATTAGGGTACGTTCGGATGCGCTGGTTTCGAAAACAGTGGTGCGGGTTTTATTTACTGTCCTCAACAACTGCGTGGACGGCGAGAGGAGATCAGATGCGCTCCGGTACATCTGGGAGAACTTGCGCTGCTGGCACAAGAGTGAAGGCACGCCGACAGTGACAGCTCGGGTTCTGCTGTGTCTGACAGCTCTGTCAGACTACCTGTACACACCAGGTAAACCCTTCTGCCTTCCAACGGGTGGAGTAGATCTACGCTATTCATCGCAATTCTGGAAAATCATTCAAGAAGGACTGACGCACACAGACAACCTGTCACGGAAACGAGCTCTGTTCTTGCTCAAGAGATGTGTCGCGATGTCAGAAGAGGAGAAGCCTGGGCTTTTTGCATCGCCGGAAAGTAAGACATTGCACTTATATACATACATACATACATACTTCACTGCATATGTTACTTGAATAAGTGCTGTATAGAGGAGCAGCAAACTTTTCTTTGCATGAAAAATACTTTTACCGATACCACTGAAGACACTGGCAGTGACACAAATGTCTTTGACACCTGTTGACTTGTGTTTCCAAGTCTACAGGTTCTACTCACTGTTGAATTCAGTGGCAGTATTACTTTTGTGACAAGGAAGTTCTCATCCACCACTCTCTGCAGCTGGAAGTGTGTTTAGGTGGGTGCCAGAGAGGAGCCAGCTACTTCTGGAATTCTGGGAAGACTATGCTTTGATTATGGAGACCCTAGATGAAAACCAAGTAGGAAGCTATAAATCCATGTCAAATATGTTTTGCGTTTGGAATCAGTCATTTAGTAGTGTACTATGTACTGTACTGATTTATCATAGCCACAGCATAATTTATCCTTTTCAACTGCCTGATCAGTACTCCACCAATTCAAAAGCACGTGTTGAAAACATATTATTATCATGTGTTTGTTCTTATTTTCATAAATTCTTTGTCAGTAATCAGAGAATTCAACCGGCTTCATTAGTAACACCTTAATGATGTCACTGTTTTCCCCAGATCCATGTGGTCCGTCCTGTGCTTAAAAGGATTAATGCACTGATCGAAGCTACTGTGAGCAGCAGTGAAGGTATCTCACTCAGCTGTGTGCACAAACATCGTATATGTAAGCTCTGACATGTTCATATTTGAGGTATAATAATTATTTTGCCACAACCTCTGACAAACTAGAAATATTCTTAAACTCTAGGTAATTGTTAGATGTCATTAAATTTGCTTTTAGTATTTTTTGTATTATGGTTCCAATAAGGTGGCATATTTACTAAAATTGCATATGTAAAAACTGTGTAGTGTATACCTGGCCTTGTTTTAATCGCACCAGCTTTACACACTCCTGTTATATGCTTCTACTTACATGCATAGTCTTGCACCAGTTCAGGAAGTATACAATCAGGAGTTTACTGTAGTTAAATCAGTTTGTGGTACAGTGCCTGGGTGAAACAACTAGCAGGACCACAGGTAATTGGCCAGTGGTGGCCTTTGGCTCTCAGTCAGTCCCTCTCCTGATCTTTCTGAACAGAACTCCTGCCCATCATAACTGCTGTTTGTGTACCAAAACATAACTATCTGTCTCTGCCAAACTGTCTTACTCCTCCCTCACTCTTTCTCTCATGTACTTTCTCTCATTCCTGTTTTCACCTGTTCTACCTGTCTCTTGCTCTCCCTGCCTGCCTACTGTCTAATCCCCCCCACACTCTTCTTTCAACAAAACTGCACCTATCTAACTGAACATACAAGCCTATGTTCCCTCCCAACCACTACGCTCTGCTGCCAAATGGTGTCTGGTGATCCTGTCACGTCACGGCACAAAATCACTATCTGTTGTCCCCTGATGGTGGAGTGAACTTCCATACATCGTCCGTTCTGCGGAGTCCCTCACTATCTTAGAGAAACATCTGAAGACACAGCTCTTCCGTGCTTACTTGATCACCTGAAACACTACCGCCTAAAGCAATCTCTTATGTCTTAAACTTAGCTTTCCTTTACTTAAAAAAACAGTCCCAATGGTTGAATGCATTCATATCTCTAGCAGCTAGCTTGTACCTTGACTGGCCAACTATTGAAACCTGGTCATGCTGCACTTCTAATATTATTGACTCCTTATGTGGCTTTTTGCTTGCGTTGTACTCTGCCTCACCTGTAAGTTGCTTTGGATAAAAGCATCTGCAAAATGAATAAACATAAATGTAAACGTTCTTCTTACTCTCCCTCACGCTTCCTCCTTTTCCCTTGTGCCTGTCAGACAGTGCCCTGCTCCACCCGTCTTGGCTGCAGTGTGTGTACCAGCGCATGTTCCACAGTGAGAATAAGACGGTGATGAGGGAGGGGGTGAGCCACCTGCTGGAGCTGCAGGTGCTCCGCTGCCCAGCCTTTGCCCTGGCTTTCTCCCAGGTGAGAGAGCAAGTCATGCCCACTAGATTATTTCAACTATCGTTACCTGTGATAGAGTATCAGTACTGGGAATGTCATTGTCTTTTATTTTTGTCCTTATGTGCTCTTATTATTTTATTTTTACGGGCACATATAGTACTTGCTGGATCAGGTGGTGTAGTATTTACTCTGCCCTACAAAGCCACAAGGAAATAATTGCCACAACAATGAAACCAAGAAAAATGACTTCAGAGTTTATTTGCCTTGGTTCTTAATTTTGTTTTTCTACATACTGCCAAACTGAGCCATTTTTTGGTGAGCGGGAGAAACTGAGTCAGGAAACTCATACAACATAGATCAGATACCATAGACCCCATTCCAAGTGATAACCCAAGCCGTTATGGTATGTTCTTTGTGAGATTTAGGATGATTAAATTTCTTTGGCTACTTCCTATGTTTGTACTGGCCTGGTTTGGATAGCAACAGTGTGAGTTTTGGGTCAGACATTTGTGTGGTCATTGAATGGCTGAGCTCTTCTTCTCCCTACCCCCTTTGTCCACAAGTTCATCATGGGTCCATTCTTGGAAGTCCTGGCAGAGAGCTCCCTATTCCACAGGTAAGTCAAAATGAGCCCTTTCAGTAAACATGTCAAATGGCTGGTTCAGGCATCTCATATTACATTTACCTGGTAGGTTTCATTGGTTGTGTATGGCCACATGTTTCAGATTCCTGCATTACAGTATCAAAATGTGTAACACGTTGGTAGTCATGTGACAGTAGCAGTCCCAGCCATCACCACCCAAAAGAAGGTAGAGTTTGTTGAATACATCAGAAGAACCAACATTGTAATATGTTTGCCTCCATGAGATACGGGTGGATGGAGTGCTTTTGTGAAATGATTTCGTCTGCATTCAGTATTCAGTGCTGCAGATCGTTTTAACGACAGGGCTGATGGAATGCAAAGTCCAGAAACAGAGTCTATGGATTGCATTAAAGGAGCTCTGGACTTATTTTCCACCATCCGCCCTGTGATGGGATTTCTTGGTCTCTGGCTATTGAAGCACACCATGTGCAGTGGGCTTGGGAGGAACAATTCATCCATCATCCTGTCGACCACTGTTCCTCGCCAGGTCGGCTGGACAGGGCATAGGGGAGTGTCCGGAGATGGGAACCAAGCTGAAGGACTTCATGGTGACCTTCTTCACCGGCCTGCCGCAGGAGAACAGAGGTAGGGCACTTGTGGTTCAGAACCAGCAGGGCGTGGTTCTGCACCGGCACCCTATGAAGCACTGCTGTAGTGAGTCACTGCTGTAGTGAATCACTGCTGTTCCTACTGCAAGGAACAGGATTCTGTCATCACAGAGACCATCTCTGTAACTCTCCTCTTCGAGTTTTAAGCTGTATTTTTGAATGGTCACGCGAAGAGCTTAACAGGAGGTCTTGTTCCTTAAAACATATGCATGGACACGGTGTGTGTGTAACAGCTGTAATGGTAATGTCCTCGGAGTAGTAATGAGTAGTAATGACGGCAGCGGTCTCCGCAGCACTGTTTGCGCAGCGTGTGTACATCTGTTTGCTCTGCGCAGGCGCCGTGCTGCTGCAGTTGGTCCAGCGGATGGGGTCCCGTCACTGGGGCGCCGTCCCCATCCTCTTCCTCTCCCAGGCGCTCTCCTGCATCCCTCCCTGCCCTGTGCTCGGCCCACAGGGACTGCTCGCCTTCAGGTAACAGGGCCGACCATGCCCAGATAGCCCCACAGTCCCCCTCCCGTCCCAATTGGGCAGAGAAGACGCAGGCTTTGGGGAGGCATTCCGCAGGATGTTTGGGGAACATGTGAATTAGGAATTGATCTAGACCGGAGTGAAAAAGTTTTCTAACTCTATAAGAGCTTTAATGAAATTTTGCAGCATTGTCAAAGAATTGTGGGCAGCTGAAAACTGCCAAAACCCTAAGGGATGTTTGTACCATTTCTTACAGCTCTCTTAGTACAGTATTAGCCTGGTGGTGTATTTTAAAACAATTATTATATTGCATGTTAGCATTTTTTACAATGATGGATCCTTGTATGTTTCACTATATTATTACAGGTGATGTGATGGAGATTCAGGTTAAATGGCAGGAGAGTAAAAGAGACTCGCTTTTGCTTATTTCAGGGAGGTGCTGCGCTCCACCATGATCACTCACCAGGTTCTCCTGAGGGGAGCAGCCCAGTGCTTCCTGCTGCAGAGCACCATCTGTCTGACAGATGTGGTATGGCATTTTTTTCTAATCTGTTATAACCTGCATTTATGTGTCATACAAAATGGAAAAATAAAATGAAATTGGATGTTTATGAAAATGGAAATAGAGTATATGTTATGTCTTTTCACCTCTGTATAGACCACAGTTAATCTGGCTGATGTCTTTGGGTTCCTGGCGCATTTTCGTGCAGAGGAATCATTATGTCGGGGGACTGTGCTCTGGAATCAGG
Source organism: Megalops atlanticus (assembly GCA_019176425.1). NCBI lineage: Eukaryota > Metazoa > Chordata > Actinopteri > Elopiformes > Megalopidae > Megalops > Megalops atlanticus. Next base: position 13,291,676 of record CM032890.1, on the reverse strand, counting down.
TACAGGTCAAAGTGCAGACTGGGAAAGGAGGTTTGCCACAGTGGTATTGAATTTACTGGTAGTGCATGTCATAGCATTGTCTTGCATTGGTTTAGGAGCATTGCATTGTGGGAATAATCACCTCCAAAATGCCCAACATCATGTCACTGGCAACATTAGTGCTTTGTCTGTTTGTGTTGTCCTGTATTTACGTATGTGCGTGTGTCTCTGCATCTGTATCTTTGTGTTTGCCCATTTTTGTGTGTGTGTGTGATTGTTTCTGTGTGCGTGTCTGTTCTCCAGCTGTGTGACTGGCTCCTGGACAATGAGGGAAGCTTTAAACATGCTGTCGGAGACAGGGATTCCCACCTGCAGCTGGGAGCCAAGGACGCCAGCCCAGCCCTGGGGTTTGTTCACTGCCAGCTAGAGGCCTTCCTCAGAGTCCCAGCCAGCACTGGTGAGAATGAGAGGACAGTCCTGAAATATTCCCGCACCTCAGCAGGGATAAAGTTTGGATAGCTGAACTTTGCCAAATGCAAAAATTACACATTTTTTGTAAATTTGGAGGTGGAGCAAACTCATCAACTTCAGTGTCTTAGGATGTCTATTTTACAGCAATTAATTGTGTAATTGTGGATTGCAACATAAAATACTTTTTATTACTTTTAATTTACAATACTGTGTATTAAAAAAGTCTCACTTGTGGACACCATGGAACTTGGCTCAGCAGGGTGAGTACCCTTGACAGGAGTGAGTGTGTGTTGTGTCAGATTATACTGGTCTGGTTACCTGGGCTGTAATATTCCACAGCCATTCCAGACAGTATACCAGATCCTGGGGAGGCGGAGCTGCTGGCCCGGGCAATCCTACTATCAGCAGATATGGAAGGGCGAAGACCTGGCGGGAACCTGGTGGGAGTATTAGAGGCACTGCTGCTCCCTCTGCTGGATACCCTGAGCAGACTCAGCACCAACGTCTACCTGCCCCTGCGCAAGACGGACAAGAGCCTGCAGCTGCTGCTCCGGCTGCTCCAGCTGCGCCACAGGCGAGCCAGCCGGAGCACACAGACACACACAGGTGCGCACTGGCATTGGCTCTGCTGCACTGGTTATGATGTCATAGCATGTACGTTGGAGATAGGTGCTACCTCCTTAAATTGGCCCTGGATCAGTGTCTGCTTTTTTTTAACAGCATAAGTTAGGAAAGTAATGGGGGTACACTGATCTAGAATCAGTCCTGGGGGCAGTAGCCAGGTCTACTGCGTACACCTACATACAGGCAGGCAGTGGTATTTATGCTTGTACACTGTCTTGCGTCTGAATGTGTGTTGGCTGGCAGCATACATCAATCAGACTCTCAGCTTCTTTTGTAACACTGTAACTTTGACCATTGAAAATGATCTGAAGCATTGGCGAGTGCAATTATGATGTCATATTTGTGTAACAGACGCGTATCAGGATCGCACAGTATGCGGTGTCATGCATGTCTGCTGTGTCTGCTGTCCATATAGGGGATGGGGTCGCTGCTGCTCTGGAAACATCTGTGCTAGGCGTGGCTGAGCCAATCCAGGGGTTCCTCTTGCGGAGATTAAGTGGGGAGCTGTGTGAGGTAAACATCTGTAAATCTCCATTTATCTCTTTTTCTCTCTTACTCTATCTCCCCCTGTTTTATCCATTTTCTTCCTGTCTCTATCACTTTCTCTCTGTCCTCCTCTGTACCTTTTCTTTCTCTCACTCTTTGTCAGGGTGGTTATTCTGTGTGTGACTGACAGTACTGCTGTTCTGCAGCTCTGTGATGTGGACCGGGCCGGTCTGTATCTGTCAGTACTGAGAGAGCTGGTGCAGCTGTACAGTGCAGTGGGGTGGCACCGCACAAGCCGACTCGGAGGCTTTGTCCCAGCGCTGACCCAGAACTGCTTGAGGGTCCTGCAGAAACCAGCAGAGAAGGTAGTGTCAACACTATGTGTCAACTCACTTTTTTATCCTGTGGTAATCCTCTGAGTTTGTTTAGATATTTTACAGACAGGTTTATGTCTGATAGATTTTGTACCCTGCAGCAAAATCAAAGCGTGATGATGAGAAAGGGATGCAGTGCCACCATTTCCTGTTTGCTAAAGCATCCTGTCACACCACTAGATGGCACTATTGCTTTATTCTCTGTCAGTGTTATTGTCATTGTAAAACGCTATTGTGTTATTGGCATTGTAAAATAGATCATTACAGGTTAGAGCCAGCTGGTTTGTTTTTGTTGAAACAATATTGTAAGAATCATCGCCTGCTTTACAAGCAGGAAGCTGTCGTGTGACCTCTGACCCCTGTTGTTTATGTGTGTTTCATTTCCTCCAGAATCCCTCTGTGTGCAGCCAGGTGGCCAGAGCGGTGAGTATGGCGTCGCTGGCCCTGCTTTGTGAGGTGGGCGAGAGGCACGGGAAGGACCTTCACCCTGACGCTGTGAAGGCCCTCTCCTCTGTGGGAATGCTCCTCTTCCCCTCCCCATCGTCATCATCAGCGTCCTCAGCAACCCAACTCAACCAGACGCTGCACAAGCCTGCAGTTACCACCGGCCACCTGGAGGGGTCAGTAGAATAATGCAGTAGTCAGAGCCATCTGAACAAAAGGTGCCACTTTCGGATGCTGTAAGTTCAGGCAAGCCTGCATTGCATTGATGCAAGGTGCTTTTAGCACATTTAGCCTGTAGCAGATGTTACACATGAGACATATTCTGTAATATTTGTTTGCCACTATTCAGGGATATTTATTTCATGATATAATAATGGTAAAATACCCTCAGAGAAATAGGGAGCTCTAGCTAGGCTGGCTAGCTCAATAATGTCAAGGTTTCATTCAATATGAGCTTAGGTAAATGTAATATTAACTTTATGTGAAAAAGTTAAGAACTGACTCAGTACTGGAAACCACTTTCCTACAGCTACTTGGCCAAATTGCACTGAAAGTGATGCTTATGGATTAATTAATCAAGTCATTTCCACAGCTTTTCTAGTGATAACAACATCCACAATTCACTTTTTCACATGCAGATTTCTCCCACTGTTTCTGACAAAACATGCCCCTGCTATAAGATACCGTTTTCAACAAAAATGACCTATACATTTCTACTACAAACAATAGGGCAGGTATACTACGTATGTTCACTCTAAGGATGCCACCTGTATTTCCAAACAGTAGGAGAACTCTTTGGTACTGTGTAATATGCCGTCTTTCCTGCTCCAATCACACAAGGTTATGACCTCTAATATAAATAGCCACAGAGCTGTATTACACATACCTAAGTTATATGTTGCCTAATTGAGTGCATTTTCAACTGAACCTGAGTTGGCTAACCTCTTTCTGTCTAATGTCTGAGCAATGTCTCGAGAGGATGTCTACTTTTACACTGTAACTTTGACCATTGAAAATGATCTGAAGCATTGGCGAGTGCAATTATGATGTCATATTTGTGTAACAGACGCGTATCAGGATCGCACAGTATGCTGTGTCATGTGTGATGATGTGTTCGCTGTGTACACTGTATGATGATGACCTCACTATGATGGCAGAAGTTGAACTGCAAAAAAAATCATCATGGTGTACTGCACCAGACTATGGAACATAGTATTTATGTAGGATTAATTTTTGCCGTTCATGGTACCTTATGTATCTCAGCAGTAAATTCACCTAAGCCCTCAGTGAACGAACCTCTTTGTGTTCCCAGGGGTGTGGAGGAGGGGCCTGACCTGCGGGGATGGGGTCGGGTGGCCGCCCAGTTCGTGCGGCACCAGTGGAACTGCGTGCGGTTTATCCTGGGCTCTCACGTCCCCTCCGGGCCCTCGGAGGCTCCCCCAGCCGCCGCCACTCTGAGGGCTGCGATGGAGGCCTTAGCCATCCTGCCCAGCGACCTGGTTCTGCCCGTCCTGGACTGTATGACCTCACTGCTCCCCCAGGTCAGCCATGCCCTGCCCACTGGAACCATGGTTATCATTATAATTGAATGGCTTGTTTTGCTGTTATTGCTAATGGCAAGTATTTGGTGTAATTCTGTGTTGCTGTTAGGGTTAATCCATCATTTTTAGTGTTAGTGTTGCCATATTCTATGCCCAAACTCAGCATAATGCCCAGCTAAGCATCATGTCATGTGTCCACCACTCTTTATTAGACAGTCTTTTGCCTTTTGGCTACTGCAAACAGGGAAAAGGCATTGTGCTCTTTGCATCAGTGAGCCCTTTGAATCTTTTACTCTGAGTGGTGTTGTCAGGGACACCTCATTGTCTTTGTGCGTATGTCTGGCTCGACGGCTTTCTGTAGTCCTTGCTGTTCCCCCTGTCCCCCACCAGGTGGTGCTGTCTGAAGAGGCTTTGTGTGCGGAGGCATTGACCCTGGCCTGGAAGGTGGTTCTGGGCCTGAGCAGTAACCCCCATGACTTCTGGCCCGCTCTGGAGGGCTTTGTGCGTTTTGCGTTTGACCGCACCGTGCTTGAGCTCATGGACACAGAGACGCCACAGCTCTCTGTCACCGTGCGGCAGGTGACTGCAGTGGGGCACCATGGGACAGGCCCTTAGATCCAGTTTCTTTACACTGCATGGCTGATGATATGTGCAAGGACAGTTTAAAATACATATGGCAGGCACTGCAGTGTGGACATTGTAAAAAAGGAAGACCCTGTGAAAAGTTCCAGTAAAGATTGGGTCTGTATTACTGTACAGTTCATAAATGTGCATGTGCTGGGGTAAAAAACTGGCTTGCCACTGTAACTCAGTACCTCAGATCAGCCTCTCACTTTCTGACCACCGTGGGCGCTATCCCACAGGTCACCTCTGAGCTGCTGGAGCTGTCTCAGGTCAAGACGGGCGTGTTCCATGTGTTGATCCGACACTGCTGCCACACCTGGCTGCCCTCTGACCCCGGAAGTGAAAGCCAGGCGGACATCCGGTTCTTAAGTGCTCTTAAGCACGTGGACATCCTGGCTGAAGCCTGTGTTTATGGCCCGGTATTCCGGAGGGACCAGAGGTGCTTCTGATATTTATTAATAGTATCAGCAGTGTTATTCATAGATGTAGCAGTAGGTCTATCATAAGGAGTAGCTGTAGTAATGGTAATATTGTATCGTTAATAGAAGTAATAGCAGTAGTAGTAGTGGTGACATTAGTAGAAGTGGCAGTAGGTACAATTGTTATAAGTAATAGTTGTATTTTCCTGCCATATTAAAGGATGTTACTTTTCCCTCTACTTCTCAGGAGTAGAGACAGATGCTAAAACATAATTGCGTTTTCAATGTGACAACGTTGCTCTTGTTTGGAAACCAGGTTGATCCAGGAAGTGCAGACGTACGTGGAGCAGCTGGGAGAGGAATGCGCTGCCAACGCAGCTGTCACCAGGTGAGCGCGTGCCTGAATCTCAGTCTCCGTCTCCGTTCTGACACCTCCCCCTGTCTGTGCCTGCTGGCGCTGCTGCCCTGACTCCCCCCCCCCCCTCTCTCTGTGCCAGCGACGGCCGAGACGAGCAGTTCCCCCGCCTCTGCGCACTGGCGTTCCTCAGTCGGCTGGAGGCGTCCCGTCCTCTCCATGAAAGATTGATGGAGGAGCTGGTGCTGCTACTGCTGAGAAAGGTGGAGCAGGAGGAAGAGAGCTCTTCATAATGCATCAGTGACAGTGGCTGTGTGTGTGTGCGCGCGTGCGAGAGCATGTGTGTGTGTGTTCTTTTACTCTGAAGTGTCCGTCCCTCTCGTTCATTATTCTGCGCCTCTGTTACAACCCCCCCGCCCCCAACCTCCCTCAGGATGAGGAGATCTCGAAGTCGAAAGTGCGTTACTATGGCAACTCTCTTCAGCATCGAGTGAAGAACAGGGTGTGGCAGACGCTGCTGGTACTGCTGCCCAAACTGAGAGAGGTGAAGCACTCAGGCACTCTCCCACACACACATTTAACATTCACACATGTACATACACATACACACACACATGCTTCGTCATAGTATTGCTACCGGAAGTGAAAAAGCTTAGACAGCATGCACACACAGATATTTTCACTCACACAATGAAACACACACAGTATTTTTCATATTTCATACCTTCATTTTACATACAGTCATTCGGTCACACACAGAGGTATGTGTACATTGGGGTCTGGGTGATGTATATGGGGTGTGTGTCCCTGTGCAGGAGTTTGTAGAGACCATGCTGGACCGTGTGTACAAGGCTGGGTTCTGCAGTAACCAGGCCTCAGTGAAGTACCTGATCGAGTGGATAATAGTGCTCATCCTGCACAGGCACCCAGCTCGCGTGGACAGTCTGTGGGCCTGTTTCAGCGTGGTGAGTATGCAGCTAAGCCTCCACTCTGAAACATTGACACTGAGGCAGTGCCAGCCTGGAACACTGACACGCAGGCACACTGACCCTGGCACAGTGACCCGGGAGCACAGACACCATTACAACACTGACTGCAGAACACTGACACTCCAGAAAAATGAGTCGGACTGAGTCGAGTTCAGTAGCCTCATGCATTTGGTTTTCACGTGTGAATATGAAAAATGTGTTTGCAGGATCAAGAGAAGACCAAGACCAGCATCTGCACCTTCCTGTCTGTGCTTGTACACTTAAACATCATTCTTCCCAATGTTAAGGACAAGGTAAGATTCCCTGATTGCACGGCCCATAAACCTCAACGGTTTACTCAGCTGTGTGACAGTCTTGTAAGCTCAAGGCAGACACATGCAGGAGATCACTTATCACCCCTCCACGTCTCTTCCCCCCTTCCCTCTCTGTCTTTCCTTCCCTCCTACCTTCTTTCTCCCCTCTTCTCTTCTCCTCTCTCTCTCTCTCTCTCTCTCTCTCTCTCTCTCTCTCTTTCTTGCTCATCAAGGCTGGGCAGTGGCGGAAGGCTCTGGATGTGATCCTGCAGTGGTGCTTCAGCCATAACTTCAGTGTGCGTCTCTATGCCCTGCTCGCCCTCAAACGGGTGTGGGGCCTGGAGGGGGCGAGAGCCCTGGCTGAAGAGAAGGCCGGGGGCCCCGACGGGCTGGGGGGCCTGGCCGCCGTCATTCAGGCCTGCCTGCAGCAGGCGGAGGCCATGCAGAGCACGGGGTGAGCACGCAGCCGTCCAGCTGATTGGTTGGCCCCCAGCCAATCAGACTTGTCATTTGGTTGATTGCGTGTTGTAGAAGATTGACTGCAAAAGAAATTTCAGCTGCCTGATAGTGACTGTCATGTGTGCAGGAATGCAATGAAGAACTGGACCAGGATCCAGGAGCATTTCTTCTTTGGGGCCTTCCATCCACTGGAGGACTACAGCATAGAGGTGTGTCTCTCTGCAGATTGGACCTGTCTCTGTTCACTTAAGACTGTTGCATGCAGTTTTGTGTCTTGGATAGCATCTACTGACCTTGTGGTGTCATATTAGCAGTCGGCATTGCTTGGAGCAGAGGGTGCAGTATTATTATGATCCCTCATGTTTTTTGTCTTTTCCCAGACGATATTCCACACCTTCCCCAGCCTGTCAGAGCTGGCTGATGATGAATGGATGGCACCCTGGAAGTTTGAGCGGCTGGTGGAATTTCCTCTGAGTTCCGCACTGCCGTTGCAGAATCCAGGACAGGGCCTGAGCCAGCTGCAGCCTGGGGACTGGATCCAGCAGGACAAAGGTGCAGATTACACTCCAGGGCGCTAGGGGGCAGCAGAGAGAGAATGTGCACAGGAACGCAGGTTCATATTAGTGGAGGCAGACTGCAATGGCCATGTCCCTTTCAGATTGGCTCTGAACAAGTCTGAACAAGTAATTGTTGTGGGCAGGGACATCTGTATGGCAGGTGGGTGGTAATCAGTGTAGCATGCAGTCTGCCTGTTTAGGTAGAACCTTCTATATATTTTTACATATGTGCCACTCTGATTTACCAAGCATAAGGCATCATGCCACCACCCTGCCCTCCAGCCCAACACAGAGGTGAAATTGGAGAAATACATGAGCAGTGACATGTCAGTAATAGGTGGCAATGAAACTCAGGCTTTGTACAGATAGCCTCTTGCCCACTTAATTCAGCTACTGCTCATGGTGGGCCTCTTTAATCGGTGGACCGGTGTTGAACTGTGAGCAGCAGGTGAGGAGGAGCAGGCGGAGCGCTGGGCCGAGGTGCAGAAGAAGATGACCCCCTGGAGGCTGGGTATCCACGAGCAGGACCCGGAGCTGCAGCTGGTGCCCCAGCAGAGGGCAGCGCGCCTGGGCAAGACGCACAGCGCCCTTCTGGTGGTGGCCTCCCTCATTGACAAGCCGACCAACCTGGGAGGTGAGGCGCAAACAAACAAGCACACACACGCGCGCTCAGACATACGCAAATGGAGACTTTCCCGCTAGTGTTTGTACACACCACATGCGCACACATAGTCTCTTTTGCAGTAATATTTGTATACGCACATCCTGTTTCTCAGAAATACTGGTTGTAGCAGGTTGGGGGGTAGGTAAGTGTGACCAGAAGGCTACTCTCTCAGCCCTAATGAAGATAAAGAGTACCAGGCAGTGCCAGGCAGAGTTGCTAGGCACTGGGACTATGTCTATTGCCCAGAGTGGGCAAACACCATACAGGCATGAGAAGCGATCAGATTCATAACAATCTCAATTTATACAGAGATAAAAAAACAATGGCTGCATCATAAAAGGCTGCATATATTGCTTTCCTTGGCCATATCAATTGTTATTGCTTGTGATACCCGGTGCTAGGGTTTATTGTTTTTTATTAGTTTACACTGGTCAAGGCCTATTTGAAAATTAAACATTGAAGTGACATATAATAATGCCAGAACTGCTGAAAATGTGCATCTTAAATTTGTTTAGCAAGTCGCTTACCCTGGCTGATATCGGTCTTTCCCTTGCTTGCTCTCTCTCTCTCTCTCTCTCTCTCTCTCTGTGAGAGCAGGGTTATGCAGGACATGTGAAATATTTGGAGCCAGCGCTCTGGTGTTGGACAGCCTTCGTCACCTCAGCGACAAGCACTTCCAGGCCTTGAGTGTGTCAGCTGAGCTGTGGCTCCCCCTGCTGGAGGTGAGTGGTACTGAATATCCTCCTGACCTGTCCCCTGTCTTTTGTATTTGAGATTTGACTTGAATGTATTATTATATATAATAAAATTATACTTGAGTAATTTTACTTTAATTCCATTATGAAATGAAATAATACCATCCCTGTGTAGCATGGCCCTTTTCCTACTTACAATTACAAGATAAAGCTAGAAAAACTACATTAAAAATATGGAGTGTTATTCCACTTGTCAGAAGAATGCTTGAGGGAGGTTGTTACCTTTCTTCATGTACTCTAGGATTTGAAGGACAAATTGCAGAAAAGACTGCTGTGTGTAAGTTAAAATCTTGAGGTGATAAGTAAGTTTTTGTAAGTAACATCAGACACAATGCCTTTTGGCCTGGCCAGGGAGAAGACAGGGATCGTAGTGTCCAAATTTCTACCAAATGTTGTGCATACGCACCTTTGGGGAACAGATAAGATCAGTCAGTCTCTGTCTGTTTCTCAGTAATTTCATTCCTTACTAATGAAACATGATGAAAGGGGTTATTTTGAAAGCAACAGAGGTTTGTAGGGGCTTGTTTTCCATGGTTTCCCTCTTCCTTTCGGTAGGTGAAACCCAGTGAGCTGGCAGACTTCCTGCAGCTGAAGAAGCGGGAGGGCTACTGCATCGTGGGGGTGGAGCAGACGGCCAACAGCCAGAGCCTTCAGGGCTACCGCTTCCCTGAGAAAAGCCTGCTTCTGCTGGGGTAAGTCTCTCACACACCCCCACCGCCCTCACCTGGGACCTTAGTACCAGCACCTCACCATGAAACACCACACCTACAGCGCTACACAACACCATTACTGTACCTAACACTGTTCTCTTCCAGAGCGTAACGCCATGCCACAACTTTAGACTTAATATGGCGGTACACAGAATTGTTTTCTTTCAGTGGTACACTTCAGAGTAACACAGGAGTCCAGTGCCTCACCTTCATGCTACACATAATCCCAGTGCAACAAAACACGGCTGTCACTGAACACTATGTACACATGTGCACATACTCGTACATACACACACACACACCGTGTATAGACACACACGCATACACACACACATTCTGGCATTCAATTATATTCCCTAGAGCAGCTTGCAGAAGTCACTTAGGACCTGACAAAGCTGTGTATTTTAATTATGCTAAAAGACACTCCCCTCACACACGTCCCTTTTGCCTGCTACCCAAATGGAGGACCTGTCCGGGCATGTCGCTTCTTTAATAAGCTCACCCCGTGAAGAGTAAACAGTAATGTGCTCATTACACCCAGACTACAGTGACAGACAGGGAGCAAGTCACTGCAAATGCACTCGCAGCCATTCAGGGTGTCATGCTGAAGGGGGCGCTATTGTCCACTTTGCAAGTGGTGCAGTGCTTCACAGATTACAGTGGAGGGTGAGGGGACAGTTTCTAATGGTGCTCTGTTTAAGATGGGATACTGGTATACAAAGCTGTGAAAGCTTCGTATGCCATTAAAATTGCAAACCCTTGTGTTGCACTGACAGGCAGTACTGTGCACATTTCAGCACAGTGAAGTAATATGTCAGAACCTTCCTGGTAAGTCACAGTATAGGTGTTAGATACCTAAAGGGAAAGATATACTGTGCACTGTATGCAGAATGGGCTGGCGGCACACACCATATCTGCTGGGAACATTTTGCACTTACAGCAATGTAATCGTTTGTCTTTTCACTGTTTGCTTTGCATGATCTGCACTGTACAGAGCACTAGAGCTTGAATTTGAACATAGAGGTTGTTTGTATGGTGCCGAATGTGAAAAGCAAATACTGAGGGAAAATACTTTGCGTGCGTGCGTGCGTGCATACATGCGTGTGTGCGCATCCGTAGTGCTCCTGTGTGGGTTACAGCAGCAGGCCAGTGGATGCAGTGGTCAGCTCTGTCAAGTTCCTGAATAATTTTGTATGTACACAGTATACATAATTTTTCATCTATAATCAGGGAAATTTGCTATGATCTGAAACAAGTGCTGTGGTGTCTCAAGTGAAAGGCGTTTGCTTTCATACTTGTTGTCTGTCTCATCTGTCCTTGCTGGAAATGCTGTGCAGAAACATGTTCATTCTGATTAAAGGTTCCTCTTAAGAAGATTGTGTGGAGAAGATCAAACGCAACCAAAACAGCAAAACAGTGTCAGCCTTTCTGAGTCAGTCTCTCATAGTCAGTTGATGGCAATATCCTGTATGAGAATCCACCTGTAAAAAGAATTCTGAATTTGACTTAGTTTCCACTTGTCAGTATATGTCCTCTCTGCCATGTGAGTTGACCTAACTGCTCTGATGAGGCAACTTTCCTCCTGTGACCCACCCCTCCCTCTTCTCCTCCCACTCTCCACCTCTCCACGGACAGTAACGAGCGCGAGGGCATCCCGGCGAACCTGCTGCAGCTCCTGGACGTCTGTGTGGAGATCCCCCAGCTGGGCATCACGCGATCCCTCAATGTGCACGTGAGCGCCGCCCTGCTGGTGTGGGAGTACACGCGGCAGCACCTGATCCCTTGCCCTCCTGCGCCTTGACCTCTGACCCTTCACCCTCTGGACTCTTCACCATAAACCTTGTGTACACACCGCAGCCTCTCTCATGGGGTTTGCTGTTTTTACCAAAGGCATACCGGGTGTGAGCCTGGGCCTCCTAATGTACTCTACCTCTGGTCAAACAGTGTTTACTGTTTAAAGGAATCCACTGTTTCTATATGAAATGAGTTTAAGTGATTTCTTTTTACTGTCCATGTTTTCATATTGACTGACGTGCCCTTTATTGTAGGGTTGAGGTGTAGAAGCCGGGCTCGTGTCCTGATTTGAGCAGATTTGATCTCCCTTGTGGTTGCCAGTACAGTCTGTCCCTTCCCTTCCCCTCCCTCTGCTCTGCTGCAGAAGGAAATGGAGTAATGAATACAAAGTGGTGGGAGATGTGTGGGAATATTGCATTATAATATTCTAATCTGTGTGCTGTTTGATTGGGTCAGGTGCAGCAGTGTATGAGCGCTCTCTGGGGGAGTGGCGTCAGATGAAAGTTGATGCTTGTTCACTGCCCCAGGTGGGGGAGTCATTTCTGCAATATCTGATCTCCAGTCCAGGGCTATGCCTCCACCCCCCATGGTGACCATTTTTAAATTAATAAAATTAATAAAACATTTTAAAGAAAGATCTTTTCTGATTTTACTTATGGTTATTGATGTATGCATGTGTGTGAACATCTGTGCGTGTGCATGTGTGTGTCTGTATCTTCTGGCACACAAACATGCTCGTGCGCATGCGTCTGTCCTTGTATGCACATTCCCAGTGCAGCCCTAAGATGTGAAAGCTGCAAAGACAGGCTGGAAACTATGGGGAGTCCAAATTTTCTTTGGTGAATACAGTTGTCACAGTCTATTAAATGGTACAGGAATGTCCGTTAAGGGCTAGAGGAGGGATCTAGGGTAGAGAGGAGAGCAACTCCAAGAGGAAATGGCAGCAGTCATGTGTTTTTTTTTTTGAAGCCACTGCGATGTCAGAAATTCCTCATTTACCCAAATCTGTTTTTCTCATTTGTATTAAGTTTCTTTTCCTTTGCTGTTTGCCAGCGGAGAAAAAACGAAAGATCTAAGTCTTCACCGTCGTTCAGAGACATAAACTATAGATTTAATCAACTACTTGGTTGAATTAAGTAGCTACGTAGAGCAGATATTTCAGTTATATTTTTCAGGTTGAGTCGAATTCCAGTTATTTTATCCTTTGTGTCATTTGTACGGTAATAACTCTGAAGTCTTAATTGTGGTGTCTTAAGTCTTAAGTGTTAATGTCTTACACATATACCTATACAAAAACAAAACTGGACAGTTTTTTTTTTTTTTGTTTGTTTTTTTTTTTAATGCAGTGCAACCAAACTGTGCGTCGGCAGTTGGTATTGATGTGGCGGGGACAATATATAAAACGTCAAACATTTAATGAATGAATTGGATGTGCGTGAGGACGTTTGTTTTCCGCCAAAGTCCAGTTGAATAAACAAACGGAGATTGCATCACTGTTTAAATATGCAATGTGTGCTTTAACGCGTTCATTATCTGATTTGGAACTGGTTGGGAACTGAGGATCAAAGAAGTTAAACATACCATTCAGTGGTTGGTATTTGTTCTGCTTTTTTCTTAGATTCAGGAAAAAAAGGTTTAACAGAGTGTTTGATTTTCCGCTCGGCTAGCATGCTGGACAGAACTACCGCGAACCCGGCGACCCGCTGCCACAGTGCGCGCGCCTCGCCACACCCCGCCTTGCGCGGAGAGGAGCGCAGAACAGGTGGGACAGCCAAAGAGAAGTGAACGTCTGATCTCATGCGCTAGTCTCATTTGAGATGGGAACAAGGAAATGAGTTGATTATGGAGTAAGGGGCCAATTTTTCCCAAGTTTTTAAAAGCCTGAGTTTCAACTGAGGGTCACCAGCGGTGGGTAAGGGTTGCCACTTGTCTAATTTTAGGTTTAATTGTGCGGTAGTCATGAATATGCCAACGACCACCTTCGGCGGACTTTCAAGGCAACTCCATACACACCGCTCCGCGTTCTGGATCAACGCCTGCATCCGGATTTGGAGTACCATCGCTGTAACCAAGGGAATCTAGCATAGAACAACTCGGCTTCGATGGACCAGCCTGATGGATGGTCCGATCCCAACGACCCTTTTTCTGAGGAAATGCGTATTGCGTCCGTCAACTCTACGGGGACGCGGCTGAGCGTCTCCCCTCGAACTAAGTTGCTCTTGGAGGTGTTGATGGTGTTGATGTCTTTGGGTGCCGTGACAGGTGTGTCCAGCCGCACATTGGGAACCTAATATGATTATAGCCTTTCATTGCTGCCAGACGCGCATGGGCCCACATTATTTTAAGGGTAACCTAAAACCATCATCAATTTATTGGTTGCTTACAGGCAAACTTTTCAGAGCTATCAAAGGGACAATACGCTGCTCAATTAGTGTTACCATTAATCAGATATTATTTTTTAAATGAATGTTTTAGGTACAGAGATGTTGTTTTGCGTTGCGTTGGATTAATGTTTATATTAACAGTCCGCATCAATGACCTACGTTTAAGTAAAATGTTGATACAACCTTACCAGCAGCTAAAAGGTTTTATATTCTCGAACTGTTTAAACGAGAGAGCGCATTTTATTTTTAATTATTTAGCCTATTCTTTATTCTAGCATACAGCAGGTAACATTCGATTCGCAGTCGAGATAAGGAATTGTAGAAGTCAATAATGGCATAGGTCATATGAGGTATTGTATATTATTGTTCACATTTTTTTTTTGGTTATTTGAAAACGATAATTAACGCGAATTGCTTCATAGCATTAATGCAATTGCATTTACCTGTTACCTTTGTTACAAGCTCTTAAAGCTCCTAAAACAATTAACACAGAACTGCCGTAAATAATGCCAGTCCAGTTCAACCCATTAGTGTAAAGTGTTAAATTTATAAATGTTTTATTAATGCCACTCTTTAATGCGTGTGCCCTCAGGTAACATTCTAGTTATTGTGATCGTGGCAGCGACGAAAACCTTCCATACGGTGACGTCGGTTCTCATCATCAACCTGGCCATCAGCGACTTCCTCGTGGGCATTGGGGTCATGCCCTTCGTAGCAGTGTCGGTCATGAGCGATGCATGGGTCAGCTGCACTGTCAGTACCATATTAGTGTTATCATAATTCATGACATTACCAGTAACATGTTATGATTGATGTGTTTGCTGTTTTTTTTTTCTAAGTACTTATCATTTTGGCGCCTGAACTGAAAGTTTAAGGCAAAATTTAATTTAACTTGCAGGTGATCAGCATGGTCTGGTTCTGTATTTGTAAATGCTAGCATCTGATTTTGGAATTGTATTAACATAACTTAATTGTGTGAAGGAAATTAATTATTAGAACTTTCTGCACCCAGCACCCACCTGAGCACAGGGCTAGTTGCAGACAGGGAGATCTGTCCAAAAAGACATTCAGTCTCATTCAAAATGATGTTGTCCACTGGTATTATTATCCTTAATCTCTAACTGACATTGTAGAGCCAAGTGTCCCATTATCACCAAGAATAACAGAAACCAGCAAGGGTTACTATTTTGTGAATGAATCATTTTTCAGCTTAACAGAATGTTATCATAATTTGTGTGAAACCCCTGGTGCGTTTAAGTGGGAAATTGTTGTTTCAGCATTTTAATGGAGTGAGAGCACTGCTAGCCTGAAAAGCTGCTTTCGCTCCTCATGTTAAATCAAATTATTTGGCAGCAAAATGGCAACTGTGAGCAGAACGTGAGGACCATTGTGTCTGAACCCTCACATGGACACCCTCAATTTGGACACACCTGATTTAGATAATGGGAAACATGCATTCAAAGACATTTTGATTTAAAGACTCACACTTAAATGCTTGAAGTTTGTTTCTTAGACAAATATAAATAGTGAAGGTGATGCCTATGCATGAATTACTTTCCAAAAAATCTTTAATTAAAAAAAAATTGGCTATTTTGAAGAACCTAAAATATAAGATAGTTTTGATTTGTTTATAACACTTTTTGGTGAGTGCATAATTCCATTTGTGTTATTTCATAGTTTTGATGGCTTTACTATTATTCTAAAATGTTGAAAACAGTGAAAATAAAGAAAGAAAAGTGTGTCCAAACTTTTGACTGGTACTGTACAGGTACTGTAGCAGAGACAAGCTAGAAAGGATTATGTTGAATTCTACAGCTACCTCCTAGATTGCCTGCTAATACTGAGTCCAGTGCTTAAAGCTGCATGCTTGTTTTTTTGTTCCTTGTAACTGTAGTGACCGTATGTAATCTTTTTGCCCTGCAGGATCTGTGCCTGTACGTGGGTTACACCTCGTCAGTGTACTGCACCGCCTCGGTCCTGACGCTGGCCGCCATCGCTCTGGACCGGTACCACTCCATCATAGACTGCCTGCGGTACAGCTCGCGGTGCACGCTGTGGCGGACCGGGGCGGCGGTGCTGTGGATCTGGCTCCAGGCCATGGTGACCAGCTGCCCGCCCCTTCTGGGCTGGAGCCGGGTGGACTACGTGGGGCCCATGTACAGCTGCGCGGTCAACTGGTCCAGCAGCCCCAGCTACACCACCTTCATGGCCGCCTTCTCCTTCCTGCTGCCGGCCGCCGTCATACTCTTCTGCTACGTGAGGATCGTGAAGGTGGCCCGCAGCCACGCCAGGCGGATCCATGACCTGGAGGACCACCTGCAGCGCAGCAGGGGCCGCCCACCTGGC
The DNA here is from genome assembly GCA_019176425.1 of Megalops atlanticus. Classification (NCBI taxonomy): domain Eukaryota; kingdom Metazoa; phylum Chordata; class Actinopteri; order Elopiformes; family Megalopidae; genus Megalops; species Megalops atlanticus. Next base: position 13,275,408 of record CM032890.1, on the reverse strand, counting down.
TCCGACCCCAACCGCCTCTCGCCGTCACCTTTCCAGGATGCGCCGACCTCCTCCAGGCTGGTCTACTACCTGAGCGGGAGGTTTGTGCCCGAGGCCCACGTGGGCGCAAACGCCCCAGGCGCGGTTCTTCCCGACCAGCCCTGCGGCCCTGAGGTGGTCGGCGCCGGCGCCGGGCGCCTGCACTCCTTCTTCGCGCACCTCCACAGCAGTGCCGTTCACCACCAGCACGGCTCCCAGCAGCACCATGGCGTTGTGCGCCTCCTGCTGGTCATCTCCGCTTTCTTCCTGTGCTGGACGCCGTACGTCAGCGTGACGCTGGTGCAGGCCGTGGAGACCGCGCTGTCCCGCCGGTCCAGTCTGGTCCCGCCGGCCGCCATCACCTTCTCCTACTGGCTGGTGCTGCTGAACTCTGACATCAACCCGCTGCTTTACGCGCTGCTCAGCAAGCGGTTCCAGGGGGCGCTCAAGAGCCTCCGGTGCAAGTTGCAGGCCCGCCTGGGCAACATTGTCGGGAGAGGAGGCGCGGGAGGACCTGGAGGAGGAGAGGGGGAATGTGGAGATCATGACCCCTGCACGGTCACGGCAACTCACCACCACCCAAACCCCAACCCCAACAACACCCCCTCAGAGAGAACGGCCTACCACTCCTCCGTCTTCTCCCTGGACTCTAACTTCGCTGACAGGTACACGGAGCATCTGAACAGCGTCTTCCTCCCAGGCAGCGTCTCTTCCTCCTCCTGCTCCCTGTGGCAGGATGGGGGCGGTGAGCGCTCCCTCAGGAAGGTCGACCACCTGCAGGTCCCCTCCCAGCCTCAGGAGGGCGATAGACTCCCCTCATCAGCTGCCACCAAGGACAGACAGGCCACTTTCTTTTATGGCCAAATCACTGTGAGGGTGGAGCACGATGTAGGCTGAGAAAACAGTCTGGGAACGAAACTCTGGGGTAGTTGTTGCAATACTAATAGTAATATCTATTATTATTATCATTATTATCATCATCATTATTGCCTTGTCTGTATTTTTTAGTACTTGCTGTTATTCTCTTACTCAATATGTCTTTATATCATTTGTAGTCTATTTTTGTTGGAGGGGAGGGGGGTCAGTCTTTTTTTAGTTTTGTTCAGTGCAGAGCTTTGTGATTCAGAAGAGTGCAATGCAAATAAAATGTATTTTTGTTATTAATATTACCATCTGCAACCCTCATCAGATGAACAATTATATGCCTAAACTGTAAATTTTTATTTTGTTATCAAATCCGTCACAAAATCCAGTATGATATTGAGCACCATTAGGGATTATTTCAGGTTTACATTGCTTACATTCTCTAATTCACACATTTATCATGTGTTTTATATAGTGTGTATCTTACTGGTTCTACCACATCTAAAAATCTAAATTAATTCAGATTTATGTGGCAGATAAACACTAACAAATCACAGCCTTCAGAATTAATTATAATGAATTACATTTGATTCTGCTTTTTGGTGAAAATCATACAAAAATGATGATTCAGTTTATTTCAGTTAATTAACCTGACCCACCTCCGCTAATCAGAATTCCTCACCTCCCTGGTTCTGTGATTAGTGAATGCTGTGGTCAATTCAAATTCACTGTGCAGATAATTGTTTGCTGAAAACCCCAGTTTGTTAAGGAACATGCTTACTTCCCTTCACAAAGCCAGTGCTTTGCAAGAGAATTTTTAGAGCAACACTCCTAAAGCAAAGAATCACTTCAAGAATGAGTGGTTACTTGATAATGGCTTCCATTTTGTTGAAGAGTAACACTTGTAACATTTTGTTGTAGTACACTTGCACTAGGGATGCAACGGTACACGGTATGCCCCCTACGGTTCAATACGCACACGTGAACCGCGGTAATACGATATGCCTGTCATTTTCCTATAATTTCCAAAACTTGCTTATTGCGCTGCAGACTACAGGCACGTTGTACATTCAGATCCACATATCATCTCTGGAGCCAGTCAGAATTTCCCTGGAGCCTATCAGCGCTCTGTATGCAAACAGGAGCTGGAGAAGAGAGGGGAAACGAAAAACAAATATTCTTGCGTACGGTCACACCGGTGTGATTTGCCTTTAGCGCGTATGCAAAAACCGGAGCGATTTAGGGATGAAACGGTTACCGGTTTCACTGTAAATTCCCGACGGTTAGTATTGCAGTTTCAAATTTTAATTATCATTAAAACCTTGGTTGAATACCACGCTTTGAAAAACTCACCTTAAATACCGCCTAGCATCAACCAAAATTAGCAACAGTCTCCCAGATGCAGGTGCAGCATGCAATGTATGTGGGTTGTTTTGTGTCAGTGAAAACATGGCGGTAGGCAGTGACAGCGCTCCGGAGATTTTTCACCGGTATAAATTTTTATACCGTTTCATCTCTAGTGCGATTAGAACACTAGATTGATAAAACTCTAGCTAATTTTAGCTTTGAGGAAACAGCGATTTAACGTTAAAAAAATATAGCAAATGCTAACTGAAAACTATGCGAAGTTTAATAACGCTGATGAAAACATAACAAACCATGTAACGTAACACGCGCTACATAGCATAAAAACGTTACTATGCGGAAGGCTTAAAAGTTCAATAAATGTATGGTTTCCAAAGTCAATGAGTAACCTGTTAAATAATTGTGATCTCAAAATCGACCAAAATAATCATCATTATGATTTTTGCCATAATTGAGCAGCCCTACTTGTCAGTCATGCTGCCATTTTTCTGAATGGAAAGTTTTATTTGTCTATAGGCTAAATAAAGAGTTCATTGTTTAAAGGGTGATGTTTTTATTTTTTTCTTAAATATAAAGATACCGAAACCGTACTGTTACCGTGGCCCCAAAACCGCGATACATACCGAACCGCGGGCCCACTGTACCGTTGCATCCCTAAATTGCACTATGCACAGTGTGTTTATCAGCCAACAAAGTCAATGAACTAAAATAAAGTATGCATTATGTAAAAATGTCCAAAGTAAGATTTGACCATTTTTACATTTACATTTTACACACTTCCATTTTGTTGAAGTGTGACGTAGTACTGTACACTAGCTATTTGGTGATCCTCTCCATCTTCTGTCGATATGGTCCAGTTTTACCCCCTGTGTGCTTACCTTAAGTCCTCAGGAAACAGATTGTGTTAGAGATAAAAGGAGGTGTAATAATGATTCAAAAAAGTGAATCATTAATGTCGTGCGTGAATGCCCCCACATACTTGAGCTGCAGCAAAAATGTTTTTTTTTTCTATATCCTTGTAGCTGTCTCTTTTAACCTCATTCATTTCTTCTGTCCGTGACCCATGCACTGTGTGTCTGTCTGTCTTCCAGCCTCGCTCGCTCACCTGTCATTTCTGACCTTGTGTGACGCATCTGTAAGCAGAGCTCATCAAACGCTCTTCCTGCTTTAGAACAGTACAACTTAACACATGCGCAGTGTGTTTACAAGCCAATAAATTCAACGTCCTAAAACATCACGTTTTATGTAGAAATGTTCAAAGTAAGGCTTGAACAACCAATGTGAATCTCCACAGAATACAGATCTGCTTATCATTTCAAAGATCAAATGAAGCAAAAAGCTTTCACAAGTAAAACAAGATGGCGCTCTGCCCTTAACTCAGTGTAGAATAACACAGAATCATGCCCAATGTCGTCCTTGCTGTGATTAACCCACGTTTAACAGGTGCTATTTAACAAAATACAAAGCGAGCAATCACAAAAGATTAATTGTGTAGCATGGAGAATTCTTTCATGAAGACATATTCCTCTCATCATCTCGTACAACAATTTAGTCATGATCAAACACAAAGACATTAGTAGTCGCATTGTCTTTCACAGATGACTTTCTGGTGCCTGTACACAGATCTTGCCTGTTGTACTTATTGCAAATGATCACATGATTCTTCAGCACACTACTGTATGTCATTGTTGCAGGTTTTAATTCACTAGAGCGATTAAATATCATGAGTCATCATTACAGTCCAGCTGCACCCTTTAAGACATGGTATTAAGATCATCTATGACAGGTATGTTCTGCTGCTGTTATTTTATTAAACATTCGATAAAAAAATCTTGAATTCCAAAAAAGAAACATACTTGACGTCAAAGACAACGACGAGCATGTCTAATGAACTTGAAACATCATTTATTCACACTTAATATATTTCTTCAAATGTGATAGCCTCCATGTTGCATTTCAGTGTAAAAATCATCATTCCTTACAAAGGTTTACATTTACGTCTAGCATTAATTCCAGAGGAATACAATATAATATTTTATTGTCATTGTAAAAAAATGACAATGGGAAACAGTGTTGATGTGTTCTATTGCAAACCAAAAGGCAAAAAAATGAACTGCGCAGTTTTATCCGGTCATTGTCGCATGCTCTCTCCTGTCTCACCGTCCTCCAGATCAGTGGGAAAAATATGCTAAGAAAAGAGCAACAACCAAAAATAAAATATAACAAAATAAATACCATGTTTGTACCAGTTTGTATTTGGGGAAAGTGTGGTGATTTGAGAGCCTGTGTTTCCTCTAAAAAAAGCTCAAAGTTAATGTGGAGGGGCATACATTCACAACTTGGTGGACATAGCAACCAAATGCAGTTCCCTTTAACCCCCTGAGGACCACAGGGGACATGTGACGCAATCCACACTGGAGACGTCCCCTTCCTGTTTCACAGTCGTACATCAGTGACCCCAGCACACCATGTCATCACAGTGATACAACTGCTCAAACATTGATACTGGTGAAAGAAAAGAGCTTACGAAAGGCTGAAATTACATTATGTTTGCTTATATAAACAGGTGAGCCGCCCCTTCCGCCACCCCCGTTCAAAGGAGGTCCCATTTCTGTGGCTGTTTTCACAGAGAAGAATCGATGCGGCTCCCAGTTCAGTTTTTTGATGGTTAATTGTCTCAGGTTGAAAGTCATTGTCAAACCAGTTCAAAGCCCCTCAGGATGATGTGAAGACACGTTACCACAGTGAGTATCCCCTGAACGTGTTACCGGGTGGATTATTGTGGTGATGACTATCATTATTACGCATTATATTAGTTTTCCACTTCTCGTCTACAAACTGACATCATGCCACAGAACACTTCCGTCAGCATTTGCACTGAAAGTAACTGGTGGAGTGGAAGAAAAAGTCAAATCTCTTAGTTCCACCCAGCAGGGTTTTCGGCCAAGGAGCAATGATTGCTGATGAGTTTTGATTTCCTTAAGAAGATGTGAAAACGATGCCGATCTGACACGCATTCTGCCTGGTGCGGCTCGCTCTGAGAGATTCATCAGCATGACTCAACTCTGCCTGCTGGGAAATTTCTCACGCCAGGCAAATCTTAATGGTAATAAATGGTCCGATTGCTGTATCTTTTAACGCGCTGTATCCCTGTGTGCCAAGGATCTACCACCTTCAGCACTGCAGTAGACCCACTATGGTGCAAAATATATACAGTGCACTAAAGGCATTTTCTCGCCATCAAGTTTTCACCCAAGGGACAAAAAAAGAAAAGAAAATCAAATAAGTCATTCTTCTTTGGATCTGAAAAGTAAGAACATTCTCTCCAAGTCCAACAATTCATTCATCAGCTTGTTTTTCAAACGTACGCGTTTTCACTCCCTTTCCGTTTATTGCAGTGTCCTCTTTAAAATGCCCTTGCGATGTGATGCACATGACAGTTATTCTCGGAGTGAGTGCTGGACGCAGTCTTCTGAAAGGATAAGGACAAAAAAATAACTCTCACAGAAAAAAGCCTAGTGATGAGTATACTTTGGTGGATGGTTTTAAAAAATCAGACAAGAAAAAATGAGAAAATGAAACCTCATGCACAAAGTCTGTACACCTCCATAGAGCAGAGGATAGATATGCTGCATATAAAATGTAAAAAAAAGAAAGAAAAAAGGACACAGCGATTTTATGTTATAAAGAGTAAGACCTGTGCTTTTTTGCTTCGTTTTGGTAGAGTAGTAGAGCAGTATCAGTCTTTATTGGATTGATCGGGTGATTAGGTTGAAGGATGAGAGCAGTGAGAGAGAGGTGGACTCAGCAGGGTGTGGCTCGGGTGTGGAATTAGGGGCGGGGTCAGTGAGCGAACGTGGACATGGAGGTCCGGGCTCTACGGCTCCAGTTGAGTCCTGAGCTGGTCCCTGCCTCCACACTGCCCTCTGCTGGCTGGTCCCTCTTGCGCAGCTTGGTGGCAAGCTGGATCAGGCCCTGGTCCCAGTCCTCTGGCAACAGCAGCATCAGGAAGCCCAGGCAGATGATGAAGACGGCTATCAGACGAACTGTGTTGAAATTGATGTCACAGGTATACAGGTCCACCACTGCGAGGGAACAGACAAACTCAGTCTCAATACAACACTGCCACTGCAACTGGGAAACTAGTTAAGACACAGCAATGCAAAACAGAAACCAGCGGTCAACTGTCATCCTGTAACCCTGTTCTCTTTCTCACTGCAATGAGAGGCCCTACACTGCAACTGTTTCAACAACAAAGCATGATGACAAATATAGTGCAATTTCTGCAGGGCCGCAGGTGTCAGCATAAGAAGTGTAACTCAGAGATGCACACTTTCTACTCAACCTACTGTGCACCCTTGTATCTACAGGGATATTTTCATCAACCAGCCTGCTCAAAGCCCCTCCTCTTTGAAGATTTACCATGTGACCTCATACTGTGACCAGCAGAAGGACAAGCAATAACAACTGTGGAAAGATGGATGGATGACTTACTGGCATTAACAGGGACACTAAGGACGATGCCCAGGGAAATCAAGGTGGGGTATGTTATTGCGATTCCAAAGTTTACCAGGATGTTGAAAGCTGGGGATGAAAAAAAAACAAACAGAAAAACTAAGCAAAGTCTTTTGAGATAAATCTCATGGATTATTAACTGACATTTTTGACATGCACGTCAAGACACTACAGACGCCGATGCCAGTATAAAATCTGTACTATCATTAGAGACTACTATCATTAGCCTTCATTCATTGTGTTACTTTGAGGCTGTAATACATCATAGAATATATGGATACTTTATGCTTGTGCATACATTGTAGTAGTATATTGTATGAAGCATCAGTTTCTTTAATTCTAATCTAGTAGGTTTCAAAATGAATTAAAATGTCATTAGTGTGGCTCCACAAGAAAACAAAACACAATAATGCATTAAATAAAACTGGATGCTGAAAGAATTGACAACCCATTAAGGACCTGCTAAGAGCCAGTGATGTTATGTGTGCTTGGTACAATTAAACACTTTCAAGTTTTCATATACTTCATTTCAAACACTTATCATTTCCTCCAAAAAGACACCAGACACATATGCAATCTAACAGCTTTAAACTAAAGATGATTTTTCAGAGAACTGTCCTGGGTGCCCTCTAAGTCCATTTGTTCAGCTATGGGTCTCAGGTTCTGTCGGCACTGCCTCTTGCCTGACCTAGTAAGAGGCCGGCCACACCACACAGGCACGCCCAGGGGATTTCATCAGGTGAGCCGAAGTACTCCACACGCGTGAAGTAGAGGATGACCGGAACAAAGCTGATGAAGACGAAGTTGGCGCCCCCAACGATGGTCAGAAACAGTGCTGCCTCGCCAAACTTGGCACTGCCCAGGACCAGCTTGAAAAGCACCTGCAAGAAGATCAGGTCGATCAGTCGTCCAATCAGTTTACAGGCAGAGCGTTTCTGTTAGTCCACCGTCCAATCAGATTACCAGAGGAGTGGTTCTGTTAGCCCATCGACCAGCACCTTACAGGAGAAGCCGGCCTGTCGGCCCATTGTCCAAACAATTTGAAAGAATAGCAGGCTTGCCAGTCCAATCTATTTATAAGAGGAGCAGGTCTATCAATTCATCATCCAATCAGTTTGCAGAAGAAATGACACTGTTAGCCCGCCGCCCAATTAATTTACAAGAGAATTTACAATATCACACAGAAACAAGGTTTGCCCTGATTCTGAACTCTACAGAAAGAACTAGAACCCTGGTCCATGTTGACATGCTTGTGATAGCACAGCTCTGGTGAATTCACCTTCGCTAGCTAGAGTGCAAAGTGAACACTCTAGAAAGCTCTGAATATCGTCCTGGTCAACATCCAAAAAGCTGAGGTGCTGTAATTTACAATCAATTTTAAAAAGTAGCAAAGTCTGTCAGTCCAATTAGTCCAATTGGGGAGGTCAGATGGATGGCAAGATGACAGTCAGACCTGCCAAGGGTTTGTTATCTGTCTGGCACCAGGCCACCCCTGTCTGTTTATCAGAGCAGGCATTAATAAACACCCAAGACAAAATATACCTCTCCTAAGCAATAATATATACCCTTCTGACTTTCCCTGCCAGAACTTAAGTTCTGCAGAAACTCAGAGACAGACACAAATCACAAAAACTTGTCATGGAAATATACTAATAATATAGAATAACATTACTAATAACATTAGCATATATCAAAACTGTAGTTGAAATTATAATTATGATCAATCAATGAATCAAACAAATTGTATTTGTTACAGTGAATTTTTAAAAAAAAAGATTGCCACAAAGGTCTGTACATAGTTTATCTTCCAGAAGGAGTCCAAAAAAAACCTAGGCCAATTGGGAAAGAGCTTGAAAGCTATTCACTCTGGGGAAAGCAGTCAAGAGATGTAGGAAATGTTATCAAGAATGTAATTTCCTGCCACATTTAAGTAATTGAGTACTTTTGTACAGCAGTGCAGCATAGTGTTAAGGAGCAGGGCTTGTAACCACTCAATTCCCCACTAGAGCACTGCTGCTACACCCCTGGGCAAGGTACCCAACCCAGAATTGCCTCAGTAAATATCCAGCTGTCAGCAAGAAACCATTTGTAGTTCATTTGTAGTTAAGTCAGTAAAAAAAGAAGATGATGCCAACACTTGCCATACACATGTAAATAATACCAAGTGAATATTCACTGTTATAGTGTCTGATCAAAATAAACAAAATGAACATTTCAAATCTCTTTGGATGCTGTGGGGTTTCTTTTACCTTTTTAACTCACTGTAACTTCATTCCAGATTGATCTTTCTCAGGTCAGAGCACATACAGTGTTTGGTATTAAATGCGATGCTGTTCTGAGTGCCAGGGCTGTCTCTCACCTTGTACAGTGCAGAAGTTGATGCGGAAGCCACCACCAGTGTGATGCCAATGACCGAGTGGCTGTGGAACCCATCTGCGTATGTCATCATCACGATGCCAGCGATGGCCAAGATGGCCGCCACGATCTGAACAGGGAACAGGAGACATCACTGACACACAGCTGCAGGTAAGACAAGGCCAGCTGTACACCTGGGTATGTCCTGGAGGGCCACAGCGTCTACAAGGTTTAACTCCTAGAGGGCAGGGGAGAAAGTCATGAGGGGAGGGAGGAAAGAGAATTTTGGTATTTTTATCTGAATTCAACAGTAGTAATGTTACACACACACACACACACACACACACACACACACACACAAACACACACACACACACACACACACACACACACACACACACACACAGTGACTATACAGCACCAATCCAGAACACCAACCCCCACAGGATCCCTGACAGTGACGACAGCTTTTCCCACAGTGCAGGATTGATTGGCAGGGCTTCATGCACAGAGCCCGCAGTGGGCTATCTGCCAGGAGCCAGCAGGTAAAGAGGGCCCCCTCCATCACGGGCAGTGGCGTGAGGGCGGGCCTGCCCCAGCCGGGCCGATGGCCCAGCGAGGGGGGGGCGTACACTTGTCCAGGTGATGAATAGGAAGAGAGTAGCAGCGCCTGAGTGGATTAGCGCTGCTTTAGAGGGGTGTCAGGAAGATGAATGGGCTTTGCGTGTTTGCCAGCCAAGTGCCCACAGAAACCCTTGGTAATAAAGGCTCTCTGTGGCGCGAGAGCTTGATGGACTGATGGGGCATCAGTCATGTATGCAAGTCTCATTTTCCAGAGGCTTGCCTTGTTCTTGTCCAATCAGGGACCACCGGGGATCCTGGGTGTTTGGTTTCGAACAGCGCTGTCAGCAGAATCCCAAGGTCAGGAGGCAGAAGAAATGGTCTGAGGCCGAGGTCTTTCGCAACTCCAGAACTCTGCCACAAGATGGCAGCCTTGAGACTAATCAACAGGGTCATTGACTCCCCAGTGCTGACATGGCTATTTCCCACTTTTAGATAATCATGACATATGTGTTCTTCTTGTCAAGAGTGGCCTAGAGGCAGAGAGATTTTTCCTCATATAACACACACAGCAGGAAAGAATATAAACAATTATGACAGACATTTCAGAAATGTTATGCACAAGGGCGAACTCCACATATCAATAATGGACTATTTCATACATGAGCCTGAGCTTGGACAAGGGTAGAAATCTCATGGCATTGCTTCACAGTTTAAGATAGAACATAGTCCACAGCTATTTCAAAAGTGTGTGGTTATTTTTTCTTTCTTACATGTCATTTATTTAACCTTGCACCTCAACAAACCACAGTGAGCATGACACAGGAGTAATAAACCCCTCTGAATCTCTCTTTACCCCTCCCAGCTACTGTCTACCCCTCCCTACCCCCTCCTACACCCCTCCCACAGCCAGAGTGGTAGCAGGCTTAGGAGCCCACAGCGTTAGTCAGGCTTTTCAGCAGCTCTGCAACAGGCCACATTAATAGTTCAGAGGGACAGTTTGACTTTCCCACTCCGTCTGTCTGTCTCTTTTTTTTATTTCCACATGACGGGAACCACCCCCGAGTTCCCCCGCATTGCCGCAGACTTCAAACCTGCCTCTCTCTCCACAATCCCCATCCCAGGAGTGGGAGTGAGAGAGAGAGAGAGAGCTTTCATCACAGCGAGGGAACGAAGGGAGAGGGAGAGAGGAAGGGAGTGAGAGAGAAACAGAGGGGGAGACGTAGGCAGCGAGTCAGGGAAGCAGCAAAAGGGAGGGAGGGGAGGGAGGGAGGGCGAGTCTGCAGAGGAGGAATAACCGCAGAGATGAAAGCGTCCCAGCCAATGCTACAGCACCGCAAGACGGCAGGGGAGAGAGGGGGATGCCAGCTCCCGACACCTCACACCTCGGTAATACTGGTAATCCTGCTGCCTCCCCTCTCCTCTCAGTCACGGCTCCCCCTCCCTCGGTCTCTCACCTCTCCGGTGAGAGCACTGACCCAGTCACAGAGCATAAACACGAGCTGCTGATGGAGTCAAGTCAACGGGGGCTTTTAGCTCGGCCCCTGCTGTCGGAGCCCGCTGCGCAGCGGCGAGCTGGCCAAATGTTGGCTCAACAGCAGGTCAGTGTTGTCATGCAGACTGAGACTGCAGCTTCTTCCGCGTGAAAATACACATGACCTTTTCACGATCATTTATCAATCCACACATCAGTCACCACACAACCCCGCAAAAACACAACCCATATAATGTCATCCAGATTACAGACGAGGACTGACCACCGAAAGTATTTCCTTCAGCAAGACGCTAACCCGCATAACCTTCTATTCACGTACACAGCTCTTTAAACTCTCCTCTTTACCACTGCACGGTAGCAAGGAGCCACTTTCAACCTTGTCAAAATGTCATAACAGACAGTAAGATCACCCCCAATGAGAACAGCACTGAGCTTCCTGTACCTGCTGTTGATGACTGTGTCTCACTCGCCCTCCCTCACTGTAATGTATCTAACGATCCCCTTGCTGTACAGTGGTTCAACACTGAAAATCGATAATCAGCCTCACAAACACAACCTTCTTAAACAAGAACAATACATCAGTGTGGACGCACTACATAATCATTACAGGAAATTTAGTCTGAATAAAACATTAAAGCCTTATTGGGTAACTATCATGGCAGCCAGCGCCTGGTTATCGGGCTACAACTCACTCTGAATTGAATTAAGCCTCTCTCTGGTACAGGAATTTCACACACCTCCCCAAGTCCATCTCCCACACGCCTTGCAACCGATTGCAACACATTCAGGTGCATAATTAACCAACCCTTCCCTTTCATGTTAACACCCCCACCCCCCTCCTCCACAGACCAATGATGTGGGTCTTGTTCAGAGGATCATGTATAAAAGATGCCGTAACACCAACCAGCATTACTTTCGCATTTGACACATTAAAATGGTTTATATGAAAAGGTGACTCCCTGTGTATCTAGTATGCTTGTACCTTCCTAATAAAACTCCCCCTGTGGGGGATTCTGATAGGGAGCCAATGACAGAAGCCATTAGCTCAGTGGATGGAATTTCTCAGGGTTACAGCTGCAGCAGAGTGCATTCCTTTGCTAGGGCTTTCTCGCTGGTGCAGCAGGTGCAGAAGGACAGGGAAGACTTGTGACTGTCAGGATACAGGAGCAGTCTTCCACCTCCCACTGCAGCTGCCCTGACTTATGGAGGACTGTCCCAAGAGCCACCACCAGTCCATCACCTGCAGCTTTGACCCAGCTATGCTTCAGCCGCTTATCGATCCTCATGTTAGTCAACGCATACACTGTGACCTAGCCAGGGGTATGGTACCTTTGCCCTGGCACCCGTGAAATTAACAATCACCACACATACAGTACCAGTCAAAAGTTTAGACACAACTTTTATTCTTTATTTTTACTAATTTCCACATTTTAGAATAATATTAAAGACATCAAAACTATGAGATAACATTAATGGAATTATGCAGTGGTCAAAAAAGCGTTAAACAATTCAAAACTTTCTTATATTTTAGATTCTTCAAAGCAGCCAAAAAATATATATTTTTTAAAATAATACTTTTTTTGTAAGGAAATTAATACATAGGTATCAACTTCACGATTTACATTTGTCTAAGAAACAAATTTCAAGCATTTAAGCATAAGTCTTCAGATCAAAATGTCTTTGAATGCATTGTCCCCATTATCTTAGTCAGCTGTGTGCAGACTTTTGACTGGCGCTGTACCCCTGAGCCCGGTGCGTGCACGCACTCACCCGGACGCCCATGAAGCGGTCCCGCAGCACGATCCAGGACAGCAGGAAGACGAAAGCCTTGTTGCAGCAGAAGAGGGCTGACACGTCGGTGCTGTTGATCTTGCGGAGCGCCTGCAGGTACAGGTAGTTGGTCAGCGTCCATAGCAGGCCGAACGGGGCCACCTTGGTGAAGAACACCTTCGCCGTTAGGCCGTCGTCTCCAAAGAACCTGCAGCACTCCCTGCAGTGGAACACACGCACATTACAAACTGTTTATACAAATACACACACACACACACACACACACACACACACACACACACACATACACATACACATACACATAGACATACACACACACACGCATGTGTGTCTAATATCACACAGAAACAAGGTTTGCCCTGATTCTGAACTCTACAGAAAGAACTAGAACCCTGGTCCATGTTGACATGCTTGTGATAGCACAGCTCTGGTGAATTCACCTTCGCTAGCTAGAGTGCAAAGTGAACACTCTAGAAAGCTCTGAATATCGTCCTGGTCAACATCCAAAAAGCTGAGGTGCTGTAAAAATACACTGACCACAGCTCTTACAATCAAGCGGCCACACTCCAGTAACTCAATGAATATGAGGTCAAGGCTTCTTCTCATTTCATTACGGAACCTGGCCAGGTTCCTGAATCGATGGGAGAGACAGCCGCTCTGCTCTGGGGCCCACTCTCTCTCTGTGGTGCAGTCTGGGTAATCCAGGGGCATGTCAGTGTCAGCTCTCTCATGCTGCATTGCCTCTGACTGACATGTGTCAGCCCTTCCAGTGAGTCTGTGCAAAACCAGCCAGCTGCTTCCTGTGAGATCTCACAAAAATCATGTTTTTTTTTCTTTCTCTTATCTTACAGAAGATTTGCAATTCGCTCTCCTTCTGGACCGTGTAAATCCACTGCCCCAGTGCATTATGCAGGCACTGTGCTGTAGGAAGTGCCATCTTTCGGATGAGGTGTTAAACCAAGACCCAGACTCATTGTGATCATTTACTGAATGAGAAGAGGTGTTATCCCCAGTGTTCTGGTCAAATTCCCAAACTGGCTGTCTGCATCTGGTCACCTACCCACACCCCCTACAGCTGACTGGCCACACCTTCACACTGGCCCCACCTTCATTCCCCAGGTCATCAGTGCAATAAACTGAGATCACGTTTGACCTTCTTGAATAAACAAAGGTCGATAAAATCTCAGCCTCACCGGTCACATTTATCTGCTTCCCTTAAAAAAGGCTTTCTCTTTGCACGCCATGTTTCCGTTTTGTGCACGAGCTCCTTTCACTATGCGCTTATTCTGGAGAAGCCAATCTGACACCCCTCTTGCAACCACAAAGGAAGCAGAAGGAAAGAGAGGCCCAGACCCTGGAGAGCACATGTCTAAGTGTGCAGCAACGCAGCTGGGGTGCAGTGCTGGAGCAGGCGAGACACAATGAAAAGGCATTTTCCTGCAGCCAGGGGAGCCATTCCAAATAGCTCCTCTTTCATACATTTCCACCCTCCTGAGAGGCGATACCAGCTGAAATTTGCACGAGCACAAAGGCACTCCGTCGGCATTGGAGGCACGCGGGCCAGCGGCATCGTCATCGAGCGCGGCAAGAAACTACAGCTGAGACTTCCAAACCGTCGCCACACGTTACTCAGAAAAACGCCATGCATCGACGGCTCGATTCAATTATGACGTGAAGGGAAATCAAAACATCCCTGCGTCTGCATTTTTATATAGCTTACACTGTAACCAACTTCATTTAACATTCTGATGTGCAGCGCACTGCTGACTTGGTTGCTAGAAAGCTGCAAGCTAAAAAAATATTATATTTACATTAGATAGTAGAGTGAGTTTATCTCAAAACCTGAATCCTGAAGCAATGAGTGCAAATGTAATCTTAGCCTGCCAATTTTTATGGGCATTGGAAACTAACTTTGGTTGCATTCATCTACGCTATCTTTGGTCCAAAGAGCACCAGGGAGCACATGTCAGAATGGTCTGTGCTTCATGCACATGAAGGCTCCTCTCTCCCTTGTTCTGTTTGAATATTACATAGGCTGACCTACCCACTTCTCCAGAATATTTAACTGGCAGCTGGAGGGGCTTATTTAGAGCTCTGATTACCTACTACTCAGTCCTTCCAAAAGATGTAACAGATAATTGTATGAAAAAATACTAAAACCATCATTTGAAGAATTCTCAGAGGTGCAGATTATACCACTGGCACTGGATTGAGGCATTTGTCCCAGCCCTAATGAAAACATCATATCTCTTCCTCTCTATTCTATGTACTGAATCTGTGAGAAGCCCCCCGGAGGTGTCCTTACCTGTCCTCTCAATCGCCGTCCAGGTGCCAAGATAATCTACTCCTATCATGCTAAAGCCTCTCCGTCTCAGTCTCATACTTTCAACCTCCTTCTGTCTCTCCATTTCTCCTTCTCTCTCTGTCTCTCTCATAGGAGTACAACATACCTTTACTGTAACACTGCATATATACCTGGGCTACAATCACACCTGAAGTGTACTTATCCATTATTCCTGCAGTTACGAACATACGTACACTATAGCTATCCATCTATACCTGGGGTTACCATCACACCTGTAATGTAGCTATTCATTATATCTGCAGTTACAAAACACAAGCACTGTGCCGCTCCATCTACACCTGAGATTACAAACAGACCTTTAACACAGCCCTCCATCTAGTGAATGCCTATATCTGACTTTAATAATGTGTACCAGGGCCAAAGAGTATGCTGTACCTGTGGCTGGGTCTACGCCATAGTCTTTTCACCTGTACCAGCGCATTAGCTGTTAACTGCATCCGCATCTGGGTAAAGGACACACCTATTCACACCTGCTGTGGAGGTGTAGCACCTACCTGAACCTCTGCCTGGGCGTTTGTCTCTCAGGACTCTTGCACAGGTGTCCGATGTAGTACAGGGGGAAGAAGAGGCAGTTCCAGGTGGTGGCGAACCAAGTGAGGGTGAAGGGGGCATCGAACTGCTTGAAAGTGACCTTGGCCAGCTGGGTGGAGCCGGCCCAGGACGAGCACACGCACATCACCATGGCCACGCCCCACAGGGCCTTGCGCACCTGGACGGCTGTGATCCTCAGGCAGCAGCGCAGTCTCCGCCTCCCGCCCCCTGACTCCGCCCCTGCCCCGCCTGCCGCAGGCTGACCATCTGCTGTCCCCACCACATTCTCCCGGGGCCGGTCCTCTCCTGCAGAGACGCACACAGAGAAACGTTAAAACACACCCAGAGACGCACAATCCAAAGAGACGTTTTGGAAAACCCATATGTTACATACTAGGACAGGTTTATTCCATTTCTGTTAGGTAGAAGACAGCACTAAAGATATGATAAACCACATTCTTCAGCGGACTCAATTAGACTTTGACTAACAAACCCCTCATTTTCAAAAATCCACTTTATATTCATGCTGTTCAGTTTCAATGTATCTGTTGTTTCAGTTTCTCGCTGACTTGCTCCTGAAAGGTCACAGAGTCTGCAGGCTTTTAAACACCTAAATCAACGATTGACTGTCTCGATTTAACCAGTTTAGCCTCCCTCCATGGTGGTGAGTGGCAGTGCATTAAATACAGCTGGACAACCCGCTGGATTACAGTTCTCCAGGGCATGAGTGGCCCTGCATTACCATTTTAACTGAAAACAACCTCATGAACATATTTCAGTCAAAATAAATTGAGATGCATAAAGTCTCAGATTTAATCCTACCCCACGTATAGCAACAATAAATACATTCCCAAATATATACAATAAATATACAATTTGGATTTGTATTGCAATGCATGTTCATTAAAAAATGAAGAAAATTTATTGTTTCTTGTCAATATTTGTAAAAGAAAGCTTAATAACCCTGTATAAAATAACACATAGAAGCATCCCCTTTTTCCTGTCTGAAAGTGAAATGAAAAGCAGATCTCTTGGTAGTGACTCACTACAAAAACACACACACACACACACACACACACACACACACACACACACACACTGCAGACGTTCACAATATAAATGACATATGTAATTACCGGCAGCTGACTCTAAAGAAAAACAGCATGTTTCACAGAGAATAGACCATTACAGTCATTAGCCAACATACTGTCCTTTTTCAGTAAAACCCAATCAATCTCAGTGAGAGATAATTAAAGCATGAGTGTTACCCCAGCTCCCAATCTTTTACATGTATTAATCTCTAATAAATCCTGTAAAATGTTCATATGTCCAGCAACTCATATTAGTTCACAGTCAGGGCACGGCACTTTTCCTCAGGCTGTGTGAGGCTGAGACAGACAGGGTTGTGCCATTAATGGAGTTGTTGGTCCTTCCCCCAATATTTTTCTGTTTTTTTTGTCATGAAATCGAAACTTTCTATTTCAGGGAATTTAGATAAATATATTTACTATTTTCCACAATGTAGGAGGAAGTGCCTTTCTTTTTCAAATGCTAGGGTGGGGTACTGATTGTCATGTGCTCATTCTCAAATGTCATCAAATGCACTTGTCCAAAATGTGGCACACCATAAAAACTGTTAGGGTCCACATAACTTTGCTGTGTCAGTAAGCTCATACCACAGATTACAGCATAGTATGTACAATTTGGGGATGTTAAATTTGAATCAAGAAGAACCACTGTCCATGCAAATGAAGTACCGTGAAAGCAACCATGTGTTCATGCATTAATTCTGTAGAATAGATGTTTCTACAATCCGCAAAATCCACAATTCTCTCTCCCACCACAGGGGTATATCCTCCTTTCCAACATTGTTTGAAACCCTAAAAATCTGTTTTGTTTTGTTTCGTTTTTTTTTTTTTACAAAACACAGCGGCATTCACTCTTAACCAACAATCAAAATGATTCACCTACAGTAGACTAATTGCACAAAATCACCCCTTTCATGGATGGTTGTGTTTAGTGCTGCAGTATTTATGTGATAGTATATTCAACTGAACAGCGCTTAACTTGTGAATCAGACTCTGCTCAGCAGTAGAGCAATAAAGTATGGTGTATAATTACACACACACACACACACACACACACAAGCAATACATGGGCAGGCATAGCACACCGAATCCCTCTCTTGCTCAGAAATACAAACACATGCATACACATGCATATGCAGTGCAATACTTCACACCAAAACAAACCCATACTTTCACTTACTGGGAGAAATGCATTAAAAGTGAAACATGCCCTTCACTTTAGACTCCCTGACATGCCAGGTAAAACAGAAAGCACTAGTGCACTACTACAAGTACTGCATTGGCAAAAGTAACAACAAAATGTAACTCCAAATACAACAATACAGAATTGTATTACTTATGTTCCCTCATCAGCAGGAGGGACTCATAAGCATCCAGAAAACAGCGCTCTGCCCTGTGTCTCTGGCCTCCATCAAAAGCACATCAAAGACTGCACTAATGGTGTTTTCTCTGGATAAAGACGGGCCGCATGGGGTCTGTTTCTATTCATCTTGTTCTGTCACCGCTGGATCAATGGAAAAGAAATGAAAAGTACAAAAACTGTCTGTAGCACAACAAAAAAATCCTATTCCACAATTGACTTAAATCGGTAGACAGTTTTTATACAGCAGCTGTTGGAATTTGCACCGAGGGTATCTTTGACCCCATGTCCAGCCTCTTTGTCCGTATGCCCAGAAAGGGAAATTAAGAATCAGCTGGCGTGACCTCTAATCATCCAAATAACTGTTAAATAGAAAATACAAGGCAAAAATCTAGAGAAGATTCATTGGCCACATTGATTCCTATTATGTGCAACGATCTTAGGAATCCTTGATTAAAAAGCACTGTTGAATTGTGTTTTTTATTGTGTCATATAATGACAGAAGACCCTCAGTGATGTGAGTGAATTGCAGGAAAACAAATAGTCACTGTAATATATGGCATATATTATTATTCCTTTGTCCCCCCAGCCCAACAACAGATTGTTTTCATTCAGCTGGATTGGCTGGCACACAGTTTATCTGCAATTCCACAGGCATTGGCCCAAACACTTTACTGTGAGTCAAATTTAGAAATCAGTTTTTCAGTCTTGGCAGCTTCAGTGTCAATGGCTGCTGACTAAACAAAATGATGAATCACCCGAAGGAGCAAAATACACACACAAAGGCCTTCAGGTTCACACACACACACACACACACACACACACACACACACACACTCACACACGATCCCGCTGCCATTTTTACACACCCTGACAGAGCTTGGTTTCCGCTGTTGGCGACCAGAGCCCAGTCAGAAACTCAAGCTCAAGGTGACTCCGGCAGCACAGTTTCTCCCTCACAGGCCCCCATCATGAATCCGTCGCTCTGGCCACCGCTCCACACTGCAGCAAGTTTAATCTTCCAACACGGTGGCACATGCCAAGCCAATCAGAGTGGGGGGGGAGAGAGAGACTGAGCTAAGCACTCTGGGCCAGAGGAGCTGGACACCAGCCCTGGACATTGCCTCAGTGACAAGAAACATCTTATCACACGCCACCCACCTCACACCCAACACACGCCACCTTTCCTTATGAATACTACAGCAATATAAACCCAATACCAACTGCACCTGTAAGAAAAATTTAAGTCAGATGACACGCTCAAACATTAAAAGCGCTGCCATACTCCTGCATATGATCAGGTACCGTGCTGTTCATCAGGTAGGCATGAGGCAGAGAGCTGATGAGGTCCAGAGTGCATGATTCCTGCAGAACTCCATTAATACTCATGGTTTCATTCCCCTTAATTACCGCCTAACTCGAGTGGCTCACCGAGACTCTCCACCCACTAGCTGTTTGACTAGCAAATTGGTCATTAAAAGTGACAGTCTCTGAGAGGTTGCCCTTGGCCTCCTCACTGCACAGTGCTATACCTCATGCAGCTCTCTTTCACTGTGTCAGTTATTTATTCAAGCAGCTAGCCTATGAGTGCCTTCCATTACTCACACTTTACATTAAGTGTTACGCACACAGACTGTACTGAACAACGAGTGGGGCAATTAATTGAGGCGCCTTGGTCTGGAAGCTATTATTTTCTTGAAGTACTGCATTTAGACACTCAAGGGGTGCGGGTGGACTGCACTGGAACTAAGAGAATAAAAAGGCTATAAAAACTGGGAAGAACATAGGGAGCTATAATCACAGGTCAAAAAAAGGTAACATAACTATCTGGTTATGTTACTTATGTTATGAATCTAGTTATATTGCTTTGTCTTTCCCATCAACAATGGTCATCAGTCTCTTATAATTTTCTTAATGCTATTTATTCATGATGATATGAACATGCACACAGTTTTGTATTTAAAAGACTTACTAAAAGGAATAAAATACCCTATCTGCTATCAGTTTTTTGGAGCATTGCATCAGAAAGGAATTGGGAAAGCCAGAGATTCTCATGTCTTTGAAATGCTTATTTTAATGGCAAACAAGGAAGCTGTGACTGCCTTCAAAGGAAGAGGGGTAAAATATCTTTTTAATGCTTAGTCCAAAACATTTTAACCCAACATGTACTTCAGTATCAGCTATGCAAGTGTGAACCCTGCAGCACTTTGCTTAAATGGCTCTGGAATGAAAACCCAGCTGTGAAGAAGGACTGTGGCCAAAACTACACTATAAGCACTGAGTAAGCTGTGCTGATGATGTAAGTAACAGCCATCCTGTCAAGTGTGCTTTACACACATGTCTGGTTTTCTGTTGAGTGTGAGCCCCCCCTGCTCCTGTTCATTTTCACTAAGGTCACAGAAGCATAGGTGTTTAAGAGGAGCAGCCCGCCTCCCTCTGCAGCTCCCCCCTGCTCTGCCGTGGCTCCACTCCCCATTCCCACTTGCTGCCGGTCTCTGCAGTGCAGATCTCCCGCTGACGGCAGCGAATCCCGTCTGCCGGCTCCTTTCTCAGAGCTCGGCCATGACAAAGAGACGCAAAAAAAAAAAGACAAAAAAAAAAGGAGACACGCTCACTCACTCTAATACTAACACACACAGAGCGTTGCTGAGAGCCGCACACTCCTAGCTTGATCCCTCTCTAGTTTTACTTCAGTATAAAGGTGGGTGTTTGTGTGTGCTCGTGTGTGTGTGTGTGTGTGTGTGTGTGTGCGCGTGTGTGAGCGTGTGTGTGTGTGTGTGTGTGTGTGAGCGTGTGTGTGCGCGCGTGTGTGTGAGCGTGTGTGTGTGTGTGTGTGTGGCTGTGAGGACACACTGGCTGAGCCCTCACACAGGGTGCAGAGAGGGGGGAGTGGGTGGGGGTTGATCTCCGCAGCGCCGCTCCGCTCTGTGTGCATGTGAGATTATTTCCCAGCTCGCCGCTCCGGCTGGCTCATTTGGGAAGCGCGTGCTGATAATCAATCCCCGCCGCCTGACAGGTTCCTCCAGGTTCTGCCGCTTCCAGTTGTTTATGTCACGGCGACTCCGCCGGAGAGACCCGCATCCCAGAATCCCTCTCCATCGATTTTGTTCTCAGCCCTCTGAATGCACGCTAAGTGGGTCGCACCGAGAGAGCGTGCTGCACGCGGAGAAGCAAAGACTTAAAAGGCGGGAGTAAAACTCAGAGAGAATGATTAATATACGCTGGGCTGCATGCATTCCCACACAGGCTCGCCTCCCACATTTCCCCCTTTACAGCCTTTTAACAGCTTGCATTTGTATTCAACGGTTTTAGCTGTCAACAAGCAGCTTGCAAGCCGAGCATTGCAATGTCAAAGCCAAACAAATATATATCCTTCTTACAACAGCGTCTGCTTTTGATTATGTGGTGCAATAGTGTGTAAACATATGTATATGACACACACATACTCACATCCATTTATTTCCACGAGCTGGGTTACAATAACAGCTTAGGAGAAGTAAACAGTTCCCACGTTCTGTGATAGCTACCACTACATTGCTTTTTTTCCACACACCATTCCTCAGATGAACCATGTATCATATAGATTAACCTGTATTGATTAGGTGACAGTCAAAGACACTTAATCTCAATTAGTCAATATTATAGTTTGGCAGCTTCAAAGGGGCTTGTTCATGGCGCAGGACTCTCACTGAGCAGAGGAAGTTTGTTTCCTACGCTGTCGGGTAACAGACGGACAGAGTGTCAGCGGGACTCAGCTGCGATGGCGCACCGCGCTGACCCTGTCCATCAAAATCAACTCAGCGTGTGCTGGAGAGCAGGCGCGTCTGTGGGGCGAAAACAAACCGACGCTGTAGGAATGAGAATATAAAAAAACACATTCCGAACGCTCCAGTGGGAGTGTGCTCAGAGATGCCCGTAGGCGGGGACGAACAGAAGTGCAGGAGCGCTCAGACTTCTTTTTAAAACGGATAAAAGATCCATCCCTTGCCCAGAACCACACCACCCCCCCCTTGTCTCCCTCTCTGGCTGGGAGCCGTGGCTAGGGGGCGGCCGCACTGCTCACTCGGTCACCGTAGCGATGCAGGGACGGTGAAGTGCCCAGCTGGTGGAACAGCTGCTGTGGACGCAGTCAGTCATGGCCTGTGCCGGCCGCCCGCACCGCTAGGTGACAAGACAGTACACTGCGTGGTCCCCCGATGGGAAAGGAGCGGCTGCGTTCGCCTACCACAACGACACTTTAGCGTCGCCCCGCTTAACCCCTGTGAAAACACCTCTGTCAGCACAGGCTGTTTAGATAGACTGGCAGGAGTCCAAACCTTCTGCAGATCAATATTCTAAATATCGGGCCGCAGATTCCCTGTTAAATTAATGCACCGCAGGTACCTTCTTTGAGTGCTTGAGCTGAGTCCCCAAGGGTGTTCTCCACACTTTCCCACTTTTCATGCCAACGAAGGGACGTGGGGGACTGGGGGTTACCTCATGCATCTGGATCAACCTCACGTAGGGTGAGATCACACATCTGAAAACCCTGACCGGATTGAACCAACTGATTACATGCTTAATTCTGCCATGGGGCTTAACTCTCACACTTTGCAAGCTGGTACTGAGTTTCAAGAACAAACTTGAGGAGGTATTACTATATTACTCACAACACACAAAATGGCCTATTCAGTTTGGCCTCCGTGTCCGTACTGACTGCTCCTGATGCAGACCTCCGAACCTCTTTGTCTTACCACCTCTGATGTGGATCACATAGCAGTTAATATCAGGAAATGGGCTAAAAGAGGATGGGATCTGAGTTTTACAATTCCAGCACTTTCAAATATTCCCTTACAGTTACGTACATCCCATAACTCCCATTTTGATTAGTCTGATATTTCAGCATTCAATGGCTCCCAAAACTTAAATTTTCAATAATAAAATTCACTCCCTTTTGAGCTTTTCATGTTATCAGCAAGAAAATGAATAAAATAACTGAATTAGGCTGTAATTTGAAAAAGTTAATGAGAAAGAATAAATCTGGATTTTTCTTCATTTGTTACAATCACTTTTGTAAGCTAAGTAATTGACTTCTGATCAAATGGTCTGATCTGGTCAAATATTTCAAAAAAATAATATTGAGTCTCATTACTGCTTTATAGTACAATGATAATGTAATAATGTAAGAAAAGTGTAGTTTTAAGAGCCATGCAGTTTACCCACCTACCCTGCCTAGGAGGTGTATCTGCATCTCTACTGTTCACAGCAGATCACATCGCTCTAAATTTACACAGTTCGTGAGCTGCCAGGGCTAAGGGTGTTTCTGAAAGGTATGCCAGCAAACCCCATCCTTTGGCTAAATGAACACTCTGTCCCGTCTGCACCAGAGGAAAGCCTGCCGGATCACATCTGCGTGTTTCTCTCAGTATTCCACAGCCCTCACCGGTGCACCAGCGGCTGTTTACTGATGGCTTCCTGCAGACCAGAGGGGATTGATAAAGAGCAGTAACCAGCACTCATCCACCTCTGGGTAGACGTTGCCACAGACGGGGTGTGTTGGACATGTCACCATGACTCAGCTCCACACACTCACTCACTCAGGCCGCCACTCACTCAATTTCCACATTTTAAACATTTAATATGCAATTTACGGGCATGACAAACATATATTCATGGTGCCAAAGTATATACATGTCAAGTAGAAGAAAAAATTGCAATACAGTATCACAGGAATACAATAACTACAACTAATAATTTGCTGTAATAAGAACTAATTAAATATTAGGTTTTTATACGTGTGTACACACACACAGAACACACACACACAAATACACACACACACACACACACACAGACACCTTATATTGTTTATTGGCTGACTTTTAAGACCGAAGTGTTTACTGTGTGAGCAAGGTGCTTTCTGTGTCACTCACTGCCCATCAGGCTGTGGCAGTAAAGTAGGCTGCCAATCATGCAGAGCTTGGATCATCTTCAAGGATAACTCTCACCAGTGAACCTAATTGACTCACTCATTGAGTTCTCAATTCCTAATTGACTGAACTCTCACTCAGTTCATAATTGATTCCCAAACCCATTCACTCACTTAACTCACTCAACAACTTCCTCACCCACAAACTCACTCGCTTGATTACTTGGTAACTTATTCACTCACCAACTCCATCACTCACTTGCTTGCCCATTCAATTAGCACTCCTTGCTACGATAAATCACTTAGTCATTCACTCAGGTCAACACACTTACTCATCTCCTTTTGTTTGATTGCCCACACAGAAGTAGCTCTCTTGTTAATTTCCTTTAAGCATAATAGGTAGGATGGGCCACTGTGAATGACCCTTCAAGTCATGTCTCTGGGTTTGTTGATACTCGACACAGCTGTATGAATGGATACAGTCAGCTATGTCAGCTGCCCTGGATAAGGGCATTTGTTCACTGAATGAATAAATGTTATTTTGGGGTTTATCATGGCTCTTCCGTTGCATGTGGATGTCCCTGTGTATTTTAGCAATATTTCATAAAAATTCATTTTCCCTATACTCAATCCTATCAAAAATCATGGGACACACCATCTGATCACTGGAAAAGAGGTGTCACTGCCAATGTGACTACGTGCAGCATGAAGAGAATGACACTGGAACATTGCAGTGGCCAGCACAGACCCCCGACCTCAACATCAAAGAACTTTGAAATAAAGTTAAATGACAGACCTTTGAAATAAACTGGAACACAGAATTAGGGCAAGGCCAAGACAGCCCTCTTCAGCAGCGGAGCCTACTAACGCTTTAAAGGAAGAGTGAAGCACAATACCACCAGCTCTCTCCCAGAAATTAGCAGACAGTCTTTCACGACTCACTGAAGCAGTCATTAAGGCCAAAGGCTGGCAGACATACTATTAATCTCTTGGAATAAAGACATGTTTCATTAATAACTACTGCGTCCCATGATTTCTGGTAGGACAGTGTATTTCCCTTCAGTATTCAAATGCAGGCTGTTTGACATACTGTCAACGGATCGCTGCAGTTAACACACCCCTGGGTATCCACACACTGCAAGCCGTGGACAGGGATATGCGCCCTTGCAATGGCTGGTCTCACTGTGCATTTAATATGCGGCCACAGTGTTTGTAAACAACTGATATCCATTTCATTGGATATGCAATAGAGTTGTGGTGAAAGGAAAAAAAATACACACACTTTAGAGGCTTGCTTTGGCAGTCAATGAAACTCGATCATTCCCTGGAGGAGGGAAGCGCTTTTAAATAGCTTTAAAGACTGACTCTATAGTGTTACAAAAAATGTAATCAGATACTAGATACAAAGACAGACAGGAGCTTTAGAACTCCTCCCACTCTAATCGCCTTTGGGTCCAGAGACAATAGGCAAGAAGCATACACACAAATACTCAGCGTAAATGTGGTGGAGAGATTGCTTTTTTCATGCCCAAGGATTAACACCGTGCAAGAAGCATTGAAATGTCTTCAAAGGACTTTTTTAGGGGGGGGTGGAAGCTTAATCATCATGGTGAAAATTAAAATGAACAGCTGTGCCATCCCTGGAAGAGAGCTAATTCTGGTGCTCAACATTAGGGCACTCAGAGGAACCATAAAACACCTCTCTGTGGTGTGTCCTTGCTCTTTCATAACCACTTCTTAGAACATAAAGACATGCGGAGTGGAGAGGAGGAAAGGTGGCAGGTTGCAGGATTTCAGCACACGTTGCAACCTTCAGCTGATGACTTGGATTGCTTTTAACTCTCCAGCAGCACGACAGAGCTCACACACAATGCAAGCTACACGAGTCACATCAGATGGAGGTCTGTTAAGCAAAAAAATACTAATGCTGAGCATTCAATGGACCCATTCATGGCATCATTATCCAACAGCTGAACCTTGTTATTCACAAATTTACCATTCACAGTTTCAGATACTCCAGGCAACACTCCCTGGTCTCAGTTTCACTCTCTGTTCCCAGATCTCAGAGTGCCACAACAACACTTACACCCTTATGATTATTTTACATATGATAGCTGAATCTAGCATTATTATGCAAAAAGACATATCAGTTAATGGTAATACATCTATTATTGGTACGACACAGTATTCATGGAATTCTACATTCTCTGGGATCTCATGAACAACTCTTCCGCAAATGGCAAGGGTCTCCAGTGTTCACACACAGCTCAGATTCTAGTCCACTCTCAGTCAAGGACACTGGGCTGCAAAGGTCCTTCATCACTGAGAAAAGAAATAGCTTCATTACCCCAGCATATTCATATCATTATCATTATCTAAAAGCCACTCAGTCTGGACATGAGCCAGGGGTGAGAGAGAGAGAGAGAGAGAGAGAGAGAGAGAGAGAGAGAGAGAGAGAGAGAGGGAGAGACAAACAGACAGAGAAAGAGAGGTGCCCTAGTGTCACCTAAATACCTATCAAGCAGTCACAGAGAACCCCTCAGCCAAATCTGTGTTTGTAGGTGGTTATTATATGGTACATAATGGCGAAATATATAGAAAGCAGTCTGTTGGAGCACGTAAACCCAAGATCCAGGAGCTAAGAAGCAGCAGGACTCATTCCCTTATTACTCTGCATAACATTTCCCATGCAGCAGAACCATGTGCAGCCTGCATAATGCCTTCATAAACAGTGCTATGTAATAGTGTGCATTGATATTCATACCCGTCTTTGCTTTGTGACAGCTGTCGTAAGTGGGTACAGTTAACCATGAGTGTTTATGATATATGTCACGCAGCTCAGGGTACACAGGCTTTGCTTACAAAAGCTGTATTGTATCTGTTCAGATAATGTGTGATCAGTGAATCTTACATAACACGCGTAACAGCATTATCATACATTGTAAAGGTGGGGGGTTGTTGTTTCTTTAATAATACAGGGGAGTGTCATGCTCTCACACAAACAAGCGAAGACGGGCCAACGCGAGCCCCCTCTGAAAAGCGCAGAACACAGACGCAGCAGTGCCCCGTGAATCATTTCACCTGCAGAGTGGGAGGCACTGTGCAGAACCGGCTGCTCCCTCCCTCCCTCTCTCTCTCTCTCTCTCTCTCTCTCTCCCAGTGCTTTCACACAGAGGAGCTGTCCTGCACTGACTCAGATACAGTCCCGCAGGGAGCCAAAGGGCTGCGGCGCTCGACGGAACATGGCCTCTACCCTCCGCTCTTCCAGAAACAATAACACAACCTCCTCATTCTCCGCTAGACCTCCCTGTCGCCTGTCCCACCTGCTCCCAACAGAATCTGCAATCTACTTCCTGCAAACTTGAACCCAGTGCCTTTACTCAGTCCTCTCAGAGAGTCAAACACAGATAACCCACCTCACCTTCTTGCGCTCATTAACAATGCAAGGTGACTTTATTGCTACTGGCTCCAGTGGTCTGAAACACTGAGATGCTCTGCATCCCCATCACACTGAGTTTGATGCAGAGAAGCCAAGCAGCTTTTTAAAGATTTGGTGGGACTCTGTTTGGGATTGAAACCCACAGCCTTCTGGTGGCAGGGCAGTTGTAAAACCTCAAGTTTGTAAAACAAAGCTTTATGACTGAACACAAAGCCAGACTCAAAGTGCTCAGCATCTTTGCACTGCCCTCAACAAGCACTGGCAACCTAGTGTTTCCAGACAGGGGGTTCTCATGTCAGCAGTGAAACCTGCACCCCAACACAGTGCTGGGATGATCCCATTGGTGGCTTCGACAGCACACAGGGGGTGTGGTGGTTCTCAGTTTTCACACTGGCAGATAGCTGAAATTTGAAAATAATATTAACACTGCCTAAAGACCCGCAAGCACATGCATAATACAGGCATCTAGGATGTAAATGGACATCTGCAATTGCTTCTGCTTGTCTCGTACACAAAATGTCCAACAAAAAAGGTCAGTTTCCCATATAATCACATAACAAATTAGTAGAATATTGTTCAACAAATGAAACATTATTCAGCCCATGATGCTTTTGTAAGTGGTCCACTTCACCCATAAATGTATTTCACAAAGAAGTGCTGAGTTACCAGGGCTGAAAATATGTCATTTCCTAAGTGCATGATGTCACTGCCTCCACGGTTCTGTGTGGTATAGGATCGTGCTCTTCGTGCTTAAGTACTGCTTGGCTCTTTGACTGATTTGTTCTGAATACCAATATGTGATGTGGGGGATGCCCTGTGCTCATTTAATCTTCTGCTGCAAAGGGAGACTGCTTGTGGGTGTGGGGGCGTCCCTGCAATAAATAACTTCATTCGACTCATACAATATGGATAGGCTGACAAACAACCAGGCAAAAATGAAGTGTGGTCTCCAATCCTGTTATAAGTATATCTTTCATTTAAAATTACATCGTAGATATGACCATTTCCAAAATACATTTGGCAGCAAACAAAATGATGTCAACTGTTTACCAATCGTACTGTCTTCTACTGCAGGTGCCTAAAGAAAACAAAAATATCCTGTGCGTGACCAAGCGTGCATAACAAGACAAAACATTGCAGGGGAAAAACAGGTTGAAAGACTGCATTGCACTGTGTGCTGTGTTCCCCTACCAGGAGGGGAGAGGCACGGTGCCTGTTTACTAGCAGTGCACTATAGCTTCGCCTGAAAAGCGGGAAGGAAAATCAATTTCTAAGGTTTTTCCTGTAGAATGTCCATATCTGCCTGTAGCCCTTAATCTGACCGTCATGCATAAACGACAACCAGATCGCGCTTAAACCTTTTACTGATCCGATCACACGCCCTTTTACTGCGATAAAAGTTACTGGACAGCCGAGTGACAGACTCCAAAGGAGCGCGTTCGTTCCAAGCACGCACATGCACTAATTGATATCTACAACATAATTTTCTCTCACACAATTACACCAACAACACAAAGACATTAAGGTGGACTCTCAAATTTTCGGTCTTAAACAATTCAACGGCAAACTAAGTGCAGCCATACGGGGGCCACCCGGTCCAGCACGCAAATGCGCTCCCGCGAAATACCCGACCCCTTTCCCGAACTTCACTCTGCACCGTACACTCATAGGTCAATATTAAAACCAAGGCGCGTACCTTCCACTTTGGTTAAGGTGAGCACTGGGCTGTTGCAGGCGGACAGCGGGGCTACCCTGGCTGAATGTTTCTTCATTTTGACGAGCTCGGGTAAGCAGAGCTCTCTCCTCGTCGACTACATCCCTGAAGCTAATGTCGCAGCTATCGCTTTGGCTCTTTAACGTCTCCTCTCTCCCTCTTCTTCTTCTTCTTCTCTCTGTCCTCTCTCGCTCTGTTTTCCCCCTCCCTTTAAGCTTCCGCAGTATCCCCGCGCGCCGTGCTGTCACTCTCAACAGTGGAGATTACTGCAATTCCACCACGTCACGCAGACTTCACGCACCCACCCGTTCCCGTATCGCGCCACCCCCACCCCCTCAGCCTCCCCTCTTTACCCCAGCCCAACCCAGATGAGCCCAGCCAAACCCCCATGGTGTGGGCTCCCCTGGGGAGTTTCAGGGGCAGTCGGATAAGGAGGGGATTGATCGAATGAGCAAAGACGCGGCAGTCTACTGTGGACCGTGTGACAGATTCAATAGGACAGGCACGGACGGCAGGGCTATGTATCTGGGCACACAAGGGCAATTTGAGCACGACGCTGGGCTTTTCCAAGAGTTCTTAATTCATAGACAGTTATGAATACAGATATAGATTTAAAAATACATAAAGAAGCAAGATCATTTCAAATACATGCTGAATGCGTGTTCATATAAAGATAAACAAGATAGACAAGAAAAACAATTTCCCTGTTGATGTGAACAGGTGGGCACAATAAGAGTTGTGGTTTATATATCAAAACCATTTTCCTTGTACAGAAGGTACGGCATGTTCTGCAGACAACTGTGCAACCATCTGCACATGTGCAGGAAGGTGCCAGGACAACGAGTCTTTAAATCATTTGGGCCAGAATAACATTAAAATACAGGGAAATGTTTTCAGTTTCCACACCCAAACATAATACTGAGACGCTGGGCAGCAGACAACCTGGTGTTCCCTCATCGCTCATTTTTGGAATGTGTCAGCTAACATGCTTAATAGATCATGTATTTTATCTTTTTAAAGTCACCATTTCTCATTCTGCTGTTCCTTTCTAGTCCTGTCTCAGCCTCTTGCAGGTCTTCCCCTTTCTCAACACTTCCTTTGCAATTCACAGCCTTCTTCCTCTTTCTTTTCTCAACTGACTCTCTTTTCTCATTTTCCTCTAGAACAGACATCTCTGTCTGGCTGCAAAGCGACCACTTCATCCCTATTTGACAGGTAGTTGGCGACTGACACATTGCATTTGCTGACCCCGGAATGACCCTCTGTAAGGAATCCAAGCTGTCTCTCTTAGGAGGAAATGTACAGCGGTGGTGAGGGAACAAGGCCAGCGTCAAGGACGTTTCTCAATTTTTCCTCAGTGGCACAATGGCAGAATCAACTTGCCTGTGTGTACGTGCACGTGTTTGTCTGTGTGCTCGCGCATGTTTTTGTGTGCGCGCGAACCTCCGCGCAGGAAATTCAAATAAATAATGCAACAGCCAGGCTCCCCCTCACACAAGATAAAACTCTAAGTGGGACGAGGTGCTCCTTAAGAGTTCCCTCTCCACGTAGCTTTCAAACCCCCCCCTTTAAATTTATTAACAACTAACGTCGCTGAGATTTCTTTCCTTTTATCATCTCGCCTAGACCCCCAGTGCCTGGCCGTTGTTTCTACAGATGACAGAAAGGGAAGTGGTAAGTGCAACAAATGAGGTGTTAAGCCCGGAGATAGCTCAGACAGGATGTCTGATATGTATACAGTAGAGGACTGCTGCATTATGAAGCCATGAGCCATATAAATTGTTATTGAGAGGGACAGGAAATGTTCTGCTTTGTGCTTGTCAATGCAAGAGAACTGAACAGCCACTGTTCATACTGGCGGCTGTGACTCCTCTTCTGTCCCTTTTTGTCCCTCAGTGGTAAAATGTGGATACTGCATTAATCACTCAGTGAGTGGGGGACTACCATTTCAAGGGCTGCTTCTTCTAGTCACAGCCAACAAGTCCATATTTGATTGCCACAAAAGCTGGCAAAACATTACATTCTGACTGTATATTGTTCTGACAAACAACACGTACACATTTTTTTACGTGTCACCAGTATTCTTTTCTTGAATGTGCAGACCATCAACTCAGATATTGTTAAATAAAATAACACCGGTGATTCATGCCTGAAGCAAAGTATGGTAGCCGTGTGTCAGTTTATAACTTTTTAACTTATACACCTGCAGTACATTCAGGCTTTTTTTTCTTTGCTAATGTGCAAATGTTACTTTAAATGATCTAACATTATTCAGGCCTTCTTAAATTAAAACATATGAGGTCATGCAAGTTGCAAAGAGAGTCACAAATAATATAATAGAAATAGAATAGAATAGAATAGAATAGAATAGAATAGAATAGAATAGAATAGAATAGAATAGAATAGAAAAGTTTGAGACATAGATGGTGTTAAACTGATGATCTGAGACAAGACTAAGGTCATTATAATCCTTGGTCCCTTCTTTGCACCAAAGTGACAGACATTTCCAAAAATTGCAACATCTTTTTCCCTCTAACTCCAAATGAAGCAATCAATGATCTTTTGGCATCTGTTGACACTGACCCTTTATTACAAGCACGTACTAAAGCATATGCAGCTTTTTATTCACCTCAGAAATATACATCAGTGAAATATACATGCTTCCTTTTGCAGAAAAGAACTGACTCATGATTTTTTGCCCTTACCATGCAACTATTGCAATGCCCTAGAATTGGGCAGTGGGGAGTGTTTTCTGACTTCCAGAAAGGAGCTGCAGTAAACTTTAAAACACTTAAAACTGGAAGACCTGGCTGTACTAGAGAGGTTTTTGTGGTTATTAAATTACAACCTTCACAGAAAGAGAAATTGTCCCATAAAAATACTTGTTAGCATAGTCACCAACTTACTTATTGACATACACAATAACAAATAACAAATTTTACCTTCTACAGCTCACTACAATACATATAATAACACTTTATGATGTGGAGGGGAGGGGGTCTCAGTTAAGCGGTAAGCACACTGATTCAAAAGTTTCATATGTAACTTGTTTTACATGAATGCATATGTTGTCTTGAAAAAAATATAGTACTAACTTTCTGATAGTAAGGCTTTAACTACGCTAAGTATCATCTGATTAAATAAACTTTCTTTAGCTAGACATTTTTCAGTATTTAAATAATATTACATTCCTAAATTTGCACTGTCTGAATTTTGGCAAAGATATTTTTTCACTGGTTATATTCCTAGTTGTATTCTGTAGTGATATTTTTTAATGCCCAGCAATACCACAATTTTACTTACTAGCCATATAGTTGGCTTGCAGCAGTACAATACTATGAGCTTGTAACTATTACAGTACGTTACTCTGCTAAACTGTGTCTAGCATACTATCTAAATTCACAAGGAGCTGGTAAAAGTATAGTAGTAAAGTGGTAAGATCCTAGAACTGCAATCCTAAAAACTGCAATATTTTCTCCAGGTTGTGTTCTGTGTAGTAATCAGACACAGGGCTGCCTTTAAAAGTTTGTAATATCTGGTGCAGTTACCTAGCATTGTCAAGCATTCCTTTCCACCTTCTCTTTCTTAATGCTGGTGCTAAGTGGGTGTGATATGGGGATGACCATTAGTTTTGAGGTGTGGAATGGCACAAAGCTTAACACAGTACTATTTAAATGATGTTGAAATCCATGTGAGGTACTTCTAAAGGAAATGCACACTGTAGAGTGTAATCTAGAGGTGATACCAGAATCCCTGACAGTGGGCGATTATGAGAAAACAACAGATTTATCGTGTGGATAGGGGAGACTCTCAGAGCTACATAGAGAGATCCAGTATATTGTCATTATTTATTTTATTGGCTTTCTGTTTAACTAGTCGTTTGCAGTTAAGGATTAAACATATATCAGTAAACATATGATTTAAAGTAGAGGACACCAAAAATACAGAATGAAAAAAAGGAATGGAACCTCTGTTGTGTCATCAGTCATTTATCTTTGTGTCCTTCAGAACTGTCAATTTGTCAATTTGTCAATCAATGACATCAATGTAGCCCTGCAATCAAGATGCTTACACAGTCTGGATGGATACAGTGTAATAATCTTGGGAGTTCAAGCAAATCTGAGATATCATGGTCATTTTAATATATGGGAACACAGCTTTACTAACTGTTCCTTCTTGTGACAGTTCTATGGAATATGGATGGGCCATAATGAAGCAAAGACTGAACAAATCAATACCAATGTTTTCTCTTTGTTATCATTTTGCTTTTCATCTTTTGTGATCTCCAAAGATACCATTTGTGTTGCTTAGTAATTATTCTACTATGACGTGCATATGTTCCGCAAAGGAAATTGGGGGCAATTTCAATTTAGAAGGCACTCTACACTCTCTGATTATATTTAGATGCTTTATTTTTTTTACCTCTCATTTAAGTGCCACACTACTTCCTTGAGGGGTTGGAGAGAGACAATGAAAGACAGAGGGGGAGAGAAGAAGAGAGTGTAAAAGGGGGAAGCAGACAGAGAGAGAGAAGAGAGGAGGCGACGGATGAAAGAGGGAAGGAGACAGTGAGGGATAGAAAGGAGTTTCCTTCTCACCCAGGCAGCGGTGCAGATACAACCATCACTGAGGCAGGGGGACCTTGCACGGTCACAGAATCCCATAAATTATTCACCACAAGGGGAGGAGAGGAGGAGCGCTGTGGATGTCACCGAAGTGAGCTGCGTGTAGCTTGCCTCTCCCAGTCGCTGCACAGGGGCTGGCACGGAGACGGAGTAGCAGCAGGCTGCTTATGTAATTAAGAACTTGTGCCGAGTGAAAGTCTTTAGTAGAATAGTCTGAGTACGACTGGTGTAGGGGGAGATAGACGTGGAGGGAGAGGAAGAGCAGGAGTGTGGTGGGGAGAAGGAGTGAGGGGGAGAGAGAGAATCCCGCAGTGTGACTCATATCCACATACTGTATTTTCCCTATGAGCATGCTGCGTTAAGTACACAGCTTTATATACGAAACCTCCCCACTCTGCCAAACCCAAGCGAATCTTAATCATTCCTACAAATGTGTCATTCTGTATCTTACTGAAATATGTCTCATTATCTTTGTTTTGCATTTGATCTTCCCCTCCCTACTCTGTGCACACTGCTCTTTCTACATCCATATCATCTGCCTTTTTGTGTATGGTGATATATTCTACTTCAGTCATAGGAAGTTGTGTTTCCTCCAGAATTAATCAGGCAAAAGAAATGAGAGGAAGTGAGTCAAATTTAAACTTGCGACAGGTAAAGTGATGTTGTTGCATTGTTGCTTTCCACTGCAAAATCTTGAAATATTACCACAGCATGTTTATTTGAGATGAAATGCACTCACTTCTGCTTCAGACAGTTAAGTCCATGAAATATCCAGTTATGAAAGTAGTCAGTATGATCCTATTGAGCATGAGCATCTTCTATCCAAGGTTCTCCTTTCTCTCAAAGCCATGTTACATCCAGTGCTTCATTTGGAGACCTGCTTCTCAAAGCCATACTACATTCATGGTTTCATTTGCAGATCTTCTTCTCAAAGCCATATCACATTCAGGGCTTCATTTGGGGACCCTCCCGTTACTACATACTACATTCCCAGCCTTGTTCAGGGCCCATCCTTCCCCGTGTCTGTCTCTCACCGGGTCTCCAGTCCAGGAGCAGCTTAATTAAGAGGAGGCAGAGCAATGGGGGCCCTGTGAGGGTGCAGAGTTGGGGGTTGGGGGGAGGGGAGCAGTGAACAGTGTTTAAAAGGCATAACCACAGCACTCTGGAGAGCTGTGGAGTTCATTAGAGTCCTGAAAGTGGACTCATCTCTCAGTGGCACAGCAGTGCTGGCTGGTTAATAAGCACTGATTATCTCCACCTGGCAGAACAAGAGGAGAGAGAGAGAGAGAGAGAGAGAGAGAGAGAGAGAGAGAGAGAGAGAGAGAGAGAGGAAAAACCAAGAGAGAGGAAGACTGGTGGAAAGAGAGAGTGATCAAAAGAAAGAGCTGTTGAAAGGTGTTCTTTAATATTTTTTTGAAATTAATACTGAAATCAGGAGTACAGACAATACAGGGGAAAAACAAAAAACAATGGGTGATTTGACCTTTTATCCTCTAAGCTGAGCCCTGTAGAGACTGCACCCACAGTTCCCCTGGTCTCCAGCTGCCTGTCCCTTCCATATCAGCAAGGGCTAACTAAAGGGCCCCTGGGACAACAATAAAGTTGATTGATTGACAGTACATTTGTCTTTTGGCGCAAAGTGTATTTCCAAATGAAAACCTTCAGCAGAGGGTTCCGTAAAGCATCTCCTTTCTGTCCACTCCAGATTGACTGAGTTGTGCTTACTAATTAGTGCTAAATTTATTTTCTTAAAGTGCAGGGGGGTTGGGCTGTATGACTGCATGGACTATGCTGTACTTAATATGCATGCGCCTGTATGAATGTGTGTGTATGTGTGTGTGTAAGTGAGTGAGTGAGTGTATGTGTGTGTGTGTGTGTGTGTGTGTGTGGTTCTGTGTATGTATGTGTGTTATTCTGTAATATTGCTGTTTTTCCAGTCCAGGACAAAAAAAAAAAATAATAATGACAAAATAATCTGTGGAAATGGAGCACATTATATGTGCGTGGGCTGGAATTTAAACCACCCTAAAGAATGCCTTTGGGGGTTGACTGGCTGGAAAATCAGCACAGTGCAATTCATGGCAACACTTCAATAAAGAATCTATGGTAAGAAAAACGATTTTTCTCAATTATTGATCAAGCCATTGAAACACTGATTGCCTGTGGACTATGAGTGACGACAACTCTGTTCTGCGATGTGGTACATTTCTCATTTGACTTCTTTGAAATGCCATAGAACTAAAAAAATGATCTCAATATGTTTTTTCATTCTACACTCAACCTTGTAAAAGAAAACGAGCTAGGCTACACTCCTCATTAGACTCAATTACATTTTCGCAAACATAACCTTCATTTTCTCAACACCAGCTTTGTGTGGGTTATTGCCTTTGCTCCGGGGACCACGGTCAAATGTAATTATGCATTGGATGCCGGGTTGCAGGTGGGCAATTCCCGCGCTGAGAGGGACAGCGGTGCACTGCAGGGGCCTGCCATTGATTACACAGTCTATTCCCATTGACCGCTGCACTGCTGGGATTGTTTGGTACAAACAAAGACAGGCTCTCTAATAGACTTGTGAAAACAGTCCTACGAAAATATGCCTCTACATTAACTCTCTCTCTCCCTGTCTCTCTCTCTCTTGTCTCACACACACACACACACACACACACACACACACACACACACACACACACACACACACACACACACACACAGAACACACACACACACACACACACACACACACACACGCACACACACGCACACACAACAAAAACCAGCTGACCAGTTTTAGAATCCACAATTAAAGTAGAGCCATCCTGTTGCTGGCTCTGGCTTTGTAACTCACAGGTCGAAGGGACGAAGGGAGAGAAAGAGATGGGGAAGCGGAGAGAATGAGAGATGTTCCGACTATGACACAGTGAATTAGACTGAGACGGAGAGGCCTCAGCGTGACGGGAGTAGATTATCTTGGCACCTGGACGGTGATCGAGCAGAAGCATGCTTCACTGCGGGTGATGTCACAGACACCGCTTCCCAAAGAATCAAGAAAATAACAGCTTCTTCTCATCTCCTGCCTCTTGTCGGAAACAAGTCTCTGATGTGTATTGACAGCTCAGCATAAGACAGTGTCTCTATAGTGTTTAGTAAGTTCTGAGAAACAGTTCAGTTTTGTCAGTGTTATTTAAGTTATGGGTGAGCATTGTGTTATTTGATTGGTTCTGCTTTTCAGTACAGAACTGGGGCCAGCAGTACAGGGAACGTTGTGTTTGCTGCCTGTGGTTAACCAGCACAGTGCTGCTATCTGAATCTGACACCAGATTGAGGACATCTAGCACAAACTGCATTTGGTTAAAAAAAACTATATTGCCAGGTTATCTGAATGGCAGTTGGCTACAGCAACAGTGGCGTATGTGGTGCTGTCCATGGTTCTGAATTATAGCGCTCCCTCCTTTACAGAACATTAACAGCAACCCCTCATGCAGTCACCTCTCTCCACCTCCTGGAGCAAAGTATGCTGCTGTGATGTGGTTTAAGCAAGAACCTAAAAATCTTTTTAAATATGAATATACCTACATTTCAATCCATCATGCAATCAAATTGACAAGTGACCGAGTGATTTGTAATTTGTTGTGACAGCAATGATCTTCATTGAATTGTGTTTCAGAGAGGCAATCACCTCCATTTATTTAATGTGTTTAGTGTGTTGATATGCTTATCGGTTTTCTATCAGTTTAATCATTATTATTATTGCTCTGCTGGATTTGAAATTCAGTCATATTTTTAGGATGTTATCTCGAAATAATGTTGCAGTTTTGTGTTTTTCATTCTTATGGTGGTGTGTAGCTTGTAAATGTACTCTACCATCCAATGTGAACCATAGCTTTTCTACATCCCTGTGGTATCTAAGATCCTATTCCCAGTAAATCCCCTTTAATTGCCACTGTTTACTTTGACATTATATCACAGCTAGAACACAAGATGACTCAAAAATGAGACCCCCTTGCTGTTTAAACATTACATGCATTCATGTATTTGGCCTGACTCTACAGGATATTTCACAAATTGAAACCTATTAATTATCATTTAAGAGCTGGCAGGCTTGGTAATTAATGTGGATACAGAGGAGGATCGTTAATTATTAGATGGAAGACAAGAGTGTGCATAGTTTTGTAAGTATGCAGCCCAATAGATCCAGAGGTACTGAAAACCTGTGTAATGAAAAAGATTTAGTAGAGCTAAATCAGATCTTGCTATAAAGACATCTGTCTATTGAGGGCAAGGCATCACCCACCATATAAAACTGTCACAGCATTTGTGTGATGTTTGTATGATGTTATCGTGCACTGCACCATTATAGCAACAGGAATGAGAACATTATGAGTGATCTGCAGTGTGCTGTAGAGAGATGGGGGACCAGCAGCTGTTCCAGTGCTTTTGGTCCTCTTCTCTTTGGATATACAGCAAATGGCCAAAAGCTGATGACACATTCTGCTCTTCTCAGCCAAGAAAACAGGCTGCATTACTACCACATTAGCTTTCTGATATTACATTACCTCCAACTTCACCCCCCACAAAAACACCAGGCTGAAGGCACTTGCATAATGGTTTAGATAACCCTAATGTGATGAGCTGCCTGGATGACACCAAGCGAGGTCAAGAAGTTCCTGCTCAACTCTCTTTTTCTCACTCTCTTCACTTTCCCCATCGCTGTCTCCTCCCCCCTGCAGCTGCAAGTCTGTATGGAGAAAGGATCTGACCTGCTTTAATCTTGGGCTGGTGTCAAATCTCCACTGAGAGCGCACCCGCTGCAGTCTGGCTCACAGCACCATTACCAGCCCCTGATGGCGGTTGGCTCCTCTCAGCTGACGCAAGCCTGACCCCTTGTGGCGACAGCCTGCAGCGCCATCTTCGACACTCCCCCCAGAGAAGCACCTCAGGCTGCCAGGCTGTCAGGCTGTGCAATGCGGTGACCAAAACGTTACCCACGCACGCCAGCCCCCTCAGGAGAGATGCGTCATCGACCTCCCCTGGTAACACCCTGATCCTGCAGACGCCATCGTAAAGTCTCATCTTGTACCTTCAACCGCCAACAAAGAACGTTCTCGCTGTTTTTCAGAAACCCAGTCACCATCTCTACCTTCACGCTGCCTCTCAGTCTCTTCCAATGGCATTGACTGTGTCACCATTCCTACTCTTTCCAAACGATGCCTGCATATAATCGGGTTCTCTCAATGACACCCCCTCAGTCATTCTGCCTCCTTCTCCCAGCCAGTCATACCACTGTCCAATAGTCTGATATACCCTCTGCCACCCACTGCTTGTTCTTCACCACTGCTTCACCAATACTCCTGAGAATCATGAAAAACAATGCAGAAGACAGAAATCTCTCAACACCAGCCCTCCATTTCTACCCTTCTTCTGAGTGCACAATATACAGAGTAAGAAAATCACTTACTTTTGTTGTTATTGTAACAACTACAGCAATCTCACACTGTGTAATTACTTGTGTACTTTTCAAAGCTGTAGTTCCAAAAGCAG
This sequence comes from Megalops atlanticus, assembly GCA_019176425.1. Lineage (NCBI taxonomy): Eukaryota > Metazoa > Chordata > Actinopteri > Elopiformes > Megalopidae > Megalops > Megalops atlanticus. Next base: position 13,235,873 of record CM032890.1, on the reverse strand, counting down.
ACTGACTAAGCCTAAGAAATAAAAGGATTTTTGACCTTGTGCACAAAGAAGCAGAGAGGAGGTGTTTATAAAGCCTCCACTGCGTCTGTTTCTCTGCATTTGACTGTTTTAGACAGCAGGTGGCACTGTCTTCCCATTTACTGATACTTTGAATCCACCCACCCCCCCCCAAAGTCATTTAAAAACCCAGCACTGTGTGGTGCTTGTGTTAATAGCTTGTTAGTACCAGAAAACAAGCTAAGCTTTCATTTCCCTTACATTGGGGAGATGGATCTGTACACACACACACACACATACGCACATACATGCACATACATGACCACGCACACACAGATACACACACACACACACATGCGTGCGTGCACACACACTCATACATGCACACATAAGCACACAGACATGCACATACACACACACACTGTGGGTTTTGGTGCACAGACTTTGGCCAGCTGAGCGGAGTGACTCCTCCCGGGCAGTGCGGGTGCGAATCAGTTGGTCTCTGTGCCTCTGCAGAGGGCAGGCATCAGAGCCCTCCCCCCCGCTGGCAGATCCCTCCGAGGGATGGGTCTAATGAGAGGATGGCCACTGACTCACTCCCCACAACACAACCAAACATAGCGGGGCTTTGATGGAGTACTCTCCATCAGTCTCTCTCTCACCCTCTCTCTCTCTCCCCCCTGCCCCTCTCTCTCTCCCCCTGTCTCTCTCTCTCTCTCTCTCTCTCTCTCTCTCCCCCGCCACATGATTAGAGAACCTGTCAAGAGAGTCTCTCTCTCCTCTTCTGTTTCACATTATCAGCCTGGCACAGGGAGCTGCTACACACTGCACAACCCACTAGCCAGTGTTCGTACAGTCTAAAAATACCACCTGGGACGACCTCTCCTTCAAGTCCACGATATGGGAATTCTACTACTCAGTGACTAGGTAATGATGTTATTGCCTAGAGGAACTGGTTATTTGCTTGAAATGATCTTTTCTGAGTTGAGAGAGACAATTTTCCAGCTGTGGTCACTCTTGGTCGTTTTACTTGTTTACTGTGTCTGCCTCTGTACAGTCATTGTACCCACTCGCTATCCTGGTACAGTCATTTCACCTGTTCACTGTGTCTGTGTCTGTATGGTCATTATACCCTTCACACACCTTCCACACCGGCCCACAACTGACCTGAGGTGACCCCCCATCAAGGTAAAAGCCACACTATTACTCTTCACAAGCGAGGGAACCAGCAGGATTGATGGGATGGTCCGCAACCTGTTAGACACGCGCATGAACTAATATGGGTGCAGTTTCCCGTCATCAGCGTGCAACAGGAGGCATCCGGAGACAGGAAAAGAGATCATTACTCGGCCCTCATTTGGCCACTGTTGATACGGCGCGGAGCGGCGGTCCGGTCAGGTTCTGAACTATACATGGCGGGTCGCAGCCTCTGTCAGGGCTGATGAATCGACCGCTCGGCCCGCACGGACAGGCAGGGGGGGGAGTGGTCGTCTCCGAGCGTGCGATATGCGTCACGTTCCTTTCCCCTAGAGTCAGGCTAATTGTCTCCCTGCCACAGTCATGTTGGGAGAAGCAGGGAGAATGAGTCATTTCACCGTCACACTGACAACCAGCGCTGTTATGGGAAACTATTAATGCAGCTTAAAATCACTAGAAACTGAATTAAGAAGGGGAAGGGGGCTTGCAGACTTTCAATTATGCAGAATTTGAAGGGTTTGGTCATGGTCCTGACTGACGCACAGCCCAGCTGCGGGGGGGGCATTGTGTGCATTCACTGTGTTTACCGCGGTAAATTATTCAGGTCGAGGGAATACAGAACGCGAGCGATATAACCACGCAAGACATTTGGACACACGTGCTGAATACGGAAACACGATCGCAGTGCGCCTCATTTTCTAAAAATTCTTTGCCACTTCTTTGGTTGCGTGCCACCGTCCCTGTTTACCTCAGTGGAATTTAAACGAATAAGCACGACACGGAGAAAACAAAAATTGGAAAACAAAAAAACAAGCGGAAGAGGAAGAAGTGATCTTTAAATAATTAAGCTTTTCCTCTCGTTTTTTTTTCTGCCACACTCTGTCCCTCTCAGCCCTCTCTTTGATCAGGGATCTAACTGCATATTGCATCCCACAGCACAGACTGTGGTCTCTCCACAGTAATCTAACCAGTCTCTAATCATTTCCACACCTGACTTCAAACCCCTCTGAGAGCAGGTGTTTGGACCGCTTTCTGAGGAAGGGTAACAGGTGCGTGCTGTTGGTGATGGAGAATGCTTCAGCGAAGGCAACAAAGGCACAGAGAGCCCCCCCCCCCAGTCCTCTCACTTTAACCCTCCACAAGGTTCATCTTATTCACCAGAGGTCTGAAAACTAGAACCGCAAACTGAAAGTGAAACACAATGTGAAACATGTACTAAACAAAAATTATATACACCTGAGAGGATCAGTGTATTTACGTGGGTTTAATTTGTCTTTAATTTGTCTAATTTCTGACATCTGAACCAACATTAGAACTTCTGAAAATCAGAGGTGGGCAGTTTTGGATGGAAAACCTTGAGCCATGATAAACCTTAGAGACAGAACGTGAAGGTATACATGAAAAGTAGGAAATTTCCCTCTGTCAGGACACTGTCATTATGTTTTATTGAACACTAGTACTGTTTCACACACAACTTCACTACACATTGTTACATTGTAAACTTATGTATTACATTATTGTACACTTTTTATTACACTGTTGTGAAACAAGAAAAATATCCATACCAATTACACATCAGTTAGTGTAACTGCACTATTATGTTGTCTAGGAGTTTACAGTATTACTACATTTTTACCATCTGCTTTTACCAGCTAAATTAAACATACTTATTTAACCCTTTTACTACCCAGAATGCTCTCGGGAAGAAAAACTTATAGTAATGGGTTCAGTAATTTGTGAGCTTCTTAGGATGAAAGTAGTATTCAGGTTATTCCTATTAATAATTAATTTTCATCATTACTGCTGCATATGAAGGGCTTACATGTTCCAAAGGAAGCTTAATGCAAGTTGATGAAGCCCTCCCTGCATTTCTCTCTCCCGTGTCTCCCCTCTCCCCTTCTCCATTCCTCATTCTCTTTTTTCTTCCCTACACGCATCTACTCCCTCACTCTCCACTACCGCCCTCCTCCTCTCACTCTCCCTGTCTTTCTCCTCCGTGGAATTTTATTTTAGTCTCTTCACCCTCAACATCAGCTGTTAAGCATGTAAATTGAATGCAATGAAACAGTTCCCTTTCCCCCATTTCAACCCTTTAAACAAAACCCTCGACTGCTTTATTTGAATAAGCACTTTGTAATCAGGCCCTGAGGTGGAATAAGGACCCGACCATCCTGGAGTGTTTGTGTGTGCATGTGTGTTTGCGCCGGTGTGTGTGCTGTGTGTGTTTGTGCGTGTGTGTGCTGTGTGCATGTGCATGTGCATGTGCGTGTGTGTGTGTGCGTGTGTGTGTGTGTGTGTGTGTATTGTATGTGTGTGCAGGTGTGTGTGTATGTATGTATGTGTGTATGTGTATGTGTGTGCTGTGTGTGTGCTGTGTGCATGTGCATGTGCATGTGCGTGTGCGTGTGTGTGTGTGTATTGTATGTGTGTGCAGGTGTGTGTGTATGTATGTATGTGTGTATGTGTATGTGTGTGCTGTGTGTGTGCATGTGCATGTGCGTGTGTGCGTGTGAGTGTGTGTGTGTGTGCGTATACATGTGCGTGTGTGTGCATATGTGCGTGTGTGAGCATGCATGTGTGTGCATGTGCGCGCGTGTGTGTGTGTGGCGGGGGTTCTGGGCCAGGTCGTTCCGGAGGACGCCCCTCCCTGAGTCCGTCCTGCAGTCCACCATTGGCTGTCCGCTCGGATCCTGTCTCTCCGGCGCTCGCCTTAATTGCTGTGCTTTCAGGCCAGCGCCATGCAGTGCAGCACGGTGCCGCGGCTCTCGAGTCGGGGCATCACTGTGACTAATACTGACACAACATCGAGGAGGGCTCTCCTTCCCTTGGCACTGCTGCCTCCCTGTTACCCTACCTCTCCGTTCACCTGCTTCCACTCCTGCAGTCCCACTTCTTAGCCTCCCCACCTGTATCACTAGCTTCCTCCCTTCTTCCCTGCTTCCTTCCCGCGCTCCCTCTCTCCCTCCTTCCAAACCTCCCTACCTTTTCCCATACTTCTTTAGCTACCTCCCTCCCTCCTTACTTCTCTCACTCTTTCCCTCTTTGCTTCCTCCTTACATTACATTATTGTCATTTTGTAGGCGTTCTCGTCCAGAGCAACACACAGGTTACAGTTTTTATCCTTTTATACAGCTGGATAGTAAGCCTCGCTTGCTGGTTCCTAATCTCCCTCCCTACTTCTTAATCTCCTCTCTACATCCATACTTCACTCCTCTCTTCCTCTGTCCTCGGAGGCATATAGAATGGGGAGCAGTCTGTAGGTTGGAGAACAGAGGAGTAGTGCAATAATCATGTTAGACCGTTGTCTTGAGAGACTTTTAAGCTGTCTCCCCACAGTGGCTGATTTAACCTGGGGACATTAGGTGATTCAGCCCCACATTCAATTGATACTATCAACATTTTCACAGTCAATGACTTCCACTGTCAGAAACATCCACAGTTAATAACCTACATGATCGATGAACAACACGATCAATGACCTATACAATGACTTATGCACAATCAATGTCATATGTAATCAGTCAAGCCATCATTTTATTCTCAGCAGTCAGCTGTGTCGACCCATTGTGTGATGCACTGGTGGTGATCGTGAGGGCAGATGTGATGAGGGGCTGACATACTATAAAATGTCCCCTGATTTGACAGGTATCGAGGGTCCACCACATAATCCACCCAGTCCAGCGTCCCTTGTAGCCCTTTAGGGTCACAAATTTATCCCAGATCTGCTGGTCAAACCGGTCCAATCAAGACAACACAAAACAGAACTTTTGCCTGGATTTGGGGATCATATCATTTGGGGGTATCCTAATATATTATTACATTAGTGCTAATACCAAGTTAATACCACCGCTAACTTATGTAACCCATTCGTCTGACTGCTATGGTGTGGCATGCAATAAACCATCCATCTCTATGATGATATATATTCCAGCAAAATGCTTAAAGATCACAGAACCACAAGACCACAAGTTGCAGCACTCACGAATTTTCAAGTTGCATCCATTCTAAATCAGCAAGAGAGCCTGTAACATACATGCGACCTACTTAACTTGAAATGCTACCTTGGCAGGGGTCCTTACATTTTTGAAATGGGAGTAAAAGCTGTGCATGGCCTCAAAAACATTTTTTTTTGATCTGACACATTCTTCAAAGTTAAAATCTTCACAGGGATTTCTATTACCCCAGGAAAAAGGCGTATTCCTGTGCTTGCAATTTCAAAAGGAGACATTTCTTCAGTGTTCAGGAGCTCTGAGCCGGGCGACTTCACACATTCGGCCCAGACTGTCTCACCCTCTGCTCTCGTGAGGCAGGCAAAGCCCTCGTAAGAGCTGAGGACCAGGCGAGACGTTGTGCATTCCCGTTTTCTCTACATCTTTCTTTCCATCCTTTTACAAGCAATCAGAGGCACAGCGGCACCACAGACACCGCCGACTCGCTAACATTGTTTCTGTTGTTCTTCCTTTCCTGCAACTTTCTGAAACTCCTTTGCTGTGTGACGCACGTCGCACTGAGAAAGTGGGCAGGGGGGAAGGGGGTAGGGGGGGTAGGGGGGTGGGGGGGTGTGATGGTCGGCTGCGCTTTGTCACGGCTCTTCAGTTCTGCCTGGCAATCAGCGTTCACCACACCACAATCATCAGCAATTGTCCCACAAGCGCATCAGAGGAAGAAAGAGAGAGAGCGAGAGAGAGAGAGAGAGAGAGAGAGAGAGAGAGAGAGAGAGAGACAGACAGACAGAGGGAGAATCCGCTGCGCCCGCCTAACAAAATAATGCTCGTGTGTAACCTGAAAGCACCCAATCAAAGCTATTCTATCCTCCGCCATCCCACAGGACCCCTCATCATGGACCTCTCTAAGACCAGAGCAGCACATCCTGTGCTCTGTCCACCTCTCCTCCGCTTTGAACACACCAGCATCAGAGGAGCACTGTTTCATCAGAACGGAGTGTGTGAAGCGTGTGGGTTTTTGACCTATTCACTTCACTAAAAAAGGAGGGGACTATTCCAAAGGACAAAACAAAAATGTGACATTGATTTACTGTCCATTTGAGCTTTTTGTGCTTTCTGTAACTTCATCCTTCCATTCGTCCCCACTGTAAGATAGCGTGCTGATACAGCACAGAGCATCTCCTTCCAAACATGGGTTACCATTGACAACAGCTGCAATCCGTGCACGGCATGTTAACATAAACATAGTAGACCATACTGTGTCAGAGCAGTATGAATAAGTAACTATAGTCTCACGAGTGCAGGTTTTGGCTCTGTACTATATAAACCCCTTGATTCACCTGCCTACATAACTGCCCCCCCTCCCAGCCATCACCTACCTCTGAAATATTCCATTCCACAATATGCATACACTCTTTCTCATTTTTCTTAACCTGCCTCAAAGATTGTGTTAGATTATGTTTACGACACCATGTATTTCAGTGTCTGGCTGGGATGTATATTTAATGCTTTTAAGGGATACCATTGATCTAGAGTAGTGGGCTATTCAATAATACCGTAAACGATATCAGACTGAACCAGCAGGACCGTTGGCTTATGAATGTGGGAGAACTGAAATATTATACATAGTTAATCACATGTAGGTTGTGACACATGCTTCTTTATCAACCCCACACAGTTCATATCAGACCTCCTGTGTTCACATTCTCCCAGAAAGCACCCCTTTCCAATATGGAGGCAAGACATTATACTCCTCACCTGGTCTCAACCAACTTAAATACAATTACTGTATATGCTGTGTATTGCAGTGAGATGAGGTTGTTTTGAGTCTAACCAGTTATTCAGGGAACGATGTTGACATTTGAACTTTTTGACATGGACAGCAGATTGACACACTTACACTAATTATCGCTGCTGTGATGCTATCTATAAGGCAGGTGCATGCCTTCGTGGTTTTTTATTTTTTTTTTGTTAATCTTGTGAGGGGTTAAGCCAAGTGAAACATGGACTCCACCAATGCAGCGCTTCTGAAAGAAATCATTTGTCAAGCACGTGGTCTGGAGTGGGTCTTTCTTTTTCAAAGACAGCGATTTCCTGTCCTTCCTCACCGCTGAGAAACCGCCCCTGAATAGATGGAAGAAATCACTAAAATAGATTCTCTCCTTTCTCCTACCTCTCTTATTCTCTCATATCTGACAGATCTGCTCCATCTCTCTAGGCTTTGTTCTGCAGTCTGTGGCTGACCTTTCTCCACTGACTCTCCCTCTAAAACCATCTCCCCATAGCGGCTTGGGCACTCAGAGCGTGTGTGTGTGTGTGTGTGTGTGTGTGTGTGTGCGCGTTTTCATGCGTGCGGATATGTGTGGGAGAGACAGCGACATAGAGAGTTTGTGGGGGTATGTAATAGGTGTGTAGGATGTATGTAGCAGGTATTTGCAAAGAAACATGTGCACCCCTCACAAAATTGTCCACATATTCACAACTCTACATACATACACTCACATGCATACACAACTCCAGCTGCATATTTTTATTCTGATTTTTACTCTAACTCCTCAGTCACATCCATTACACATGGAATTCACTGGTGTTCATGTATGGATAATAGTCTGAGAGAGTTGGGTTCACATAACTTAGGCAACACTGGACAGCATTAGGACAGTACAATACAGGCATATCAGTTGATACTTGTTCATGCTTGCTGGTTTACATGAGGTTACCACTATGGTTGTTATGAAGAAATGAACTCATGCAGAAACTCTACAAGGCAGAACTGTACAACCTCCCACCACATACACACCCTGCTGGGCAGCCAAGGGCTGCCCCCCCAAACATACGCACAGACAAATGCACGCATGCAAAACACACACACACACACACACACACACACACACACACACACACACACACACACGCTGTGCCCTGCCAAAGGGCTGTACTATGCCGTCATACCCCCCACTGAGCAGCCAAGGTTTGCATGCCCCCCAACACACACACACACACACACAAACACACACACACACACATACTATGTCCCCTATAGGCTAGTCAAAGAGCTTTAACTGCAGAGGGCCAATCAATGCCCCGCTTCACACAGTAGCTTCATACAGTAACAACATTAACCACAGTTCTCTACTGGGCCTTTGTTTCTGTCCTCACCCCATTACAAATGCACAAATTCGGTGGCCCGGGCGTTTTTTAACTGCAGAGAAACAAGCTCCCTAAAGGCACAGCACAGTGACCCACCCTCCCAGTGCACTGCCCTCTCCCATCCCCCGGCTCCATCTCCATCTCCCAGCTGAGGAGGTTCGACCCCGCAACCCCCATGGCCAAAGTAAACCCACATCCCTGCCACACTCTGCTCCATGCTGATGCCCTCGCCTCCCCAGCTCAACTGTGTGCTGCACGCTAGACTAGAGGACAAGCTATACATTCACAGAATCTCGCGGCTTTGTGAAAGCAGGCTTGGCTATAGAGAGAAGATTCCAAAAACGGCACAGCCTTTCTGTGGTGCCAGTGTCATCGTGTTTGTGTTTGCCATTAGTTTATATTGTCCTTCGCAGAAAGGACAATCGACTCTAGATGAATCTCAGGAGAGGCATGTTTAGAGCAGAAAATGGGCTGAGTCCTCCGCTGAAATGCGGGCTGGCGTCGCCAAAACAACATAACAAAGAGGGTGGAGCGACGAAGAGAGCAGGACAAGGAGAGGGAGAAAGTGTAGATCTGTCAGGGCAAAGGAAAGGAAGGGCTGCAAATGGAGTAAAGGATGGAGTAAAGGTTTTATTTGGGGCACCGGAACGAGACGTCACACGCTGTAATGAGTCATCGTCTGCGTTTTGCTTCCGCTGGTGAGAGGCGCTGTGCCATCCCTTGGACATTTGCACTACAGCTTTCCGAAAACCAAAGCGCTTTTGTATTTTCTCTTAGCACAGCCACACATTATGAATGGGATTTCAACCTGCTGTTTTGGTCACTGCATGCCACACGCTCCGCAGTGTGAGGCATGGTGCTATAACAACCTGGCTGTGACCAGCTTCAGTGAAATGGATTCAACACTCACTGTACCTTAAAAGAATATTTAACCACTCCTCTAGAAATACAGCTGTACAACTACACAACCACACAAACACAGGGAGTCCAATAGCACTCCTAAAAGGAATCGCCTGCAGCTTCACTGATTCAGTGGGACCTTGCCTGCACATGTGTATGGGAGGACTGGTTTTTAACAATTCAGTTTTACAAAATGTGTGGCTCTGTTCAGTTTTGTCATCTCGTTCACAGGATATTTAATATTTCTCCCAAATTTTTTTTACAATTTCCCCTTTAGCTAACATTGGAAAGTATTTAAATGAGATGGCTGCTGAAAACATCTATAGATACACACTTTAAGGATTAGATGCAAAATAACACAACACTACAGTGAAATGGTAGTTAATGTCCTTATATCATCCCTCATACTTAACCAGCCACTTCTTCTCACCATGGTCATGCTATGAGTCATTCAGAAAAAGCACGTCAGCCATATTTTTGCTTCCAGGAAACAGTATGGTAATTACTGCAAATGCGTCAGGTAAATGGAGGTGTCACATTAAGCACAGAGATGAACTGCAAGTTACAGTCAATTAATCCACAGTTCCTGTGTTTTGTAGCTAAATGTCATTAAATATATACACACCCCTTTTTATTACAACAGTTTAGCAGCACTTCCTATTTAACTCATGTTACTCTAGTTGCTGCACACCAATTTTGATCACCTTGGAAAATATTTTATTCCACTTTGAAATACCAATTTTTGTTAAAATTTTAATTCAGAAATTCTGATTCCAGTGGTCAATTCTGTGGTTCTGTGTAAAAATACAAGCGCTATGCAGGGATTCCCTTAACATGCAACGGTTACAGTATCACCACACAGACCACACAGTTCACTCTTCATGGACAGTGTTCATGAAGAAATGGACATTTTTGACCCCAAAAGACACATTTCCCAAATGTTCAGTGCACTGTGCTTAAAAAGGTAACAGTGATGATGAGTGGTCATTACAACTATATAGGCTTTTGAAAGCAGATTTTATATGTACAGCTTGCAACACCAGTGTAATTATGTCAGCATACTGAGATTGAACATACTTGTTACTTAATAGGGCTTAGTTCATTCCCTATATGTGCCTGATCCACACTCTACCATATAACATATTATTCCTTTGCTCAAGCAGGTGCCTTCTTTCAGGGTTGCTGATTATTACACAATATTTATTCACATATTTCACATATTCACATTCTTATTTACAGATGCAATTGGCTTTTCAAAATGCCACGCTCAAAATAAGTAACATACCAGCTGGGATTCAAACATGCAACCTTGTGGTACATTTATTGCTTATTGTTGCCCACTGTGGAAGGCCCAAATCTTAAGCTTGGAAGAAAATCACAACAAATGGTACTCAGTCCAAACTAAGTGGTTAAATCCATTACAAATATTGGTTGCTGTTTAATGACACATCATTTGTAAATAATGTCATTTGAAACATCTAAACCTTTCACGCATTTGTACTTAATTGTAATTCACTTCATGCTGTGAACAAATAAAGTTTCAGCTATTCTCGTACGCTCTGTTCCTTTCACTGAGCAGAAATCCCTGCTCTCTCATTTTCTGTCTCTCACCCACTGTGTATCTGTTTCTGCACACACACACATACACACACAGACATACACACACTCACACACACACACACAAAACACATGTACACACACACACTCACACACACACACACACACACACACACACACACACACACACACACACACACACACACACACACACACACACAGTCACACATGTACACAGTTTCTCTCTGTCCCCCTACCAGTCTATCAGTCTTTTGCTTCCATTATGAATCCTCTCTCACACTCTATCTCACTGGAAGAAAGCTAATAAACCCTCCAGCACCCTGTACAGACAGCACAGCTGGAGAACCAGGGGAACTGGGAAAGGATGATTGCAGTTAGGTGGAAGCCTGTGAAACAATGCATTCCAGATGAATCCAAATGTATTCCTACATGCCAACTACAAGGACTGGCAACACTGGACTTTCACAGTGGACTCCCTGGAAAAAAAGTGTTAGGCCAGTAAGAGATGCTTTTGGGACAGGTGTCTGGGAAACAATCTTAAAATATGACAAGATCAAGGAAAATGGGTGTCGGATAATGGAAATGATGTGTTTTTTTCCTTTTCCTATGTGACAATATATGTGACTTACCTTTTTCATGCTGTTCTGGCAAGACTTACTCAATGAATCAGTATAAATGTTAGCCATGCCCTCATTTATAAATAAGCATAAAAACCAAACACCTATCCACATGCACAAACACACACACACATACACACACACACATCTACCCTATCTAACAGTCCAAAACACACACACACATACACACACACACACACGCGCGCACACACACACACACACCTACCCCATCTAACAGTCCAAAACACCCTTCTGAAAATCCATCAGAACTACAGTACCGTCAGACACTGCTATCATTGTCTTGGGCATGTCAATCACTCGTGTGAGAAAAGAAAACTGCTGTCACCAAAGGCAATAGGATTCTGTACTGCTGTGAGCGCTGTAAGAGGCCCTGGATAATACAAAGCAAAGACCACAGAAACCCAGAGCTGGACAAGAGAAGCTGCACTCCGGCTTGTGTTTTAATGAGAACCAGCCCACACAAGAGAGCAATGTCTTTCCTCAACCAACTCAACACAACCACAGCTGTTAGGTGCCTACCCAAATAAGGGCATGTTGTGGGCTCAAAACCATCTTCAACTGCAGCACCCAGTCCCTCTTTGCTTGAGGATTGGGAGTTTTACATAATAGATTCAGGTCAAGTAGCTTACTAAAAGATACAGCAGACATACTCCACCTGCCCACACAAAAAATATTGAAAGTATGTTTTAGCTCAATCAGTATATTGATGAATTATTCTTTATGCAAATTATTGCATATGTAAAATATATAGGGTATGTATGTAAGGTATGTAAATTATTGCCATATTTCTGATTTGCATTAATATATTTCCATTATATTTTTGATATATTCTTTAGCTGAACAAAATATTTCTCAATATATTAGAATATATTTCATTTTTATATGGGTTCTGAACCTATTCACTGAATCACATAGATGTTTAAAAAGTGAGTCTGAGTTTTTTTTTGACATATGATTTTCATTTTCACGGCTTCCCTACCACAAAATCACAAATCTTGAAATTAGGTTAGAAACCACTGATTGTTTAACATGTAATCAGTTATTTACAATGGGTGGAGAAAGCAGGTTTCAGAATTCTCAAATATTCAGAGAAAGGCACTGCATCTTACATATTCATTTATACAGACAGACACACAAGCTCACACACACTTATCTTTATCGCTCTCTGTCTATCAATCCACTAATCTGTCTATCTACATGTATGTATGATTTATTATGCCCATATTTATTCACGCGCCTGATAAAGTATGAAGCAATGTGGGCAAATTTGTATTCTTCACAAACAATGACTTCTAAAACATAATGAATCAGAACATTTACTTACACCTCCATAGTTAATATTCCTTATTTATGTGCTTTGCTTTGCACAGTGCTATTGAGAAAATATAAAACTTAAAAATTTTAAGCAGGAAATGCTTATCCTTGTTTTTCCATCACACAAGGGTATGAATAAGTATAGAAGGCATTCTATATATCCATCAACTTATATCATTTGTGATAAACCCATGTATTTCACTCATGTGTTCCTTTATTTGTCAATGTGTTCGTACATCTGTAGCTTTGCTCTGACAAGTGGACTGTGCATATCAGTGGCCACAACAGCCCTTACTTTTCACGCGTGCACAGATGCTACACAGTCACACCAACAGGCAGCAGTCCTCAAAGGTTTTATATGGCCTGCACAGGGTGTGCATTAGAGAGGATAAGCCAGCAGTGAGTATGTAAGAATGTGTGTGTTTATATGTACTGTTTGTGCTGTTTGTGCATGAGCATGTGTGTGTATGTGTACTATGTGTGCATTTGTGTATTGGTCTGTTATACACTCTTGAAAGGCTAAATATTCCTCATATGAGGTAAAGCTAATAATTATACTGATGCCATGTCCACTATGACAGTAATCCTACACCTACACGCCCAACAGTACACACAATGTTGTAAGATAATTTAACTCGACTGTTTCTTCTTGAACAGAAGCCTGTGTTTGTAATTTTAGTATTAATTTCTTCTTTAAGTTAGTGACTCATTTGTACTGGTGCAAAATGAGAGGAATGGTAAAATAGGAGCTACGTCAGCAAATGCAAACATACCGTCATCACAATTACTGATAATAACTATTCCATTTGGAGCCTGCTAGCAGGCATTCAGATTTTTGATTAGAAAGCTGAGTCTTTGTGGGCCTGTAAAGGGAACAGGCACAGCACTAGCCAGCTCAGAAATGGATTCCAATTATCTCTCTTCTGTTTATCTTCCTCCTCTATCTCCTGCCCATAACAGGCACTGGCCCATTTCAGAGTGCACCTGAGGAGGCCCCATTCCCTCCAATAACTACCCACCAACACAGCGCCGTGGTAACAACAGACCACACAGTTTAATAACATGGAGAGGCCTTGCATTGTTCCCACTGCAGAAACCTGTAATTACTGAGAGAGAGTGAGAGAGAGAGACAGACAGATAGAGACAGAGAGCAAGAAAGAGGAAAAGAGAGAGGCAGAGACGGAAGAGGGGGACAGAGATAGAGGGAGAGACAGAAAGAGGGGGAAAAATGGAAAGTGGAGGTCTGGAAAGGTCTGAAATTAAACAAGCAGTTACAGGGAACACTGAGCACAAAGCCAGAAGCTTCAAAGCTGTGGCTTGCTGATAAACCTCTGAGTGTATGTGTGAATTTGGTGAGTTTGTGTGTGTGTGTGTGTGTGTGTGAGTGTGCACGTGCGGGTATTTGTGTGTTTTCTGTGAATGTTCATGCATGTGCACATGTATGCGCAAGTGTGAAAATCAATGCAGAGCGAAATAAGATCAAGGAAATAAGGGAGGTCTACATTGAGCACTGAGAAATGTGCTTTTTTCTCTGTTATTCATGATGTAGTTGTATATTTCAGTAATGTACTATGGATTTTTTACATGGGTAGACATCACATTCTCACTCCAGTACACAGTATGTACCTCATTATTTAAGGCTATTACTGTTGTGGTTAATTATAGGGAGTAGTTAATGCATTTCTCTCTCCTGAGATCAGATGCTAATCGCATGAAGGAGATCGGCCCTCAGCATCTCCATATCTTGATCCTCATTAATATCTACCAGTGTTGTGTTCTGACCAAACCTGGCCATTATGTTAGAATGTAATACTGATCCATACTGACAGAATTTTCCAGTCTTGCTCTGAACAGTGACCGAACACGAATCTGTCTGTGACATGTTAATTATCAACACCCGATGAGGAAATCCTGGGTGGGGATCCTGAGTGGCTCAGTCAGCAAGGCACTAGCTTCAACTGCAGGCTAAACCCTATGACCCGGGCTCGATTTCAGCCATGTCATCAGCTGATGATGACCGGGAGCCCATGGTGGCAGAACAACTTGGCTTCATTCTGCTGGAGTAGGGCTGGGTAGGTCAAACGGGTTTCATCCTGTCACTGCTCTCGGGCAGTCTACAAGTCATCAGGTGCCTGCGAGTTGTTTGGATGATGTCAACGGAGTAACCCCCATCCTCTAATTGGTGCCCACTTCATTGTGGCGCACTGTGTGAACAGTAGCCTTTGGCTGCATGCGAGTGTATCACAGGATTGTGTTTATCTCGCTTCTCGCTGTATATTACCATTGCAATTCAGTGACTTACAAAGCTCACAGTCTGACAAATGTACTGAAGCATAACAGCAACATTCTCAAATATGAACCTGCAACCTTCTGCTGTAGCAATCCGACCCATTTCAGCAGCTGAGAGAGTGTTGTGTGGGCTTTGCAGTGCTTGGTCTGTCTGTGTGGCTCTTCAGAGAGCAGTCAGGGTGGGGGGGCTAGCCTGATCCCTGCTTCCTCCATCAATAATTGATTTCCATGAACTTACATAATCTAACACTGTTCCTAGGCAGGAAAAGGGACCAGAAAAAAAATGATGGGAAATTATTTCTTTCTGTTTTCTTTGCAAATCGGCAGGTTAGAAACACAAAGGACTTGAATGTGCAGAGGGCGACCTGTTGAGGAGCACCTTTGTTGTTTTGAATAATATTACGGGGGGGGGAGAGAACAAAGAATGCAAAAACTTCTTTGCAAATTTTTCCCAGCATGTAAAGTGCAGCTGATAGAGGAGCCAAGCTTTGACAGAGCCATGATGCACAAGACTGAGAGAGTGGGAAAGGAATGAAGAGGGAGAAAGCAAGAGACGGATACATGAGAAATGAAGGGAAATTAAAAAAAAGAAAAAACAATAGCCACTGAAATAACAAGGACTATCCCATAAGATCCTGTACATATAGAACATAGTAAAATTTTCCACCTTCCTTAGAAATTACCTGAACTGTGCAGTACTGGCAGCCCATTTTATTGTGGATAGCAGCTGCCTGAAAGACTGAGAACGACACAAAAGAGAAGCACCTTCCCCACATCGTGAAGATTTCAGGTCCCAAACGCAACCTTGTCTTCTCATACCAACTCTGTTTTTGTATGTTCATTTGCTTTCCTTTCTTTGGCTGTAAGGTTTAGCATAAAGCCATGTTTATATTGTTCCATCATCTTTGGTGGAATTGTTCTCTGAACTTCCTGGCCACAAGGCCTCAGTCACTATCACACACTTTAATTCTGCCCCCAGGGACGGAGCGCCTCAGATTTCATACTGGACTGTGTCTGAGAAAAGGATGCGTAGTAAAAATCCGGTTAACTGTAACAATAACATTTACATTTCTGAAATCACAAATTCATCAGATCAAATTTAAAAAATATTGATCAGCCTGTCTAAAGTTTTACACAGTACCAAATAGATACAGAAGAAAATTTACACTGCAGTGATGCAGCCCACTGGAGATTCATGGCTTTCTGCATTGGCGTTCATTTCAGCTCAGGTCTAAGCATCTCCTGACTGTGTCCTACAGTGTTTCTCTCCAGGCTTTGTGTCTGAGGACCCCCGTGTTGCCCGGGAGTGTGCCTAATCTGAGTGCTGCCCAAGTGGTGCACTCACATGTCCACATGTGGCCCATGCCCCACACCCAGGGCCCTCTGCCTCTGTATAATTCAGAATGAGCCGAGCAGGTCATACATTATTCACAACACCGCCTGACTTCACAGGGGCGTCTGTAGGAAGTTTGCACACAGGCACATGCCCGGGAGTGGAGGGTATACCAGGCTAATGCTATGGCCAGCCCTGAGAGGGTGTGCCCAGCTATACACAGCCACACAATGTCATAAGCAATGACATACAGCTCCGTCGCTGTCCCCTCTTCTTAAGGAAGAGATCCTCTGCCGCTTTAACATCTCGACACGCAGCTCAAACCCCAGACCAAGTGGCATTTAGACTCCTGTGCTTTGCCACGGCTCTCAAGTCTCAAGGACCCAGGAAAAGAGCAATCAAATCAAGTCCTTCGCTTAACTGACCTAGAAGTGTGCTTAATTAGCCAGCTGGTGCTGCAACCTGATGTCATAGGCAAAAGTGGAAATGTTTGATGATTTTGTGTGAGAAATATGTCAGTACTTGACCGTAAGTGTTGTGGCACATGTCGATATCTATAATTCAGAAAATGAATAAATAAAAAAATACTGCACAATCTTTGATCTTTGTATAGACAATTCACTGGTCCATTTTACCACTTCCCCAATGTGCATTCAATATACAATGATTTTTACAGTAAATATTTTATATCATTCTAAACTAATATATAACTTAATATCAGTACATTAGTTTATAATATTGTATTTAAATAATATCATTGCATGACTATATATCGTAATCATAATATTAATCTTAATTTGATAAACTAATTTTAAACATAATTACCAAATTTTCATTCTTAGCACAAAAATACAAAATGGTACATTTAGAGTGGTACATACAGAGTAGTACAGTGGATGAGGGCATCACATCATTGCATCTTACATCTGAAATTAAATGTTTAAATTTTTTCCAGTTATTTACTACAGTGTCTAATATTGACACATGACACAGCCCTGTGTGTGTATGTATGTCCTTGTGTGTTTGTGTGTGTGTGTGTGTGTGTGTGTGTGTGTGTGTGTGTGTGTGTGTGTGTGTGTGTGTGTGTGTGTGTTGTGTGTGTGTGTGTGTGTGTGTGTGTGTGTGTGTGTGTGTGAGTGTCAGCAAGTATGGGTTCTGCTTGCCCTCAGCCTGTGCCACACTCAGTCTGAGAGCATCCCCAGTTCACAGTGGGAGGGACACTGCCACCCTGAATGAGCACTGGAAGACCTGAATGTGACTGAGGCCGGTCAAGGGCAGACACTTCCTCCTCTAGTGTGGTAAACACTGCCACTGAGTGTCACAGGGCTACAGGGGTTGACTAAAAGAAATTCAAATTTTGTCCCCGGATTCAGAGATTGTCCAGGAATCCCTCCGGTCTGTTCCCATTAAGAGTCAGTTATACAGACAGACGGAGGGGTTTTGCGGAGGAAATGACACGGTTGTTCATTTTCTATGAAGCTTCCCCCCAGTCCCTGCCTTATCTTCAGACTCTTCCCCGGCTGCGTGAAGGAGAACGGCTGGGAGAGCAGCATTCCCCCTTCCCTCCTGCAGCAGTGTTTCCCAGAGCGCTTTGCTGTGGCAGCCAGGAGTGAAAACAGGGCACAGTGTACTGACAGCTGGAGAAGGTCAGGCTTCCCTTTCCAACCCCCGCAGCTCCCGAGACCCAGGCCGAGTTTACAGCCAAGTCTGTCGCTCAACACGTGAGGTGGCGGTGGGATCTGGGAGGGGGTTGCTAGGCGTGGGTGGACGGTGCACCCGATCTGCTTTTAGCACGCCGCTGCTGGCCCCCTGTCCATTACGGAGCTTGAACCGAGCGGATGGCGCTTGTCGGGGGAGATGTGCCGGCCATCTGATCCTTCCCAGATCCTTCTCTCCGCAAGCTGACGCCACTGGCTCCACGCATGTGGAAAGCAGCCGGCTGGGAGCCCAAACCCCGCTCAGCTGCCAGCATGGTCATCGAGACGTCCCCTCCCTCACTGCCACCCGGCCCCCAGCTGCTTCCTCTCCTGTGCTTACATGACAGAATACCTCTCTCGGTCTCTCCTAACCGCGGCATCGAGTGTGTGCCTATTGCACGGGCTCCTCTAAGACCTAACGACCGCGGAAAAGGTGTAGGTCTTCATTTCATGTCTTCATTTCATGCCTGGCTGAGCCCTAAATGCACTTCATGGTGAGCTGAATTCACATTTGCAAAAAAAAAAAAAAAAAAAGAACATGAAAAAAGGCATAAGACTATTGTGCTGGCTACTCTCGAGCCGCATTCAACCAGCAACTGCCCCAGGCTCCTCTTCTTCCTGTGGAACCAACAGAAGAGCTTCCCCTAAGGACACCCGAGACAAACAAAGAATTGCTCGAGTCTTGCTGGTATCTAAGAATTAGCTGTACATTGTTCAAGTTGGCAAGAGCTTGATCCCCTCTGCCTTATCGTCAAAAACCGCTCAGGTATCTCCTCATGTGATCTAGAGAGATATGAAATACACACACACACACACACACACACAGTATATATAGTTACCTATATTAAGTTCCAAGAAAATTACATCTTTTTACAATCTGTGTTTGTCTGCCCATGACTCAGTGTGATTGTGGATTTCTCATTTTTTACCAGTCAGTCACACTGAGAAACATCACAAGGTCTGATTGCACTCTGAAACACCCGCTGGCACGAAAACAATGACACCCCAGCTCCCGTGTCTTGAATGACAGAGACAAAAAAGAAACATGAAAAGAAATCAGGAGTCAGCGATCTTCACAACACAAGAACATTAAAACTTTTAAAATACAGAGCCAGTGCAAAAGCCAGACATACACAGCCAGAGCTACAGCCAAAGCAACAAATGCGTGCATCAGCTCCTTAATCTTGAAGAGGAGCTGATGAGATTCTGAAGCAAACACCAAAAACCTTCAGGATCAATGTGTTTTCAGAGGCTGACGGAGGTGTGCTGTATAGGGCTTGTTTCCAGCTCACGCGTGTATTGTATTTCTGTCTGTTTCTTTGGGGAAAATGAGGAATCAACACTTTATTTGACTTCAGGGTAAACTGTGAAGCCTCTCTGTTCTTCCTACCTTTGCAGTCACCCCTGCAGCAATCAGCACAGTTCAGATGTTTATGTATGCAACGAATTTCAGCCACTAACTACTTTCTGTCATGGCTGTCCAGTTAATTAGAGACTGACACAGCTCAGAGGCACGGGGCGCACGCACACACCGCAGCTCACAAACTGTAGGACCCTTCCCATAAACCACTGCCAAAATGCTGCCACGCGCTCTGCTTTCATATTAAAATGCGATTAGTATTAAACTATATTTATAAATATTAAAAAAATATTTCCGCTTCCAGGAGCAATTCAGGACGGGAATGAATAAATCAATACATGATATAGAGTTTTCTTGGTAATATTAGCCATGTTTTATGAAATGCGGAATATTCAATACATAATATCAAAAACCAAAGGTACAAAGCATATACAGGCTAATGTGCAAACACGCTGCATCAACTTCGGAAGCATTCAAACCGCATTGACCAAAGGCGATGTACTTACTACTTTTATAAACTGCATTCCAAGGCTGGTACCCATAGTAGCCAGTGATCCGGAGGATCCGTTCTTCGATGGACGCACTGTTTATGTCCTCCACGGAGCGGGACGACTTCAAGTCTTCTTTGATCGATTCGTCCACAACCAGGTACTTCAGCTGCCGTAGTTGGGGGCTGATATCGGACAGCCGTCTAGGGCTAACGTCTGGCGATTTCCGCATTCCGCTGAAAAGAACAGGACAAGGGTGGTTTTGGCAGGAGAGTCGCAGTGGGTACCGCGAGCGCCAGGTGAGACCGCTAGTGGCAGGCGGCTGAGACGCTTTCATAACAAGGATGCGACTAAAACCGGACTGCGCGCAGCGGTACGGTCCCGGCCGGCTTCCCCGAACATGCACAGTTAATTCTTAAATACTACTTAACGATACATGCTCTACTGACGACTGAAGGGCTGGTCTATTTTTTCCCTTCAGTGCTGTTGTAACACACGCGCGCATCACTGGGAGCACACACAGTGCCAGTTGGGGTGGGGGGGAAAGGAATCATCATCCTTCACTGGTCCTGCGCTCGAGAAGGAGAGGGAGACGGTAAGTGAAAGTGACTACTGTGCTTTACATTGTATACTTACTGCGCAATCCCCATTAAAAGAAAAAAGCAAAGATATATCTCAACTATATTCCGCTGACGGATTCAGTCGATTACCGGCGATTTGTAAAGAAGAGGCCAAAACATTGGCTGGCAGAGGAGGCGACACGCGCGCTCACATCTCCCACACACGAGCGCGGGCTGCGTCCATCGAAACGTCCACTCTGCGTGGAGTGACAACGGCTCAACGGTCCGCCATCAAGAATCCAGAGATCACACCGTCACGTTTACGCACGTTTGTTTTACTGTTGCTCACGGCCACCTGGAGGCGATCTATGAGCTGAAAGGCACTTAAGTGAGACACATCCCATTAATATTGCAGATTCACCGTCAATTTGAATACCCCTGCCTTCCACGCAGCTGTCGTGTTGCCAAACTGTCACACAGTGCCCTGTCCTCTTTTCGTGGTCCTGGAATCGACACAAGACACTACTACCACTAACCACCTGTCCCCTCAGATAAGAGTCATGTACTACAGGTGCCTTCATCTCTCATAGGTCACTTACATTGTTTTTCCACAGCATGTGGCGTTCACTCGTTCGCTCTTTTACGAAACTATGTCTTTGTGTTGTTCAGTTTCGTAAAGAAAAGCGTTTAATTTGATAGCAGGAACACGTGCCCAAGGTTCTGCTTTTGTAACTTCAGTGGAGGACTACACAGTCAACAACATGCACATCCATTTTGGAAAAACAGAAATCGAATTGTGCCAAAGTGTAAACGTCTACTCATGTCTGTTTAGCTGCATGCAACCTCTGGCATATGGACGGCTGCCCTCACAAGTCTCCCACTTAACAGAAATAATGCACTTTCACGGACTTATAACATTTCTCAAGACAAAATGGCAAATTTGAGTCAAGCGTTACGAATGTCCACAGCTGCAGCTCATATAGACTATGTAGCCTACTACAGTAACTGTTCTTACACTACATTAGATCTTTACGCATGGGATAGTTATCGATTAATTTACAACCGTTTAATGTTCCTTTACATTTAGCACAAAAAGTCCCTGATGTCCCTGACTCTTTCCAGTAAAAGACTGTTTTACGCAGTACAATATAATGTCTTGCATACATTTCAAATAAGTGGAGCTGGTGTCTGTCGTACTACTGCCGATACATCTGCGATATAGAAACATAAAATCTAAAAGGAATCAAACTTTAATTCTTACATGGGCATCAAAGTCGTCGGAGGTCCCAGGTAGCACATGCAGTCCCGCCGGGGACGTCCAACTCGGTCCCAAATCGCCCCCTCTCCATCTCCGTACATGGTACTCACACACAGGGACAACGCGAACCCGCTACAGCCTATCCACAGCCCCCACAAGGCAGACGGTAAGAAATAACATCGCCCCGCTTTCTCGCTCACCCACACACTCATAGAACCATGGCATTTACATATTTCAACACAGATAGGCTGCCGCGCTTCCCTACCACTCTCACACCTCGGGGCCACTGTGCCCGCTGCAACAGTGACGCCTAGCGGAGTTGTAAGGTACGCGCACACAGAGGAATACGGAACAAAAATGTAGGCGTTGTGTTTGAGAAAACGTCTTTAGATTGCGCACAGAGAAGAGATAACTGCGTGAATTTTATTTTTATTTTTATTTTTATTTTACTATGGAGTAATACACATCTGATTTCAGGCTATATGATATAGAACCAAGTTTTGCTGAGAAACGGAAAGAGAAATCCTACTAATTCGGTGAATTAACCACCGGGGCACCATGAGAGGAAAGACAAGTATTTAAAAAATTCAGTTTAACCAATACCCAAACCACTCTGTATATTTTATGGCTGGTGTCAAGTGGAAGAGCTTCGTTGCTACTTAAATGGAAGACTAGTAATGATATTTTTTATTGTTGTTGTTACTATCACCGAGACAAAGGTGTCAAGTGTGTGAATACAAAACTAACTGAACTCATGCCATAAATCATGAATTTGTCCCCAGCTATGGTGGACATGAGAAATACAAGAATGTGCTGAAAATGGCCTCTTGACCATGTGTGCAAAGAGGCAAACTGTAATGCAAACTGAAACATCTGAAACAACACACTCTTCTCAGCTTTATTAAATACATAATGAAGTTTGATGCATAGTAGTTCTTGGTATTGGAACTGCACCTGTTCTGGTACATTGGCGAATCATGTAATCCTATACGGAAGACGGATAATCCTGTTTTGTCATCGGACGTGTCAGCAGAACAATGCACATATTTCACAGGAAACCTTCAAAGGCTATTCGGGTTAAGGATTGATCATATCAGCTTCGATAGTTTACATATGACATACTGTGCATGTAAACAGTCAGGCAGCTTTTGAGGAATTTCTGGTTTGGAACCTTGCTCATGTGTACATCAGCAATATCCCTGGATTTGGACCTGTTAAAAGCTCAGTTCTTCAACAGTTGGTCGTGAATCAGTTGTCAGTATGTGAGTCAACTAGTGTCAAAAATGCATGAACTAAGCACTGTTCAGAATCCTGCCTTTACTCAAGCCCCAGTGTAATAGTTGTGGCGCAAAACCCTGCCTGTTTATCAGTGATGGAGTCCCTGTGTGAACTCTCTCCCCCACTCTCTCCCTCTCAGCCTCCAGCGCTTTGTCATTAAAACATTTTTCCCCCCTGTTGGCCTTGCCCTGTCACTGTTGCAATTGAATCAGAAGGAGAGCGCAACAATGGGGGGCAGGGAAGACTCCAGCAGGAGAACCAGAGTGAGTCCGTATCCGTTCTGGTCTGTCTTCATCAGGGCTGTCTCAGGGCTCGCCCTGGTGAACGCAGCACAGAGCGGGCCGTCGCACCACAGCGTGGAGCGGAATCGAGCGAGGGAGAAGCAAACGGCACCGAGCGAGAGAGAGAGAGAGAGTGAGGAAGAGAGGAGAAGCCTATTTTTAGTTTTATTGGCAACGGCCTTCGCCAATTGCTCTCATCTAGCAGCCTGTCTGGGTCTGTCAAGAGTGTGGCTGGGTTGCATCTCTCACCCATGTAAGTCTGCCTATTTAGCGTTTCAGTGGAGAACAGCAAGTGCACCAGACAAGCCACTCGTGGGGAAAGACAGAGCGTGCAATGATCAGTACAGAGCATTTTTAAAAGGTGTGCCTGGGTCCTTCCTGGTCGCTCTGGCTCCAACCCCCAGTGTTCACCTTGGTTCTGGCTCGTCTCTTATCTCTGCAGTGTGTGGAGAATTCCAGGGCGCCACGGTGACTGTGCGGGCCAAGCTCTATTCAGAGAGACAGTCCCCACAGACTGAGGGGGAGCTAATGACAGGTAGAAATGGAGGGGAGGAGAGTGTTAGGGGATTGCTGGGGAAGATGGAAGAACAGTGCAGAAGAGATAGGGAATAGTGAGGGAGGGTTAGGACAGCAGAGATAGGGGATGATTGAGAGAGAGGTAGAGGAGGGCACAGAAGAGAATTAGGGGATAGATTGGAGGAAGATGGGGGGAGATTTGGGGGAGGGTGGGGCAAGGCAGAACAGTGTGCATATATACACACACACACATTACCTGAAGTCTGCCTCCTTTAAACTGTTAAAATATTGCTGTTTTATTAAGCTTTTCTTACATTGTCTGCTCAATTGTCAAGGCCCTTTAAAAAGCCCCCCGTTCGCATTGCCAAAAATAGAAAACATTTTAGAGTGATTTTGTTCAAGTCGCTGTTTTTCAAAGGGAAAATCATGTCCCCAAAAACATCTCATCAAACCACTGCACAGCTTAAGACAGAACAGGCCTTTCTGAGGAATACATTTTAAGGGAGAAGAGCAGTCTGACTGCAGATCCCTGGAAAGCTGCTGACTGTCAGGATTTTAGTGTTAAACTGGAGGATGATCTCACCCGTGAGTGAGACAGACGCATATTTTTAAGCCTTCTTCCAGCATGTGTGATTATCACTCTGACCTGCGTGACAGGGAAAAATTGCAGTTCAGGTTAGCATGAGGGGGGGAGGATTTGTCTCACCAGGCAGAGGTAATAACGTCTCCACCAACACTCGCAGAGGTCTATCAGCGAATCGCTGTCTCTCCAAGACCTTCAGCCTCACATTAGTCATCATTTGCTTAGGTGGCCAGTGTCCTCAGCCAAGGTGACTGACACCATTTCAATTTCACACACTGTAACACCTGTGTCTCATGCATTGGAACAGAGAGGTGCCACCCGAATTACCCCCTTCACTGAGGCAACACCAGTGGCTCTTGGTGAGACCAACCATGGACCACCCTATCAGATGGACCATGTTCCTCCCACTTACTGCTTTCAACCGGCTCCCCCCTCCCCCCCATCTGATGGTAGCACTTTTTGACTACAGGTGTGAGGTACATGAAAGTGAACATTTTTAATTGAAGCATAGAAAAATGGTGGCAGTAGAGGAGCAGAGAAAAGGCAGGTCTGAGCAGTAATTTCGTTTTTTGACCAGCAAGTGTTCCGTTGCTGCTTGCCGTCTCGGTCAATCAATCCACCAGTAATTGGGAAAGGTTTCATGAAGGATGGGCCCGCTTTCCTCACTGGCACCCAGGCGTGGTGTCAATCAAACAAACCAAGCGCAGGATAAGTGATGCTTTATATCTGTCCCCCTATCCCAGTTAACGGTTTAAAAGCTGTGGCTGTCAATCAAGGTGCTAAAGATTTGTTGTTTACATTGGCACTAGATCGTTTGCCATAATCTCATCTACTTTATACATATTTCACATATTTATGTCAGCATTTGGTGCCAGAGACGCAACAATGCAAGTAGCAGATGTTATGGAAGGATTTTGCAGAAATCACAGCAAAAATACAAAATCAGCTTTCAGATAAATCTAAACCCTGAAACACAGCTGAAGATTGCATTGTTATTACAGGCACACAGACAGGTTAATGCTCTGGCATAAAATAGACTGAAAACCAAGAAAATGATGGTAGCATTTGCTTTTGCTAAGGTGAAATGCTGAATTCAATTTATACCCCTTCCTCTCAGAAAATACATAATGAGTTGTCAAGGGCACGGTTTACTCAAAAGTAACATGTAAAGTAGAAAGGGAATCAGTTAGTCATCAAAACAGTATCTGCAAAGAGCAAACACACAAGGAGTGCAAACAGGACCAGAGTCTCTCAAGTCTTTTTTTATATAAAAATAATTCTTATTAGCCCTTACTTTACTAAAAAAAACACCTCACAACTTTGAGAAATTAATCTAACTACAGGACTTCACACAGTAAAGCTTTCAATGCAAACACTGGCTGTGATAAAGTCAGTCCGAACTTTGAAAGAGAACTGCATTGCTGGATTGAGGTGTTTCTGAGTGAGAAGGACCAAGGCGCCAGTGCAGACATACCTTGCGCGGCTGAGGAGAGTCCGCCCGCGGTTCGCCGGTGCCTGGTCCGCTCCCCGCATTGCGCTGGCATCCTGTGGGGTTCCCACCTGCAGTGTGGCAGAGCAGTCGGGGGCGGGGGGGGGGAGAACTGACAGATGCGTTTAGGATCGATCGAATGCCAGCTCCACCTCGCACGTCCACCGGACCGACCTGTGCTTACTCTAGCAAAAATTCAGGCTCCGGTCATCAATAATCGGGTCAACGACTCAGATGGAAAGTGCCACAGCTGGTGCGGGGGGTGTAGCGGGGCGGTCGGGGAAGGGATCAAGTTCACTTTGCATATGTTCACCGCAATCGACATCGAGCCCCCCCAGATGGGCGGCTTGCAGAACCTGCCACTCTGCACCAGCTTGCCGCTTATTGTGGATAAGTGTTCAGTGACTGAATCCACTCCATTGGCTGAAATGTGTCAACACATTTCTGTACCCAGGTTGCTAACTGGAGATGTATAGGTTTTTTTGTTGTTGTTTTTGCTTTTTGTAGTCAGGAGCAGGTTTTGTACACGGCAATCAATGGCCTACATTCCTGATGTGGCGGGAATGGATCTGACTGGCCCTCTGGCAGTATGTAGACGGTATTCAGGTCACTAGCAGCCAGCCGGCACTCAGAAATGAATACTGTACACTTCCACTCCCCCCCGTTGGTGTATTATCCCCTGTTTGTGTTCTAATTGGCCCTTAAGTTGACAAACCAATGTGCCTCTCCGCTCTGAGGCACAGCTATGAATGCAGATTAGAAACAAGTTCTCTGGCAGCCAGCGCTTAAGGCCAGACAGAATGAGCAAAGCTCTGAATATTCCAATTACCAGATTCACCACACACACGGGCACACACACATGCACTCACACACACACACACACACACACACACACACTGGAACTACGGCACTACGGCTATCAGCAGTGTAGTTAGTGTGCTTGCAGTTTGTCATTTCCACAACAAAAGCTGCATGTAAAGTCCATCAGACAGGGAGCGATGGGGTAATGTTCTGAAGATTGATTGAACTTTATATAACTCATGCTTCTTGGGCCACTGGGAGGTTTTTTTTTTCAAAGCAGTGTGAAGTTCAGATAGGATCGATCATTTCAAACTGTGGGTCAGTAGCTAAATTACAAGGACAGTTGACACTGCACGCATCTCTGAAGTCCCAGAGCCCTTTTCTCCTGGAGGGATTGCGCTGACGTTACTTCAGGGTTCAACCACAGTTCCCAGCGGGGATTTGATTGAACAAGCCTCTGCACCGCAGTGCCAAGGGCCAGTCCAATTACAACTTGCTTACAGCAAGTTAAAAAAAAACAGGCCTTGTACTGTTTTGAATAATATGTAAAAACACTGTGCCTTTTAGGGGCCGGACAGCTTGCCTCTTCGTCCTCCTTCAAAACTGAAATAACGTTGATAAATACTGGGGTGGGGGGCAGTATTGGGGATAATGAATCAAAGGTACGCTTTAATCACTTTGACAAGGCAGCGACAGGATATCAGAACCTCAACTGTTTGCCCTGCACAGCACGGGCCATTTTCTAAAACTTCCATTGTATCAGAAATGTTTATGTGATTAATGGCAGTTATCTGTGCATCCTCCGCTGCTCTCCCCGCCAAAGTCTGCGCGAGAAACAAAACATGACTTTTATGAGCGCAGCACCCCACGGAGAAGGAGGCCTGGGAGACCAGGGAGTCGTGCTGTTGCTATTCTGGTGCCATTAGCAGCGCAGCTTGTCTGAGGCGCGCGCGGGGACGGCTTGCTGAGCTCGAAAATGACCGCCGCAAAGACTCTGCAGCCTTCCCGCCGAAGAGCAACGGTGCCGCTCCGGAGGAAGATTGATCCCCCCGCTGGAAACAGTATACCCAGAATGCATCATCATTAAACTGGAGAAAGACCTGCACGGGGGGGGGGGGGAATTGCCCAGCTTTGAAATTAAAATGTTCCCACGTCGTACAGATCAAAGTGATGTGGAAGTATGAAGTCTGTTGGTGTGACTGTTGTCATGGATACAGGCTGTTCATACAAAACCTTCCAGTTGGTTTTATTTTGACAAGCGAGGGGCTAATTGTTCTTGTTCACTCTGACGCAGATGGGAGGCTATGCCCAAGCCAGCGTGGCTCATGGGCTCCGACAAGGTCCAATATGATCTGTGACAGGAAAAAAAACACCCCATCGGACTGTGTAATGCTGAGTGAAAAGCTGCAAGACAGTGGGTACCATTTTTTCATTGCGTGGATACTAAGTTGAGTTGGTGAGAAGGTATAATGTTTACCAAATACTTGGTACGGCCCAGATGTTCTAAGCTACTGTGGCTGTTGGAGAGGTCTGAGCTCCTGGTTTTATTTCAGGAAAAGGGTTTGATGTGTTTTAGGTGACAGAGCATCATCATAGCCATTCCCCAATCCTTCCAGAAACACATTTCACACTTGCACTCACTGGCTTTCTGCCCTGTTCTTCCACCCATGTGGAGCTTTTCTGCTCGACCCCTGACTGCTAACAGTGCACAGTGTAGCTATGTGGGAATTTCAATCTCAGCTCGCTTAACATGTGGATTTAATGGTGTGTTGCAAATCAACTTAAAAGGTGCATACTGCCAACTACCTGCTTTTAGTCATCATGATAACAAGTCTAAACAATGCAAAAATAGCACCTGGTGCTGCATTCCTCTGATGTGATTCTTGAAAGCTGTCTGCACTTGCAATCTGTTTTTGTTTAGCAGTGATTCCTCTGTGCAGAATTACTTTTATCATTCTCATAACATGACAATTGGACAGACTGTGAGGAGAAGTGGAAACAAGTAATGTAATAGTTTAATTCTTCTTTTACTGCGAGTTTGCTGATTCATTTTCCTAAAAATGAATGTGTATGTCCATTTAAACCTCTGTGTTTTGTCTTGTCGTTATAGTCAATGAGTGATACATGCCATAATGCTCAGTACTAGTACCATCATGCACTTAGCCAGAGTATGCAATTAAAAGGAGCAAATAATGTCAGTGGGTTTACAATGAAATCGGCAGCACGCTGTGCATCAGAATAGGGTATGCCATTAAGTGCAATTAATAGGGAGCCCACTGCACTCTTGTCATGCTGCACTGTGCCCTTTTGTGATTTTCCTCGATCGGTGCTGTCAACAGATATTATACCGCCTATTCCACTGAGAAGGTATTTTGATTCCAAAGGCAATTTCATTGGTTAATTAATTACACCCGTTTTGTTTGTGAGGGGTTCGTAACTGCAGCATGGACGGGAAGGTGTTTAGGCCAAGTGTCAGAAACGTCTGTTTTGCATATTTGTGGCGATAATTGGTTACCGCCGGCGGAGGAAGGGAAGGCTCGGCCGCACACGTTTCAGAACCCTGGAGAGGCAATGCGAAATTTCCCCATTTAGAGAGCCACTTTCAGCTGACTTTGAATATTAATGCGCTTACGCTGTGCGGGGATGGTAATGGCTGCAAGTATCACATTTCTGAGCCTGGAGCTCATCTGCTTAAAAGGGAGAGGAGCTAAAAGGAAATTATCTCCACGCGCGCGAATATGCTCGCACAAAGACAAGTGCTCTTTCAGCCACTGTAGAGGAGTTAACTGCCATTATTCTTTTGAGGGAATTAGATCATTTTTATAAGTACAATTAACAATATTGCAGTTGGTGGAGAAAAATGTACTGTGCATGTGTGTGGTGTGTGTGTATGTGTCTGTGTGTCTGTCTGTGTGTGTGTGTCTGTGTATATGTGTAAATAAGGGCCTTAGTTGACCTTAAGTAAGACCTTAGTTGTGCTCTGTAATTTGTGCAATTTGAACTGAGTGTACCTCACCTGATTACAGCCTACCCTTCTCTCTCTTTCCCTCTCCATTGCCCTTTCTATCTCCCTCTGTCTCTCTCTGCAATATGTGGTCAATTAATGGAGTTCTGTGTGAAGTGAATGAGGATGATGAAATCATAGTGACACGTGAAACCGGTTGGGTGTTTGAAGTCTCAGATTCATTTGTTTGTTTTGGTTAGGTTTAGGTTTTCAGTTTCCTTTATTTTCCTCTCCTTCGTGTTAATAAGTAAACAGTACTTTTTCCATGCTCTTTGCTTAAAAATGCAGTTTCAGTTAAGGAAAGTCTATCTGCCTCCCTTTCCTCACAGTCATATATCACCATTTCTCTCCCTGCTGACATGGATGCTATTGGCAGAGCAGTTTGCTGGACTAACAGTGTGCTGGACTAGCAGCTATACTGTGTGTGTGCGTGTGCATGTGTGTATGTGTGTGTGTGTGTGTGTGTGTGTGTGTGTGTATTGCCTGAAACATGCATGGGTTTTCTCTTTTCGTAACCATTCCCATGCATATTTAACCATGCACTTAATAACACACACATACATAATGCTTTCTGCTTTATGATTAATTCACCACTAATCAATAACTGATGCACACTGCAGCGTGACCATGTTGCGCATCAATGCAGAAATGAAACCTCAACTATGAGAGGGGGGTTCGTTTTCCCCTTTTCCTCACCATCTCCCTCAAAGGCCCCCTCTTCTTCTCTCTTCCCTTCGTTTTTGTCATTCCCCATCTTCCTTTCCTTTCCCCACTCTCTCTCCATCTTATTTACCCCCTCTCTCCTCCATTTCCCCAACTCTTTGACCCCCCAGCTCTCCGCAGACACGAGCAGCCATCACAGCGGAGCACCAGGGAGACGCCGTTCGCGCTTCAGGCGTCCCTCGGTCCCCTGTCTCGCTGTCAGGACAAATATAGCCCCGTATCAACAGCAGCGGTCGATCCAGCCGCCGTGGGAGACACGAGGTGCAAACAAATCACCTGCAGACACCTAAGAGGCCCCGGGTCTCACAGTCCTGTGGCCCCGCAGCAGGGGCCGGGGCCCCATGCAGCGTGGGCTAATCGCTGCTCAACACATTACCCATCCGCAGCCTTTCGCGGCGTCTGCGTGATTGACACGCGAGTCGGGTGCACCGCGGCGTCTCCTCCGAGCCGTCTCAGCCCCGCGCTGGGCTGTCACACTTGTTGCTAAGCAAGTGAGGACGGAATGCGGTTGCTAGGCACGTGAGGGTGCATGCGCGTAGCAGGCGTTCCCCTTGCAGCTTGTTGTTGGTGCAAAATTGGAGCTCTCTGAGCCCGTAGAGCAAAGTCGCCCAGAGCCGGTGAGATTTCTGCAAGGCCTGCTCTCCCTTGAGTTCTTATTTTCAGGCACTGAAGTCCACGCTGACAAGCAGACTGAGGT
The DNA here is from genome assembly GCA_019176425.1 of Megalops atlanticus. NCBI lineage: Eukaryota > Metazoa > Chordata > Actinopteri > Elopiformes > Megalopidae > Megalops > Megalops atlanticus. The sequence continues at coordinate 13,204,798 of CM032890.1, read as the reverse complement.
ATCCTAAAGCATATATCTGCAGTTTTGAGAGAATTGTCGTTGACCCTTGACCTTTCATCACTGATGAACCAGGTGAGGAATCCCCATCTGTTACCAGGACGATTGGTAACTGGAATATTCTGGACTAGTCTGTGGGTGAATTCTTGCAGAAACTAAGGAGCAGGACTTGTAACTGAAAGGTTGCTGGTTCAATTCCCCACTGGGGCACTGCTGCTGTACCCTTGGGCAAGGTACTTAACTCACAATTGCCTCAGTAAACATCCAGCTGTATAAATGGATAACTTTGTAAAGAACTGTAACCTATGTAAGTCGCTCTGGGTAAGAGCGTCTGCTAAATAATGTAATGTAATGTGAACTTTTTTGTTTTTATTTATTGCAAAGATGGTAATTGTTCACATAATTCATCATTCATAATTGTGTTTTTACATGTAAACAATTATAAACCATAGACTAAGATGATATATTAAAGTAAAGTGAAAGATTAAATCTTTCTTGACTAAAATTTAGTTGAAAAGATGTTGTTGTAGATAAACACAAAACTATAACTATAACTGGCTTACTGGAATCATAGAGTGTAGTCTAGTCTATACACTATGCATTTATATATAGCCCCTATTGCGCTTTCTATTTTTCTAAATTCTGGAGGTTTAATATCATCTTTGTTGTGTTTATGTCTAAAAATACTCATAAATGCCCATAGATATTCAAATAACATTTAAATAAAAGCTTTTTTATTTCATGACCTCAATTCATTGTTAATGCAAAACTAATTCATTAGTACCACTTCTGTAGAAGGCCAAGTACTTTCATTTACCCTGCTGTCCCATTCAATCTACCTGTGAGTTTAAACCAAAACAGTTCAGATGGAAGATGAAAGAGCTGCATTAATGACTGTAATGTTATACTGTCATCTTTCTGTGTGTGTGTGTGTGTGTGTGTGTGTGTGTGTGTGTGTGTGTGTGTGTGTGTGTGTGCGTGTGTACATCACATCCTTTTTCAGCATGTCAGATTGTACAATGTTGTCTTGCCTACTGTGTGACATTCTGTAAATCCCACTCTAACCTGCTCCATATGATTAACTGCTGACTTCCAAAAAAGAAATGAGCAAAAAATTTTGAAAAATAAATATTTTTCTCAATTTAACTTCGTCCATCTGTTGTACTTCACATAATAGTAGAGTAGTAACAAGAACAGTAAGACTGATACAGAAGTGTGTGTGTGTGTTTGTGTGTGTGTGTATTTGTCTGCAGTGAAAATTTTAAACTTGAGTTTAAGGCTGTATATTAGACTACACCTGAGGGATTTGCATTCAGAGTTATTCTACCTTGTTACAGCCAAGGTTGCACAAGAATTTGGTTCAGACTGCAGAAAATATGGAGCTCACCATTCCCCATCACCAGATATAACAGGTAAAAGAAGGTCTCCTCTCTGCTTCAGTAATGACACTTTTAGCTCCAGGGACAGGAGCAAAGAAAAACAAGAGAGGAAACTGAAACCTTGACCTCAGAGAACAGGATCACAAATCGGCACACTTAGCAAAGCTCTGTTGGCCTCTTTGGCCACGAGGAAAATATGAAATTTACTTTACTCCTGAGGAGTAACTGCTAATGTATTGCTCTCTCACATTCTCTCCCAAAGCACAGAATGCCCACCAACAGCTATGACTGGTGTCATTTCATGTAATAGGCAAAATATGTCTTACACATTCTGTAAAAAATAAATAAACATTGTGTATATTTATTTGCCATCACTGCAAAATTACTGGCTCAGAGTGGCTAGTTTTTTTTTCACATAGCATTTTTTCCTTTGTAATTTAGATCATTATGAAGATTATGTATTGTAAATTTAATACAAATTTGTACAGTGGATGGCATTTTGCCAATATGCTTTATTTTAAATATAGCAGAGATTTCAGTTTGGTGGAGCAAGCTAATGTAAATTGGAAACATGTATTACAATATGAGATAATTAGCGTGTAAAATTCTGTGGCTCTGCCCCTGTAGACTAATTTACTGATTTGTTTCCAGTGGCTTAACTTGGATACCATATTTAAAGTAAAGTGACTGTGGGGTACTTATGGCTCATCAGATGTGGCCTATCATCCTCTACAAACCTGGCAGATTTCATGGATTTTTGGTAAATGGTATGGGTATTATATAAAAAAAAACAGAAGGAAAAAAGCAAAACTAGAAGAAGGAATTATAAAGCAGAAGGGAAGCGCTGTGGAGAAGAAAGATGGTGAGAATAATAATAAGGACAAACAAAAACACTTAATTGTTCAAGATTTCCCAAAAGAGCTTCACAGCAGCAGCAGCAGCAGTGCTCTGAGGCAGAGATGTGACGGGCTCTCAAGCAGCCGCGGGAGAAGGCAGCCTTAAACACTGCTCTCCATCAAGCGCCTGGAACTAATGGAGGGCTCACACAAATGGCCAGGAGCTGTCAGGCTCTGATCTTTATGCTGCAATTTAGGCCTGGGAATATGAGCGTCGGATGAGTATGTTCAGAATGAGAGGCGGTGGCGTGTCAGATGTGATATATCCGTGGTTTAAAAATAATTTTTAAAAAACCATACATGCGCAGCTGGAAAAAAATGACCTGCCAGTTTATAGCATGGTTAGCGTTTCTCCTTCCCGTCATATGTGTTTTGGAACATATGCCTGTGTGTGAGGGGTTACGTACAATGTACTTAAAAAGCTATGAAAATGAGACAGCTCTGGAATACGAGTGTAAAAACTGCAGACATAATCGATCACTGAGCGGGTGAGTGAATGAGGACAGACAGATGGAGGATGGAGTCTGGTGAGTGGAGAGAGAACTAGGACAATCTGCTCTGTCTCCCGTCACCAACTGTCTTAACTCCACCCCTGTAGACCACAGTTTATTAATATGATGAACTGCTAATGGCAGATTACTGTCAATGGGGAAGTGTGTCCTGGAAGAACACGATAGCCCACATTGTTTGTTTTTCCTTGTTTAACCCCTGGTATGGGAAACTTGATAATAATGAATTATTTTCTGTTCCTGACTTTGAAAAAAAAACCTTAAACCTGCACTCTTCAATTTCACAATTGAAACCACTGGTTTTCCAAAATAATATCTACTGTGTGGGTTATCACATTTTTCCAGACCACTCGACTTTGAAAGGTGATACAAACATGTGTCATGTATCAGTTGTCCTCAGGCAGGTGACAAGGAAATATGGCCTTCATTACACACAGGGTTGTACACACCTTGTGAGATCTTGTCATTTGCTCTTCTGACAAATTGAAAACTAGGTGACAGGAGGACATAGTAATTACAGATCTGCACTTGTAGGCAGAAGGTTGTGGGTTCAGTTCCCAGATGGGGCACTACGTACCCTTTACTGGTTCATTAACTATCCAGTAGTACCCTCTAATGTTGGCACAGTCATTCCTGTCAGCGCACTGTTACAGTATTACAGCCTGGGCCTGATAAAACCCAACACAAACTAGCATCTTCTTTAAGGACACGTGAGGTGAGGGAAAATACCTGAACGCTAAATATGCTTTAACCCTCTCTTAGTCTGTAGATTGTTGAACTCTCATGTCACAGGCAATGTTATTTAGAGGACTGCTGTTTCCTGCTGTTCTGAGGAAAGTAGGCCCTCTCTTTCAAGGTAGCACACTGGAAAATGAGGCCAAGGTTCCCAATCAAAAACATGACATGATACTCTGCACTTACGTGCCGTGGAGATGGAGCAGTGCGTCATATGACCACTTGAAAAACACGCCACTGGGATTGGAGAGGATGTTGTTCTCAGCTCCAGCACTTTCGCACATAAAAGGGAGAAGACACTGTTCCAGACACTGTGCATGCAAGTGGTGCATGCAAGTGGTTGTGTTTCAAGGCCAGGGGTGAGATTTTTTTCATCACATATCTTCTTTTGGACAACTTTTGGGAAGAGGATCATTTCAAGTTCAATAATTTACTGTTCATATTTTTTCTCGACCTTTTCTCTCGTCAGATTGGGCATCATTACGAGGCGTGGAAGATGAAGGCAGTCTGACTGCACTCTCCGTCGTGTCTCCTCCCGCCTGTCCTCTTTCCCCCCTTCTCTCAGCCACTCCATCCCTCGCCCCCTCTGTCCTCATTATCTCACATCACGATTTGTCTCATTTATACTCCTTCCCCTCTCTCTGACTCATTTTCACTCATTTTTCACCACCCTTTTTGGGGGTATTGTCAACCTCCCTCTTCCTCTTATTCTCCCATAAATGGTCGTGCTCCTCTGTTCTCCCTCCTTCCTTCTCTGCTGTCACCTCCTCCTCCTCCTCCTCTCTTCGCCATGAGGGCTGGAGCAGATGGAACAGACAGCAGCCACTGTCGCCGTGAGCAATGGTCCCAATCAGCTGCCATCACAATGCTCAGCGGAGCTGGTTTGCCCAGTAACAACATCTCGCTCGAAACGCATCCAGGGTAGAGAGCATCTATGATGGTGTTACTGTGCTGGGTGACAGGGACCAGTCACACAGGAATACACGCCCAGGGCGAAAGGACTGGGAATGCTGGCCTACATCCCCCAACACACATACCGGCACACACACACACACACACACACACGTTGTAGAAGTGCACACATATGCACACGTGTATACAAACAGGCACAGACAGATACAAACAAACACACACAATGCAACAACACATGCACACATATACAAAAGCCAACTGACAGCACAGATAAAGCCAGGGCCAATGCTAATAAAGCATAATGTTTATTTTAAAGACATGTCATACACTTCAATGCATTCTTATGCGTTTTTACATTAAAAGATACTTAACACAGACCACCTGTGCTTAAACTTGACCTGTGCAGGTCCAGTAAAACATATCCATCGACCAGCACATTGTTACTGAGCAAGTCGATTCCATAAAGGTCACCTCTCCATTTTAGATTAAAACTACAACTGTAAAAACCAGCAAAATACTCTAAAATCTAAAGTACATTTCTGTTTTCCAGTATTTTGAGGGCAATGAAATGGAGAGAGGCAACTAGTAAACCCACACATTTCTACAACGCTCTCAGTTCCAATCAAGAGAAGGAGTAGTGGCAGTGTTGGTGCTCCAAACAGAAAGGATTTTACTGTACTTAAACTACTCCCCCTAGCTCTCATGCAATTCTAGGATTTCACCTGACGCCCTCAGAGAGACGTCTCTCTCTGTAGTGGGTTTGTCTGCGTAGCATTTGAAAACATTACAGTGCACAGTGGTAAACAACATTATACAATGTGCATCACAGAGATACAATCCTGTTTAATCTCTCTCTGTGGCTATTTACAGTCATGTGATATGATTTCTACTTATCGCTACATTTAAAGAACTTGTTAAAAAACAATGCAGGCTAGATTCACTTGTGTGTTTTGCAGACACACGATTTACAGTGTGTCTAGTTATGAAAGATATGAAAGCAAGGCTCCACAAATGACTGCGAGTCTGAAGCGGACACTCCCATTTGTGCAATGAGGCAGAAATCATTTCCTCTCCTTTGGACAATAAATAGGTCACATGATGCAATTCTCCATGGCAAAATTTCACGAAAGGTGTTAAATAATTTTACATTTACTTTTTACAATTAAGTTATTTGTTTGCTTACCAGACACCCTTACCTTACACAAGCTGTAAACCATTAAAATCCAAGTGCAGTCCCAGTGGTTGTTTTATTGTTCTGGAGTATTGTAGCATTAACTGTAACAGAGCTATGCGTACACTTTCAATTTCAAATTCATAATCCAAAGATAACGAAGGTAACTATGAAATATGATCTTAACAAAATGTGTAAAAATGTATGTAAACAACGTACTCATCTTTACGATTGTTATTGAAAAAATTGTACACTGCCTTTGAACTGCTTTTTGATGCTTAAGCAATGGAGTCAAAGCACCTTACACAGGCATGATCGCATCTCAGATTTGATCTTACAATTCTATGAGTCCTAACACGCTAACACCCCGCTAACGCCCTGAGCTGGAGAGAAATGCCAGACAGTACTGTGTTTGCGTTCAGCAGTTACCTGACATACACCCTGAGCTTTTCACATGACAGCAGCTCTTGAGCTCCGTCCTGTCTCAGGATAGCCATGTCCACGAGTCAGTGCAAGTACATGTCTGCTCTGCTGAAAAAAAAACCTCTTCTGTTTTTGTGTTCAAGATTTGCAATTCTGCACAGCTCAGTGGCCGTGGGCTTGTTCATGAGCGCAGCTTTAACGCAGAAATGCACAGACCTACTCATTTTCATACCTTAAGGATACGCCATTCTAAACATCAGCATCTAAGACAGATGATAAAAAGATCAGAGAATCCGTGCAGTGCCTACTTCCCATCAACATTCAGAGTGTTTTCACCCCTCCTATATATCCTTCTTTCTTGGTAGATGAAGGGCAAAATGCAGCCAACTATTACTATAGTTCTGTCCCCTTCTCTTCTGTCACCCTCACCTATTCATCTCCTTGAAATGTGAGCCACGTCCAAAGCCTTCCTCATTGCAGCATGAATAACCTTCTGCACCATGATGCTCCGCACTCTGCAAAGGCCTCATAAAATGACTCCAGGGACCAGCCCCTATACTCTCAGGTGAATAAAAGAAACCTTTCATCTCCAGTTCCCTTGGTGAAAAAAGTGCAGAATGCAGTGTTCAAGTTCACTGCAACCTGTAAAACAAACTCAGGTGTAGAGAAAACATGCCTGCATCATATTTGAGTCTAACAAGGAAAAAAAGTCATCTGTGAGAATTCATGCTTTCTGCCTTGCCTCTTAAAATCATATTTTGAAATACACCTGAAAATAAAATGTCAAGTATGGATTTAAACGACGCTCAGGACACTGGGCTGTTTTCAGTCATGTGCTTCAAAAGGCTCCTCCAGAAGATTTGCCCGATTCATGTGTCTCTCAGCTCTTCTGCTTTAGCAAGTCCGAAATGAAACTGCACAAAGAGCTGTGCACAGCTATATAGTAGTGCAGAAACAATGAGTCAAAATCATGAAAGCACGCATTATTCTACATCTGTACGTTCATACTGTTTTCCCTGTGTTGGGGAGTTACGTTAGTACACAAGTAGTAGCACAAAATATATTCTATGCTTGATTTATGCCAAGAAATGTGCTTCTGCTGAGAATGGCAATAGCTGTTTTTACATCAAAGACTCCCTCATCTATAAATAACAGTAATACATAGCCTGTAAAGCTAGCGTAAACAACATCTGATGGGACACTGAAAGGTCTTGCATGTAAATGCTTCAGGTACTGAAATACAGTTCTTTTCCCAAACTCCCGGCCCCTCCTGCTACGATCTTACCCCACCCCCAGCCCTGCTCCGCACTCCCCTCTGGTTCCGGGTGCCCCCTCCTTTCCCTTATCTGATAATATGATCCTCCCCTGCGGGGGAGGACAGGACCGGGACATCCACGAAGGGCTCGGTCTTGTCCTCCCGGAGCGAAGCAGCCTGGTCGGAGACGGAGGTGAAGGACAGGTGGTCGTGGTCCAGGATGGTCAGCCGGTCCTGCGGTTTCTCCTTCTTCAGGTAGAACATCTTCCTCAGCTGCTTGAGCTGCTGAAGCTCACAGAAGGTCTCCAGCACCACCAGCACAGCAATCAGACCCAGCAGCAGGTAGACTGGAAGGGAGAGGAGAGAGAGAGAGGGACAATGAAAGATGGAGAGAGGAAAGGAGAGGGCATGAGAGAGGGAGTGGGAGAGAAGGGTGAAAGGAAGGGAGGCAGGGTGTGGGAGAGGGGGAGAGGCATGAGAGAGAAGTGAGGGGGGAGAAGGAGAAACAGAGGGGGCTGGCATGAGAACAGCAATCAGTGCAGAGAAATCACACTGTTTCTCACAGCGGAGGGGGAGAGAATGAGAGAAAGACTGAGAGAGAGAGGGAAAGCAAGCGAGAGCAAGGGCGAGTGAGACAGCGAGAAAAAAAACACATTGAAGCTTCGTAATGAAGACAGAGAGCTTGTTATAGAACCCAAGGGAAAGCAGGACAGTCAGCAACAGGGGATATTGAGAGCTGAACAATTCAAGTTAAAAACAAGAAACAAAGGAACAGTTGTTGCTACAAGTTGATTAGCCAAGGTGCATCAGAGGAAAAATTACATGGGTTACTAGTAACATAACAGAACCTAGTAAATATTAATATTCATACAGTCATGTATCTCGCATCTGTAATGTCTGTGAATGTTAACCAGAATTTATCACTCTGTCCCAGTTTTAACAGCACTATGGTGATGGTGATGAGAAAAATGTGAATAATATCCCACCACTAGAGGGAGCCAGAGAGGGCAAACCCACCTGGCCATCAGTTTCAGCTCTGCCCTGTAGCCTCTTATTGCAACAAGAGACAGCAGCTCACAGCCAAGCATCTCACCTTTGCACACTGTGCTCACACTCAAGCCTCTGTGTGGAGCGTCATTTGTATTTATCCAATACATCTCAGGAACAAAAGACAATTCAGTTATCCTAGCTGTGATTGGCACCGTGTGTTTCCCCACCAGTAATTTTTGGACAGGTCCTTAGGCTGGGCTGCAACACAACTGAATAGATTCCTACCCTGTCTGAGAACAAATAACCAAGAGACAGCACAGGATGTACTGAGCTGGATGATTGGCTGGAAGGGAAAACATTCTATTCCACTCATTTGACTGTGCAAACTGTGATAACACATTGAGCACAGGCTGGCACTGCGAGGGTGGGGGATGTCCATGGGTTTGTTGCTCAAGATGCAAACCATACAAGGAGGCATGTAATGTCATTTCACCACACCCACATGCATACAGTTTCCACTGCATGTAAACTTCCTGTAGGAAGAAAATGTCCTGTATTCCCTCTGTGAATAGTAACAAGTTATGGGCTAAGTTAGTGACAGCTTACCATAGCCAGGTACTCCTTAGCCAAAAAATAAAATGAGAATGTTACTCAAATGCAAATTGTCAAAGAGAAAATTGCATCACTCAGCTGAACTGATAAATGGCAACAGCCCTAATGGAGGCTGATCCAAGCACTAGGGAGACCAAACAATGGAAAAATAATGAAATCTAAGAGCCTGTGAAACAGGCATAGCAAGACCACAAGGGGTTTAGAATACAAATAAATTTCCATTGTCCTGAAGGGAACAAAAAAAAACTCAAAACATGCCAAATGCATGGAGGGCACTGTACATTAAACATTAAGGACCCCCTATTTCGCTCAAATCTGCTTCTTTCCTCACTCCAGGACTAAAACCTTGAAGTGGTTTAAGGCATTGGGTGAGGCTTCTATGAAAATACGCCATTTAAGAGATCTAAATTAGCCCTGACACAGGAACAAGGTCACACATTTCAGCAAGAACTGGGCCAGTCGGAGTCTGTGTTACACCCCACACCAAGTAAGACAAGCAGCTACAGAACTGGTATTATGTGACATGCCGACAAGAGTCTGAACATCAGTGAACTCTTGTAAAGACCCCAGATTAACAATGCTGTTGTGCAGTCTGTTATAATGCTCTGAAAATGAAACTAAAGCTTAAGTTGAAAGCAATATCATTTGTGAGCATTGTAACAGCTAGTTAGTATGCATTCCTTACCAGGTCACTTCCCCAGCACCCAGGGAAGTATGTGTTCTGGTTTGCCTTGTTTGTGTTGTTTTCCACAATGAAGACACTGAGTTAGCTAATCATTTGCTAATGGATGGGGCAGGATTATTGTAGTGATACCATTTGTTGATGGATGGGGCAGTATTTTCACGATAATATCACTTACTTATAGATGGGCAGTATTATTGCAGTAGTGGTGTTTGTTGATGGATGGGATAGTATTGTTGCAGTAACATTATTTGTTGATGGATGGGACAGGATTATTGCAGTAATATCACTTGCTGATAGATGGGAAGAATTATTGCAGTTATGGTGTTTGCTGATGAATGGGGCAGTATTACTGCAGTAATATCACTTGCTGATAGATGGGAAGTATTATCGCAATTATGGTGTTTGCTGATGGATGGGGCAGTATTACTGCAGTAATATCAGTTGTTGAAGAATGGGGCAGCGTTACCAAATTAACGTCAGCTCAGGACTCACTGTTTATCCCAACCAATAAGTTTAAGGAAAAGGACCCTCTTTGGTTGAGCTCTCAAGCGTTGGCTTTGTATGTGAATACATTAGCTCATTTCCTATCTGTCAGTTCCATCCTGACATCCACTTTTAAAACTTCTAGAGATCACCACAGATGTCTCTATTAGTCATCTCACTGTTTATATTACCTCACTCTTTAGTCAGCAAATTAACACTTTGTACCAAACAAGCTTCCACCCACTCCCACTCCTGCAGCAACCCATGGCCCGCATCCCACACTCACTCGTGATTCCCACTTTGTAGAGCTCGCGGAACCTCTGGTTGTAGCCCTCCCCGGGGACGTAGTCGCCCAGCCCGATGGTGCTGAGGGAGATGAAGCAGAAGTAGAAGGACTCCAGGAAGTTCCAGTCCTCTTCCAGGGCGGAGAAGATGGCAGCTGGGATGAGGAAGAAGCCGGCCGCCGTGACGACGGCCAGCAGGGCGGCGTGGAAGGCGGCCACCACCGGCTTGGACAGGCCCCAGCGCGTGTGCACGTACATGACCGGCCGGCGCGTGCTGAAGACCATGATCCTCTGCACCACCGCCGTGAGGAAGAGGAGGGTGAAGGGGATGCCGATCACAGAATACACGATGCAGAAAGCCTTGCCCCCATCCGACAGCGGCGCCGTGTGGCCATACCCTGCAAACACACGCAGAAAAATGTATATGTCACTGTATTGCAGTACATACGTTATGTGTTAAAATGGACATTCACACCCATGGCAGACCAGATAATCCATACATATTCTGATTCAAAGCCAATACGAAATTTGTTTGTTGCTGCCCAGCTGGTCATCTCCCAGTTACTCCCACGCGCTCCTAATCATCACCTCCCTCAGCTGATGACTAATTTGTGAAATGGCAATGTCTAAGTCATCTATGTGCGCACATGCATTGCAAGCTAAATTTATAGCCTGTGTGTAGTGGAAGTGGTTTCGAAGTTGTTGCTAGAATAGTGAACTTCCTATAGCTGTGAATATGTATCATTCGCTTCCGCATTTGTCTGCATTAAATACTCTAAATGATGAATCACAATTGTTCTGCCCCTGGCAATAAGTCAGACACATTAAAAATGGAAAATGAAGCAAATCTGAATGGACGAAATGTCTCAGTTCTTTTGGCATTCTCTTACAATTCAAAGGAGCATATGAGGTTGGTACAGAGAATCTGATGCTCTGGTGACTGTTGACCTACTTCAGCAAGAACCTTGCAATCAAAATAGGTCTTTAAAAGGTCAGTAACATAGATGCAATACTGTTATGACTTACAAAACTTCATAAGATAACATAAGTTCTTTGATAAGATGAGATGTAAATCTATGCTAAATTTGTTTGCATCAATATGTAGTATATGTTGTACAAGCAAGGGAATTCTCTTTTTTCTTGTTTCCAGAATTCAATGTTGCCAGGGGATTCTGGGTGTGTGCACAAAGTGCATTGTGGGTTGACAATGTCACTTCCACACATGGGTACTGCATCTGATTCAAAACATTGATACTCTTTTACTACACCTTAAACTGCATGGCCAGTACATACTGCAGAGTACTGTACAGAATCTTACCATGATCACTTCCGCCACCCCTGTCTGAGCCTTTGGTAGTCTCATGGAAACAATCCATTCAGAGCAACCTCTAACCCCTTTGACTAACACACACAAAACACTGTTTTTTTCCAGCCATACAAGAGACCCTCTTAAGGGGACATCATAGTATTAACTTAGTGAATCGTATGACAAATGGAGTTCATGCAAGTAAAAGAAGTGCTATCATGTTGCAGTGGCAGATGGAGAAGCTAATTTAGTATGACTGATGACAAACACAAACAGCACGGAGCTTTTATCTTTAACACTTAGCACTGTCACCGTCGTGTCACATGCAGATGGCGGCTAGTGCGTTTCAGTTATGTAAACGTGGGCAAGTCGCATTAACTTTCGAAATGCCACGTGCCCCTAACATGGCCGCACTAATGAGGATATTGATACAGTCCCTCCTCAGTATTTCTCAACATGTCCAACTGGGGCCTGTAATCAATGTTATGCTGTCTGGAGGGAAGCCAGTGGTTCTGAAAAGAAAACTGACAGTCTGAAACATACCACACATATGTCAAGCAGTCACTTGACAAACAGATCTATAACTACTAGTGAAGTGGAGTCTGTGTTTATATAAAGGCGTATACTTGATTTGCTTATTGCAAGGAAAATCCCTAGTGATGTTGAAAGAGTGGGAGAAGCTGACAGGGGTGTAAAGTATACTTGGCAGTGGCTTTAGCAGCACCCAGCATCTAACTGATTAATTACTATCTGAATCTCTTCCTGCTAAGTCTGCACACCAGACTTGCATTGCATAGTATTATGCAACCAAACCTCAAACCTTCATTATCATGGAGGTCTGCAAGATTGTTTGTTTGTTTGTGTGCATGTGTATGTCTGTGGGATTATAAATGCCACTCAGGGAAATTATCCATGTGTATTTGTATTTTATGATTAAAAAAAAAGTTTTGGGGTCCTACTTTGACTGGATATATTCTTGTACTTGGTAGCAGACCGCAGCACGACAGCTGAGACCACTGCAGACACAGCATATTTTGTCCAAACAAGTCTGTCCATGGACATTCAGTCCTTTTAGTGAGTCTAATTTGGCTAGAGTTAGTGCTGACATTAGGGATGTCATACTACATGGACTACATTTGCTTTTGATAAGACAGCTTATTTTGTCAAACATAGTTATCTGCAGGCTGTGTGCATTTTCTCTCTCTCCCCTATCTCTGTCTTCCTCTCTCATGCTCATTGTCTCATTCTCATTTCTACCTTCTGTCTTTCTTTCTCTTCCTCTTTCCCCTTTCCTCAGACTGTGTGTGAAGGAGCAGTGAGCTTTGTGGCAGACCGGAGCAGGACAGGTGACATTCAGGGGAGGAAGTGAATCCATGGCGGACAGACGGCGCATGACGCAGGTGCTCTGGGATTTGCATCGTGGGCCACGCTTCACTGAGTGTCAGCATGTCCCGTTCCCTGCCCAGCACACCTTTCAGCAGAGCCAACCTCTGCTTTAGGACACTCTGTTACATGGGCAGCAGAGAGTAACACACCTAAGTGATCCCACATAAACTCTGTGAATTCCATCACTGAGGCTGACATTCAGGTTGATAGGTTTTAGCCTTTGGGGCATCGCTGTTGAAGGCCTACTGAACTCCCACACCAAAACCTGCTTTCTGCTGGGTGAAAAAATTCCATGCATGTAATTACTTAAGTTTCTGTATCTAATCAGTCTCGTGGCTAACTGACAGTAATGAGTGTGTCAAATCTTGAAATTTTCACTTCAAGAGTAAACAGCGTTGGTATGTGATCTTCAGATGCAGCTCATTAGAAATGCATTCAGAGCATTTAGTTGTTTTTACAACAACAATTGCCCGTTTTCGAAAACAGCTAAACGTGGTTACAATTTTCAGAGAGAGAGAGAAGCAGCTCTGCATGGAAAAATAGGTCGAAGAAATGGTGTAGCAGAAGAGGGTTCTGTGCCTGTCCGTGAGAGCACATCATCGCTGCAACCAAATGGCCGCTTCGGACTATGGCAGGTGCACGGCACCTTTCACTGTGAGGTGACAAGTTTCACGCTCGCGATTCCAGGCTCAGCTCCACAGAGAACAAAAAAGAGGATATGGTGATTGAAATAATAATTCACTTCCTTCTCCGGGAAACAGTCTGCAGTCCACACAAAACCAACTATGTACTTTTATATATTCATTATCCATTTAAAATGCAATTCAATATAATACAGAAATGGTTATTCCAAAGGATGTCTCATTTCCTTTGTCTTTACTGGCTACCTACATAACTGACCTAATTAAGTATTACATGGCATAACTCTATCTAACACGTAGAAGCAATAGCAATGGCATTTATATTATTTTAAGCTAAATAATGCATTGGCCAGTTTAGACATTTGGAAAGATTCGTTAAGTGATTTATCCACGTGAGAATGGAAAACGTGCCAAGACAAAAACAAGTGGGCATGTGTATGCGTGCTCAACCCCCCGCCCCATATAACTGTCTGGGTGCATTTATAACACGTAAGGCTGCCTATAATTCTCGCAACGAATACAGGTTAAAAAAAAAAAACAACAATAATAAAATAAAATACCGCCAAAATTCGCCCACGCAGACATATCTCCAGGCCAGGTTCAACCGGCATCTCCTCCTCAGTGTCGTGCGGATCTCGTTGAATTTTTACCTGTGCTGGTTTATGTATGACGATAATGGCCCTTTGGTTTTCTTACCTGTCGTGGAGAGCACGGTGCTGGCGAAAAACAGCGCTGAGGTGAAGTCCCAGTTCCAGTTCGCAGAGGCATTGTTAAGCACGGACACCCCATAGTTGCTGGCCTCCAGCGCTTTAGCCAAAAACTCCTCCAGCCGCTCTTCAGAAAGGCATTTGTTCTCCTGGAGAAATTGCCGCTTGATATTGCGGAGCTCCTGTCGCAGAAGGTCCTCGTACGGCAGCTCCACGGAGGAAAAGACCACGGCACCGAAGATGAGATACAAAACATAGCCCAGGACCAGAAATAAGAAATACCATGTTGATTTGTTGCTTTGAATAAGCCTCACGCAGGAGTTGCTGGTGAGAGACTGTAACATCTTTTTTCAGCGTCCCTTACCTCAGAAAACGGTACCTACTATCTTACTTTGAAAGCGTGACGTTATGGCGGTGCGTTATTTATATTAAAGACCGGATTTTATATATTTGTGGCCCCCTTAGGTTAGCGCTAGCGTGTTAGGTAGTCTCGCGTCTAATTGTGTCTTAATGTGTGTCTGTTTCCTCTTCCCTCTCTTTCTATTTTTTCTTTCAGTTCACTTTCATTGAGCAGAGCCGAGAGGATGATGTGGCGAATGAACTCGGGGTTGGACGTGTGACGTCGATGTTTTTTTGCCCTCTTTTTCTCAGGTAGCTGTAGATAGGAGGAAGCGATCCATATTCAGCTCGACAAAATAATTGGTGCGGTGCTACGTCGTCAAACCGTGCATGCAGTCAAATCGTGGGTTAGCAAAGGGTTTTTTTTTATTTTTAAAACGGCAGCCTTTTAAACAGAAGTCGCAAAATGTATTTGCCGTGTTACAGTGAAAATCTTAAAGCGCTAAACAAATTTAGCACTGTATTCATAAATGTTATCTTTGCTTGCGTTCGCCAAACAAAATATAATTTGCTTAATTAATGAAATTGTTCACATCGCGGAAATGTGTCAAACAATTGATAAAACCTCCGTTAATTTGTAAATTCGCTCCGATTTTATGGGTATTTACACATATTTTGGTGGGTATTTACGCATACGCTTTTACAACAGACAGTTTTTACATACAGATGTAAGACTCTGTATGACTTTGATCACATATTGGACAATTTTAGCATACTAAGTCTTATATTCATATTGTATTCTCATATTCAGTTTGAACCATGTTGTATTCTGAGAACAAATTGTCTTCGATCGAGCCAGTAAGCTGTGAAGAAGATGCAGGTTTCATTGGTTTGATTCAGCCTGTAGTCTTACATGCTTGAATGCTCACACTTTTGAGGAACTGACTTCTGCTCTCTTATGTATACCGTTGTATGTAATGCATATCTCTGTACCTTGAACTTGGAAGAATGACTTACCTTTCATAGACCTAATTGGCTGTCTGCCTATCATTTTATGACATACTGACAGATACAGTTTCATTTAGTCTGCTCTCCTTCTCACATCTAAAGCTGTTTCTATGGCAACGACCTTTACAGAAATACCAGGGTGGCTTCTGATTATGGTGCAGATAGAGTATAGTTTGGTACCCCCTCAATTCAGAGGAAAAACACAAGGCAGAATACACACACACACACACCACTGAGTCAGAACAACACATATTTACACCACTGTGTGGATCAGAGCATAAACAATTGTTTGCATGTGTAAGGTTGTGTATGTTGATCTCACACACATGCACACACCTATTACTGAATCAGAGCAGTGTGTGTGTGAGTGAAAGAAACATGAATAAACAGATACACACAAACATGCATGTACAGACACTGAGAGTACAGACACGTTTCCCTTTTTTAGAGATCTCAGTTCTGTATATCATAAGTTAATTGACAGTTAAAAAGACCCATTCCCTGGTGACAGGCTAAAGAGTATGCTTACAGGCTGCTGCTGCTTACAAAGGTAACCTAGTGCTGCTTCTGCAAATCTGTGGCAGTGGAGAGTCACTGGTCCTGTCCCTCTCTCCTTCAACATGGTCAGTGTCCTGGCCCAGGTGCAGTGTTGCATTGTAACCATGGAGATGAGCTGTAATTAAAGCCAGTCTCTCAGAATGAGAGATTGATGGCATCACAGCAGACTGGGTTGGTGTTCCCAAATGCACCCAAAAAAACACCCTGAAGCTCATCATCTGAGCTTGTCCGTGTCTGGGTGGAAAGGAAATCATCTGGAGGAGGGATGAGGGTAGGGTGGGGCTTCGTTGGTTCCCTGTGGATAAGGCATCTTTGGGAGGCATAGAAAGACTCAAAGGATGGTTTCCAGCAAGTGGGGTTATTATTATTATTATTATTGGTGTTGTTGTTAGTAGTATTGGTAGTAGTAGTGTAGTAGCAGTAGTAATATTGTTGTTGTTGTTGCTGCTGTTGCTGTTTTATTTATTTTGTTATTGTATTATTTGCAGTATTGTTGCTGTTGTTGTTAGCAAACATTTCACCGGACTAACGAGAAAAGCAACAACACAGGTACAGAATTACAGCATTATAGCAGCATTATAGCAAATAGGCTTCAAGCTAAATGAGAGCATAGTGCTGGGCGGTATGACCAAAAATTTGTATCACGGTATTTTTTAAGATTCTGGCGGTTTCACGGTATATCACGGTATTATCACGGTATTTTAAATTTATTTATTTATTGATTGCATGACTGGGCTTTTATATAGGTTTGTGGCTTATTCTACTGTCAGTTGTACATAGTATATAAAAACATTTTAATTTCGTCATGTATATAATGAAGGCTTTGATTACTATAGGGTTTGCTTGGCCCCACAAAATGACACAATATATGAAGGAATCAGTATGCATGAAACAGTTGCAGAATGTAAACAATTTTTATTGTGCAAACTGCAGCGTAGTAAAAACAGAACTTAAAAAACAGATATAAAAAACAGTTTTGCCCTGTTAAAGAGAGTAAGTTGTGGGTAATTAATTGTTGCGTTATAAAGTAATAACCGTTAGTAAGAAGGGTACGCACAGTTAATAGGGGTCCCCTCTTAATACACTCTGCTCAGCGCTCCGTAGCGCTTCTAGCGGCGAGCAATATTATATAATTTGCTGCCTACTGAAGCGTTACAGCTGTTGTTTCAGCTATGCTGCGGTATGGCAGCATATGAAAAATTCATACCGTACGAGAAATTAAAACCGGTATACCGGATGAACCGGTATACCGCCCAGCACTATGAGAGCGTGAAAATGAAGTCACGCAATAGTAAATGAAAGGTGCTGACAGTTATCTTTGGGAGGGACATATTGACATCATGCTGTTCTATTCCAGTCTCCCCATGTCATTTATCACACTAAAACCTCTTCTTTTTAAGTTCTTTGGGTACAGTACATTTTGAACTGAATTTTCCCATTGGATTCCATTGATTTTTACTTTCTTTAACATTCTTGCCACCCGTTGTCTGTAATCCCATTGTACTGTTGGCATAAGAGCAGAGGAAGGGCCCTTGTAGCACAGAAGAACAGAAGTAAAACATGAAGGAGGCCACCTTAGCAGGTCAATAGCATTGGACCAAATATATGGAGCCTACATCACTCATTTCTTCTGTGTTCTCCTTCTGCTCTGATCGATGAACCAATCAACTTCCCAGATGAACAGCTGGCTCCCCACATGTGGAGTATATCCTGCTCTGTCATGAGCTTCAGTTTAGAGCAGGTGCTGTGCAGATCAACTCATCTATAAATTATGTGAATGCATTGATTTAATTATCTGTGTCCACTATCAGCTCATCCAGGTGAGGTAAAGATCAATAGTGCTGAACATGTGCCCATGAAGAATAAATCTGCTTTCCTCTGTGGTAGAAAATGGTTGTAATTTCAGAGAGGATTGTTGTTGCACACCCTCTGTGTTTGCTCATTTATTTGTTTGTTCTTTCATTTGATTTGTTCATTTGTTTGTACATTCATTCATTCATTCATCCATTCATTCATTCATCCATTCATTCATTCATTCATTCATCCAATCTATCCTTTTCTCATTCTCACGAAAATGAAATTCACATACAAAATACAATGTATTCAAACAATGTATTTTTCAATAGAACTAACTCCAAATTTATGTTTAGATATTATCACAAACATATGGGCATACGCATATGTATATTTGTATACCTATACTTGGTTATGATGAATGATACATCAATTATTAAGAGAGGAAGATACAGAGATAGAGGTATGAGATATAGAGAAAGAGGGAGAGATTTATATATAGCTTTCATTCTTTATTATTTATATAATGGCCTGGTTTCCAGTTCCTGCTCAAGGGAAAATACTTTCTTAGGAAAGAGTTGAACAGATGCAGAGATTGAGGGAAAGGATGTTAGACATTTAATATATAGACAATAACCACACATACACAAATTCCAAGATTGGTAGATGTATTTATTTCTGTGCCATACTGTAGGACAAAAATACAGCATGAGTCTAAATATGAATTGGAAATGGGCGTAACACTGTGTGTGTAACACTGTACATGTGTAATGCTGTACGTGTGAATTCAGAGTGTACAGAAGTGACCTGTTACATAATTCAGCTTTATCTGTGCATGGTGTGCATTCATGACCTTGCTATCTGAGGTTATATATCAGAACCCACAGCTTTGCAGGATAATGTGGGAAACATGAATCAGGACTGCATTTCTGCAATATGCAGCTTTTTAAAGTAAAGCAAATGTCATGTATTTAAGATAGCATAGCTCATGTATGTTTATGAGTCATTTTAAAACAGTTTTTTTTTTTTCATTTTTATGTAACTTTGTATTTTCTTTCCTCTGATTGAGGTTTATCACTCTGGGTGATAGGGGAAGGAAGATGTGCTGTATTACCTACAGTCTTCAATGTGTCAAAGGTCAAGATTCCTTCGCACTGGAAAACGACTTTTTTCTTCCATATGCATCCAACCCTGCAGGTATTTGTCACCTTTGAGCTACTCTGTAAACTAGTTTCGACTTTAAGAAGACATGAACTCCCATTTATGTCATAGCAAACCCACCCAACCCAATTTTAATTCTTTAAAAAAAACTCACCCCCAGCAGATGGAAAAAATACTGGTCTGTATTATTTTGTATTTTGATTTTGTTCATATTGTACTGTATAAATCAATATCATACACTGTTTTTTACTTAGAAATACTATTATCTACTATAATCTACTAGGATCTACTATACATGTTTCATAACATACACAAAGATTTGAGTAAGTCTGTTTGGGGGCATAGGTTGTCATTTAGCCTGTTTATATAACCTGTATGCATGCACCTGTTTTATGCTCAGGAGTGGTTTATAACTTGTTGTCCCTACAAAATATAAAAAAATAAATGTTCATCTAACACAAACCTCTGTGAGGAATGTTGCTGGGAGTATAATGATGAATGGAGTTGTCATGTGCTGCCAATCACTGGCTTGTCTGGGGCAAATCGAAAAACTTTTTTCCCCAGCAAAAAACACTATGATTGGTTCAAATTGGTGAGTCATTCCTCACATATGATAGCTCCAGCCCATTTACGGTTTTCATAAAGTCTTGCTCTCCCATTACTGTGTCAGAGGCCTCTTCTGACTTAGCAGCTGTGAGATGTTGGGAAGTAATTGAGAGGGGCTGTGGCTGTAGGCCATGGCATCTTACACAAATGTGATGTTGATGCCTGCAGACCTCTGTCCCCCTTTCCTGAACAGGTAAGGTCCTTCATACTGGGCGTGGTTTAGTACACTTGTTGAAGCAATGCTGGACAAAAACCTTGCTCAAACCTAACAACAGTGCCCTATCTAGTATTTGAACCTATAACCTTCTGGTTATAGAGCTAATCTTATCCCTAATTTCTTTAAAAAGCAAGAAAAAAACAATGCGCACAGTGCTGAAACAACAACCAGATAGGAAGATAGCTCTGACTGGGACCTGGGGGATGCGAAAAGGGGTATGTACAGTTTTTTTCTGAGTGTCAGTCATTGCTCAAATGCTTAGTATTTTTGCATTTGCTAAGCTGGTCAAAAGACCCTCATCAGAGTGTCGAACATGTCTCGCTCTCAACTGATGCACGTTCATGGGCCCTGAGATCTTTGCTTATACTAGATTGAGGAGTTTTAGGAATGAATTCAGTCAGACTCAGACAGGATGCAAGACTGTGTTCTCAAAGACTTCCCCTCCCACTTTCACTGTGTTTTTGGGGCAGTAAGACAAAATAGAAAAGAAAATAGAAAAGACTGAACCAGGAGCTTTAGAGCAAACAGGAAACCACTCTTTGCTGCGGAGTGCAACTATGAAAGCTTGATTGTAAGAAAATGTGTGATATCCATCTTTGACAAAACAGTGTTTGCACAAGGCAATGAGGACACTCAAAGTAACAATTAATATACATATTTGCAGTGGATACACATCCATAGTGGATTCTATAGGGGCAGAGTTCACTCTCTTAAATAGTATTCACAAGATCAGACACAGTACAGAAAAACAAATGCTATGATGTAGCAGGGGTCACTGTCACAGATTAACCTGGACAAGGTAATTATCCAAATTAATGATTTAATCAAACTGAGTTAAAAGCTTGTCAGACCCCTTATATATACACAGCAGCTGAATCATTCTAATATGCTATTCATCTAAAATTTCCCGACAACTGTTTTCGCTGGCATAAATAATCATCCATTTTAAGCCTAATTCTGAATCTGTTCCGATCATCAGATGTGAATTTGCCACTGGAGGAAATACCAGTGTCGTTGTGGTGTTGCTCTGTGAGAGCCTGCAGTCATCAGAGATGCTAAAGTAGATAATAGTTTCTTGCTACTCTTCTAGGACAGTTGATGTGTGCATTATCATCACTTTGAGGGATTGCTTTGATGTGCTCTCTGTGGATGGAGTCAGCTTTCAGTGGAACTTACCCACAGCAATGCTGACAGTTTTCCATTACTCATGCCCTGGTCCCTGGGTTGATTTTTGGTTTGGTTTCATTTCATTTTCTTCACAGCTCAGAATAAGGGTGTAATATGATGGTAAATATGCAGCAACATTGCAGTAATTTCCAATAAATTGTTTAAAATGCAGCGAACTCAGTGTCCTTCAGGATGTGTTGGTCATACTAAGAAACAAATACCAAAGTGTAAAGTTCACTGAAAGTGTCCCAAGTGGCTCAGTCAGCAAGGCATTTGCTCTGAACATTTGCTCATGGGCTTAGATCTATGGCCTTGGCTCCAAACCAGACATGTTATTTGCCAACAATGACTGTGACAGCAGCAGAAGAAACTGGCTTTGTTTGGCTAGGTATAGGAGTGGGTGGGTCAACCAAGGTTTCCTAAACTCACTGCTCTCAAACATCCTGCAATTTGTCAGGAGCCTGCAAGCTGCGTGGATTACATCAGTGGGGTAGGGCCTATCCTTCAATGAGCACCCACTCCACTGTTGTGATTTGTAGTGTGAGAAACAGCCGTTGGCTGCTGGCTGTGTACTGGAGGACTACATTTGTCAATCCTCAGTGCTCCTGCACGAGTACAGAGGGTTGTTGCAGTGAGCAGGACAAGGGTACAATTGGCCATTCCAAATCGGGGAAGGGGAAAACCAAAGAAAACCAAAGAAGTAGGTTTTCCAAAGGGGAAAAAGACATACACTCAAATGAAGTAGTAATAGAGCTATAAAGCAAAGTGACAGTGTGAAAGTGTGTTGCAAGTGTTTGTTTTTCTTTCCAGAATAACCGGTATAGAACATTGTTCCTAGGAGCAACAGCATTGTCACATGTAAGATCTGAAACCATGACAATCAGGCCTGACTCTCTCATCACTGCTCCACAAGGGCTGGAGTTTTTTGTAGCGGGTGCTTTTCCAGAACAGTCCTCAGCAACGTGAACGTGTCCGCTATCCGTGCCGCAGGACAAGAAGAATTCAGGGGAATGCTGTCTGCAATACACCCAGAATGCAGTATTTCATACAGCTAGTGCACTCCTGTACAGCTGACATGTTACACTTTCACAACATTGATATAATGTTGCAGCAGCGTTATGGCACTGCTTCATATGTTACAGCGACGCTGTGAGGAGGACTCTCTGCTCAGGCTGCGGGGTTTATCTGGCCTTCAGTGAAAGTAACTTTTTTTTCCCACCCTGGTTTGCTGCAGAGCCAGCGCGAGCAGATGCCTAAAATAGACACTGTTCTTCTGCGGCATGGTATTTCAAGGCTCTGTATTGGGAATCCGAGACTCCGAGCAGTGGCTCTAGTAATTAGAAGTCAGTCCAAGGTTGTTTGCCAAAATGTTTTCTTTATGTTAGGCAGAGGCACCTTAGTCAGGACTCAGGGACTGCAAGTATGTGTGCATGTGTGCACGCATTGGGGGGGGGCAGATTGGAAACAGTAGAGTTGGAGGGGTTCTACAGGCAAACTGACTTGTTCGTCACACAGTAAATAACTTAACGGAAGCATTTTGCTGAAGTGTCATTTCACATCTCCTTCTGCAGCACTGTCCTTTTTAGCTGAATACATTTGATATTACGACAATTATATACACAATTATATATATAAAATTATATATGATTATATATAATTACATACATATTAATCATCCATAATCCAATAAACAAACTGAGGTAATAGAATTTGTTCCAGTTAACACACCCCATTGAGAGCTGACCCCACTCTGCTGCGCAGCATGTTTGGATATATCCCAGAATCCCCTGCTCTCCTGTCCCAGTTGGGCTGCTCCACATTATCAGGGTTTAATTTTCCAGAAATGGTGGACAAACAGGTATTTGTTCTGCAAAAACATTCATGGCTAATTGACCACCTGCGGATTGTAGTGTGCATGCCCAGTTTGTGTTGACAGCAATGATCTTTAGGGCTAATTGATTCCTTCATTAGTGGTTTTTGAATACTGAACAGCTTGTTACTGTGTTTGGTATTTGCCTCAATTTGGAGCATTTTAACTTCGAGAGGAACACGCACTTAACTGTTCTGCGCCTTTCCGATGTAATTGTACACAAAGGAACAGAGCGAAATAACTAAATGAAATGGTTGTTTTCTGAGCTTGATTTTCATGTTAATGATATTTTATGGTACCCTGTGCATCATTTGCAAATTCTCAAATGTTAAGTAACTGTCTGCTAAGAACTGCGCTTCGCAGAAGATGTGGGCGACTGTGGTCCTGAATTACCATATAGATGTTTTTGTTCTCTGTTCCATCTGAACCCTCAATTACTTTTATAAAGCTGCAATTATTAAGCTAAATTTAAAAATCTGGAAAATATAGTATTGTGACACCATGAACAGAGTTGCCTACCTCTAATTTCAACCAATGGGAAATGCTGCTATCTTATGAGAAAAAAATTGACAACCTGTATTTTGTGTGTATAATACAACAAATAATATAAATACCTTATTGCTCATTTTATGTTATTTTCACCATCATCCCCCTGTTTTCCCTGCACTTGACATTAACAGTAGACACAATGATATGGTTGATTGATGGGTTTAATGGTGAATCATCAGTGATTGACAGGACCCGGCTGTGCGCTACTGAACCACAGAGAGCTTTCATGCGTCAGAGCAGTTTGTGCTAGAGAAGACAATGTGGCCACCAGCCACACAGGCGGTGCTAATGAGAGGCCATGCATTTACATGAGCCATACACTCTGAGGGACTGCCTGGCAATCAGAGAGAGAGGGCGAGAGATTGTGTGTGTTTGTGTGTGTGTGTGAGTGAGTGAGTGAGTGAGTGAGAGAGAGAGAGAGAGAGAGAGAGAGAGAGAGAGAGAGAAGGGGAGATTATGGGAAATGGGAATTAAGGAAATCCTTTCACTCATCCAGACAGAAAGAAGAGGAGACAGGGGAGGAGGAGTAGAGGGACAGGAAAATGCAGGAAGATGGAAGGGGGGCAGAGGAGGGGGGAGAATGGAAGAGGGAGAAGTCAGGTGAGGAAGAGATAATAAAGGGGAGAAAGAGAGTCCAACAGAGTGCAGTTGACCAGGTGAGCAGACTGGAGTGAATTGTGATATGTCTGTAGCTCTGTGGAGCCAATTAAAAGCAACATCAAAACAGAATAACAACATGACAGCCAAAATGGTGGGGATGGCAGACACTCAAAATCCAAAACACTTTTAAATCCAAGCATCTTCTTTGCAAGCAGACCTCTACTAAGCAAAAAAGACACAGAAATAGAAGAGGGAGAGATAACGGAAACGGAAGAGCCAGGGGAACATTTTCATGTATCATTCAGTTGAGATTGGTGGAATTACTGAGCCTCTTCCCCTGCTCAGGGGAATGGTAAGGACCCTGAGAAGGGAAAGATGAGTCTACCTCTACAAAATGTTGGACTTTTGGGAGGTGGCCCAAACACAAGGCACAGAGGCAGATACTCACCTGCTCTCCATTGATCTGGATCCAGAATTGATGATGCTGTTGGCACCGTATGACAGGACAATTTACGCCAGATGAACTTTTGAACTTTTCAATCCATTTCTTTTTTTTCTCATCTCATGAATTTTTTTATGCT
Organism: Megalops atlanticus; assembly: GCA_019176425.1. Taxonomy (NCBI): domain Eukaryota; kingdom Metazoa; phylum Chordata; class Actinopteri; order Elopiformes; family Megalopidae; genus Megalops; species Megalops atlanticus. Next base: position 13,179,977 of record CM032890.1, on the reverse strand, counting down.
TTTCCCTTTTCCCCACAAATAGAGAAACATTAAAAATCTATCTCAGCTAAAAATGTAACTAACCTATCATTAAAAATTTAAACTCATATTGGACAGGCCATATTCCGATTGGCTTTTCACTTAGCATGCAGTTTTTTCAGTTGGAGTGAATGCAAATTCATGCATTCAGGGAAGCTTTTTTAATGTACCACATGACAAGCTACCATGATTGCACATGAAAGATCAGCACATCTTATATTCTTGCAGACGGAAAACAGGGGATTGTTGGAAGGTTTGTAGCTACTAATCCTTAGCACATTGGTACCTCTGCTCCTGACATAGCCAGTAGCACATGGCATGACGTGGCAAGCTACAGGGTTCCCTAGAGACCAGAAGAGTGTGGGACTCAGCTGCTTGTCTTCTCTCACACACTCTGACGCCATCTCCTACAAGGTCTATAATTACACTGGGAGTTTGGGGAATTGTTATCTCTCACATTTCTTCCTCAGCTTTATAAATTGTGATTTTCTTCCTCTGAGACTAAGAGTCAGATTCAATATGCACAATAACTGTATCTCTGACACTGGATACCGATTCCCAATGGCTGGACGCCTGTTGCCCCGGCTTGTTCAATGATACATGCAACTGCTTTTAATGGGTGAGCATTTTTTCTGTATTTTGGGAGTAGTTTTAATTAATTTGGTCAGCTAGAGACAACAGTTGCAGTTGCAGACTTGATCTTTGTGTTTGTGGTATACCTTTTGCGCTGTAAGCTGCTGCATGCCCATGACCCATTACATAAAATACCCTGCTATCAGTTCCATACAATATCCCTCAGCAAGGGCACCAGGCATTCAGCCTGAGGGAGGTGGTGGACATTATTGGACGCACAGTCACAACATTCAGTACAGACATACTGTATACTGTGAGTAGGAAATTCATGAAACACAAACTCAGAACTCCCCCTAGTGACTGCTTTATGCTAACACAGACACACACCCATCCAAATCATATGCCTCTAAATCTGAGCTTTTTTTTTTACCAATTTTAATATTAATTCAAATCAAATCCCAAGATTATGTGAGCCAAATTGAGGAATTATAAGGGGAAAGAACTTGGGTCTATCTATATGTTGAGTGTGTGTGTGTGTGTGTGTGTCTGTGTCTGTGTCTGTGTCTGTGTCTCTGTGTGTCAGTGCATGTCTCAGACCAGGTACCAGCATTGGTGGGAATTTATGTATTTATGTTTCTGGAGGTCTTTCTCCGCACCCTCACTATAACTAAATGGTGCAAAGGGTATTTTTGTCATCTGTGTCATAATCATTGAGACTGTGTGATTATTGCTTTTCAGTAAAATGTTGCAAGCACACACATGCTTTGTTCAGACATTTCTTTGAAGTACATCCTGGCAATACTTGCTTTTGCTTGAAGCTGTCCTCAAGGATGAGGAAAGAAGAATCTTGACTGTTCCATGCTGAAGAAAATCATTGTGGCTTAAATTTATATCGATACTCCTGCTCAAACCAAAGACATTTTTTGTCCATTTCACTGAGGTCTGGATTGTGATATAGTACATGTGCAGCACCTACAAGAGCTTTCTTAAAGGTAGAACATAACGCCAAGCATGACGTAAGTGCCTCTGCATACAGTATCTTTACTTATTTAAGGGTGAAGGTTTTAAAAGACTTCCTTCTCAGAGTAACAATTTGCCACAAAAACACTTCTTACAGGATCAACAATAAAAAAACTCAATTCCAAAACCATTCAATAGATATGAAATGCATTAGTCATCTTCTATTTACATTCAGCTGCTTTACAGATGTTCTTATCCAGAGCAACTTGTATTGGTTGTAATTCTTATATGTTATCCATTTATACATCTGAATGTTTACTGAGGCAATTCTGGGTTAAGCACCTTGTCCAGGGGTTCAACAGCAGTGCCCCAGTGGGCAATCAAACCACCACCTTTTTTGGGTTAGGCCCGGCTCCTTACCACTACCTATACCGTAGAGGCTTCCACCTTCTAAAATTGTTCAAAGGGAAAAAAAAAACAAGCTTGACACTTGATTGAGGCTGAAACTGTGTTTGAAGAACAGGTTTTTAAATTTTAAATTTGATATTGAATCACAGATGTTTTACTTGTAAGATAAGGGCAAGCAGATGGCAATGTTATGTGACTCCAGCAAAAAAAAAAGCTCTAGCTGAATCAAAACAGAAACTGACACTGATTCAGCTCACAAGGCCAAGCTCACTGCAGATGACAGCTTCCAGTCTCCACAATCAGAGTTCTCTCTGCAGATTACTATATGGAATAATTATCAATGTGGTTACAATAAAATTTATGCTGCAGGGCACACAGACTGATCCGCTTCAGTCTGATCCCTGGCTTATTCTTACACTGGACACCATGTATATTACAAAATATAATATGTTCACAATGTATTAAGTGCCCAAAGGCTGAAATTGCACTGTCATCAAACTCTCTCTCCCCCTTCTCTCCCTCCGTCTCTCTTTCTTGAATGCATTCCCTCTCCTTCTGTGTATGTGTTTGTGTATGTGTATGTGTGTGTGTGTGTGCATGTGCATGGCTGTGTGTGTGCATATATACGTGTGTGTGTGTGTGTGTGTGTGTGTGTGTGTGTGTGTGTGTGTGTGTGTGTGTGTGTGTGTGTTGAAGTGAGAAGGGGCAGACTGAGTCATTGGAAAACGGGAAGTGCTTGGCTCTAGCTACAGCTGATGAGTATTTATGTTTGGGTGGATGTTTATCTGTTTGTTGACAACTAAACCCTGTCGTTAGACCAATGCAGGCAGCTGTGTGGTAAAACTGGATGTCCAAATCCCTTAGGAGTAGCTGACCAAGTTTGCTCATTTTCAGGAATGCCCCACTGGCCACACCCCTTCTCTCGCGCATCTGATAAACACTTCCGAGAGGAGACCTATGACTATATTTGTAATGTTTTTGATTTGCTCCTGTGCATGTCAGCATGATGATAGCACAAATTCTCTTTTAATCCACCAGAACGGGACAGTCTTACTGGACAAATTAAAAATTCATCACGCTTCTCCACAAGTGTCTTATTTAAAAATAGCCCAAGACATCTCTATACATTTCATTGAACTACATTATCTGACATAACGTAAAACACATGTGTTGTTCTGTATTTTCAAACCCATCATCAGCAGCTCTTCATTTGTGCAGATCAGAACTAGGACCTTGACAGGGGCAATAGTGACCTCTAGTGGTTAAGAGAGACCAAGAAAAGATGTCTAGTGGAAAAAAATAGCTTCTCAATCTGCCCATCAAAACAGAATGTAGTTCGTTGTGTGCATTGTCAAACACAAAGTAATTGCCCCCAACCTGCAGCAGCTCTCTGTCTATATAATGCACCATACATATAGCCAAGACAGCTATAGCAAACATGGACAAATTGCCTGACCCATGCAAAGATCCCTCTTCCAATGTCCTGGGCTGTGCAGCAGAGCTCTTAGTCAGACAGCATTCTAGTACGTGTCATTCTGCCTAGTCGGAGTCATTATGGGTGAAAAAAAGAGTCCTCTGAGTCTTAATTCCAATGAAAGGCCACTCTCATCGCTTTTGTGTAGGTTACAACAGCTGCTGTGTCACCCGTCCTCGACACACCAGTCTCTGTTATGTAAAGCTGAACTTGACCCAGACACACAGACACACAAACACGGCTTTTGAATTAACACTTTCCTTACCGCACAGGGACACCACCCTGGATCAGATCACCCTGCTGGTCTGGCCCGCCTGCCGTGTCTATAAGCTCGGCTCCAGGTGATTCCCCGATGGGCACCATCCACTGGCTTGCCTGGCCTTGTCTTCCCCTCGCTCTACCTCACCTCCACTTCAGCAGCTGTGACGCAAAACACCAAACACTACACCTGACACAGGCACAATAAAGGTAACCATCACTCCCCTTCCAGTACTCTCCCATAGTGAACGAGTCAGCTGCCTCACTAACCATGTACCACTCTTTCAATCTTCAGGCTGTGTGTAAATAAACCCTCAGGCTCATACTTCCCCACCCCATTCAAAGAGGCACAGGTGTGCCTTCTTAACAGTCAGGGGCCCATCCCCCTTACACTCCCAGGTAAGCTCCCAGTATCTGACAGCTTAATACAGTCTGACATGATAATGTACTATGTAAATGATGTATGACCTATCCCTGCCACATGATTCACCGGTGCTAATGCTAACATTGCTGCCAAAAACTATTTTTCTCACCTTATGACATCTACTATTAATGCATAATAATTAAGCTTTTTTTGCTTTACTTCTGCAGGAATGGGGAACTTTCTCTGCTTAAAAGGATGATTGAACTCCATGAATACCATGCTAATGGACTGCTTCCTTTTGAAAGAGCCATTTGTCTTAGGAAATGTCCTTATCTTCCCAAGAGTTGGCGTTGCAGGCTACAACAGAACAAGGTTTGTTCTCACTTCCTGAACCAGACTGACCATTGACCACTGATTGTGCAGCAGCAGAATCATTTAGGAACACATAAAACTGCTTGTATGATACAGAGATAAAGTCTTGAATAAAAAATGATAGGATAACGGACTTATAGAATGCATTTTGCACACAGTTCTAAAACTTATATCTGTGTGAAGAAACAGATGGAAAAACAGCTAAAAAATTTACAACATAAAAAGAAGAGAGAACAGAGGTGTACATTTAATTATGCTGAGGCAGCATTGGCCTCTGGTATACAATCTGACATGCCACAAAACAGACAATTGATGTCATTAACCAGTCCTTAAAAAAAACAAACAAACAAACAAAAAAAAACAATTTTGGTGCATTTGTACAGAAGATGTAAACACAAAGAACTTCACTTAAGGCTTCTCACTGTTTGTGTATTAAATATAGCAAAAAGGGTGTTGCAATGTTGTTTGGATCATACTTTTGGAGAAGACACTGCATTGCAATATGATGAGACAACATGGGGTCCATCTCAATTACATCGTCCCTCGAGTAGGCAGAACGAGTTCAGAATGTTCAAAGTTGCAAATAAACTTGAATGCTGTCAAGCCTTAAAACAAGATCCCATACTGTGTGTTAGGGTAGGGTTATGTGTTTTTACACTTAATAAAACTTAACAAAATTGTCTTTAGAATGGCACAGACAGGGATTATGAATGCAGCCTCCAGGTGCCCCGAAGGGGTCCCTGACTATAAGGCCACTGAGCCTGTGTCAGTGTAATTAAGCAACAGCAAATTAATCAGGGGGAGGGGGATTCAGTTGTATTGATGCTGTTAATGACTGATAGCTTTTTTTAATGAATGGAACTTTGTTGAAGCTTATTGTCATTTACAAACTTTATAAAACACAGACGTAATACTGCTGGTGTGGTGTGGGTCCAGGATTTGGACATGGGGGTAGTCGCTGTGTAAGGTGATGTGACAGTGGACAGATTGAATAAGGGTTTCTTATTTGTATACAGTATGCGTATTTTAATCCACTCTGTTTTCTGTATATCCCGCATGTCTGTACAGCTTTGTTTTATGGCTGTTGGCCAGGACATCATTGTTTAAAGAATGGAATACAAAAAATGAATAATATAAAAGGTATATCTGTTGCAAAAGCTTGCCTGAAGATACAAGCAAAAATCTACTTCAAATAGCAGGCAAACTGGAGATAACAAATCCTACAGGCCAATGGTACCAGCCCCACTTGAAATTGGCTATGGTACTGAGCCTGTTGCTTGCCATGATTTAAATATAACTCAAGTCTAACTTTGATCCCCCTTTAAATTGCATTCAAAATTACAGTTCTGGCCAAAACCTAAACCTGTTACAACGAAAGCACCACTTCAGTCCGCACAGTGACTTCCGATGGCAAAGATGGTACTAAGCAGAAACTCACAGTAAGCTGATATGTCTAGGGGCTTAGCAGCCAGACGCACTGTGAAAATATGATTACACAACGACAGCGACGCTTGCACCTGAGATTTAAAAGTAAAACATGACAAGACTCTAAGGTCCATGTCTGCAAATATCACATCAATCTCCACATGTATTGTAACATATTTCAACTACAAATGTTCTCTACATGACGGTACTCGTTCTAGGCAGAACTGTGTGCCATCACGCATGTTGTAATTAACGGGTCAGCTCTGGCGGTAATTAGAGCCTATCGCGGCAGTTCAAGAGCCGTCACGGCGGCCGTCTGATGTACCGCACGGGTTGCCGTAGCAATGATCTCTGTCACTCCTTCGATGATTGTTGGTAAGATGGCGTCGGCGCACACACAGGCGAGTCTGGACTCTGCAGGCGGATAAGAAAGTGGGCACCGAGGGCGCCGATTTGAGCAGACCTTGCAAGAAAGTGCAAACCGCAGTAATCTTTAGCCTGTCATGGTGGGTTCAGTGCACGACTAGAAAATACCCCCTCGCCTTGGTATGGAGCCCCCGGACCGCAGCGATCACAGCAGGTAAGCGAATGGGAGTTATTCTGTGCAATTTACGATCATGAACTACATAGCCGGGACCTGGCCCTTGCCACATTGTGAGCCTGTGGCGAATATCAAAGCATAGCTATGATTGCGCTTGCGCACTTGTAGGTGGCTACCTTCCTGTCAAATAGTGATCAGCGTGCAGTTGCAACCTCCAGTGAAAAGTTGCAAACTTTTGGAAGAAAAAAATTGCAATTATATAAATATATGCATTTGCCATCCCGTCTGTGGTGAATAGTGAAGGAGGTGGTGAAAATGCTTTTCATCTGAAAAAGGTAAAATTACTACGACGAGTTGACTAGAAGGAACAGAACATCAGAGTTAGCTAGCCAGCTAGCCAGCGAGCCACCGCTCGCCGTATTGTCCGCTTGCGTAGCTAGCTATCAAGGTAGCATGAAATCCTTTGTAATAAAGTTTTAAGAAGCGCTGGAAGGTGACAAAGTATGCGTGCATCTCTAGCCTTCTTCACTTCTTAAACTTGTTTAGCTAAGAAGCAGGCTAGCTAAACGTGGTGCACGCAACAGATGATCATTATTACTCAGTTAACGATTGCTTGGATTTTTATTCTGTCTTTGTCTCCGTGCATTGCGTGATATATTAAATCAGAGATGAAGCACCACGCAGATTTGCAGAAGCCCTCTAACGTTGTTACGTTGTGATTAGCGCTGAGATCGCAGTGTGTGCCAGGGAAATGTATGTGTTAGCTAGCCGTGCTCGAACCAAAACTATTAGATAACCCCAGCAGCAACGTGAATCTTGTGTTGATATTGGCATCCCTTATCTTTACATATGTGAATGAGACTATTCTGTGGGTGTATTAGGCACCTAATATTACCTACGTTACTATTGCAGACTAATTATTAGAGCTATCAGCCCCTTTTTTACATGTCGAAGCATTTGCCTTGATTCTCATTGGTGATTGCTTTCTTATAGCTGTCTTGCAAACCATTCCATGGTTCAGAATAATGTTGCTAGCTAGCTACCCATTTAACACGACACTAGTAGCATAGCTGTTGTTCCAGTGATGCTATGACATGTGGCAATTATCTCTGCTATCTTACCAGCTATGAAAATTTACTGTAAATGCACTTGTTGGCTCATGAGACTGATTTTGCATTAGGGATTGCATTTGCTCTCAATGCGTGCTCAGTGTAAAATGAAGGAGACACATGAATGCGTTGACGCCTTTACGGTTTTTGCTGCTAGGCAGCTTTACACTTAATTTTTGAACGCGCCTGATACCGGATGTGATTTAGTCAGGTTGTGATTGATATTGTTAACTAGCTATGTAGGTATCAATAAATAATACGCTACAAATAAAACGGGAGGTTATAATAAAAACATGCCTTAAGTATTGTTGCTCAGTGTACGATAATGACCTGAACTCCAGCTCTTTGTGTTTATTAAACTTGTATTGGATTTCTCCAGTTACAAGGAAACGTTTGAACATGGTTGATGGCGTTGCAGTTTCGTATTGTTGGACTTTGAAACTCCACTCGTATCATATGGGAGTGCCATTGAAGTACGCGCTGCCAAGTTTTCCAGTGAGAAGTGCGTTTTTGTTATCCACATCTCTGTTGACCCCGCACGACGTCATTGCGCGCCTTTGAGGCGACAGATTCTTTGGAATGTGCTGTTGTGTCTGTACAATAGCACCCCTCTCCCTCCCCAAACACTTATGCATAGCATTGCACCGATGCGTTGCACATGCGGTGTCAAAAGGTAAAACGTAATATTCAGTGTTTTCAATTGTATTTCTAGAATCTGTGTTGTTATTTTCGTTTAAGCCTGCAAGCAGTGGACGACAGTACACTCGGCTGTTGCAGTCCAGGCACAGAACACAGCAGACAGTGTCTATTATGAATGGGTGAGAGAAGGGTGGAGAGCGGGGAATATTTTGTTCTGTTCTGTGCTCCATTTGTGGAGGCTTATTGTATTTTGCACGTGATACATAACCATGCCTGCAGGCACTTCCTGTAAGAAGCTAAGAAACTGGACCTGGCTGGCACTGCCAATGTTCTGGTTTAAAACCTGCTTTAATGGTGTGGGCTGGGTGGGGGTGGGGGGGGGGGGGTGAATACCTCGATCGTGACATGACGTCACACCTCCTCTCACTCTTAGGAAAAGAGGGGCATTTCCTGTTGGATTCACAGAATGTCAGAGAGGCCCCTTTGTCTAAGAGAGGCACAAACAATGTATGTGTGCAGTGCTCTCTCTCGACATATGCATGGTAAACTAGTATTTATTGCTTGTGTTACTGTCTGGCACATGCAAGGCTAGATTAATGTTGCTTTGGCATTCCCCCCTTCATCCTTCACACACACACACACACACACACACACACACACACACACAGGCATTCCTGGGATTTCAGAATGTGGTGTATATAGTGGAGAACACTGCTAGGGCTGGAACTCATTATAACGTATTTATTTGTTAGCAGGCCCCAGAGCCAGTTGCGGCACTAACCGCACGTTTCCGAACTCCCAAGGCTCTCTGAAGTTCTGGGTGCTACCCTCTCTCCCGTGACGCGTGCACACGTATGCGCGGTATGTATACATGGATGGCCTGCGGTGCACAAGCTGCAGCACCGCCACAGAGGGTTCATCGAAGCGACCCGCCTGCCTGTCGACGTTATCGCCCAGCCGTCCTTTGTGGAATTAGGGAGCGAGGGAGCATTTAAGTTTGTGGACGGGGGCAAAGTTAAAGTGTGACTTTTTGTCTGCCCTCGGCTCGCCCCTCCCCTATCCGGCCCTATCACGGCACACGCAGATTTGTGAGTCCCTGGAAGAGGAGCGGTTTACCAGAGCTGTGCGGCTATGTCTTGGGGTAGGAAGTGGCGTAACATTATCTAGGCCAATATTGCGTGATTTATTTACTTAGTAGAGGCCCACATCCAAGTCCACTTGCATGCTCCATGTTTTCCTATGTTGCAAATTACGGCTAGACTTATAGTTTCTTTTACTGGAGGGACTTCGATGAAGTACCGTACAATCGGTCGGTTATGTCCGTGTTTTCGCCCACCTAGACTGCGGGCCGAGCCCTTGCTCTGCTGGCCAGGCTCCGGAGCCTGTGTGGTCCTCCGTGTAAACGCATCCTGTTGATGGCCTTTGGCCCGTAGCTGTTGCTGTTATTGCAGGGCTGCATTACTGGGTGCAGGTTTAAGCAGCTCTCCAGTTCCCTCGCAGAGGCCTGCGTGATGACTGGCATTCCTCACATTTCCACATTTCACTGTTCAGACGCCAGACACAGGTGTGAGATGTTTTGCGCTCGGTGCTAGAAGGCTTCTTTCTTGGTTATTTCAGGAAACCGCGATGAGGGTAAAAGCAATCCGGAAGGGCAGGGAGAGGAGATTGCTCCGTTATTCCAGCAAAAAGGAACCCTCTAATTCATTCAAGGAGCTCATTGTTTCAGAGCACAATTGTTTGTGCAACCACAGCACTAATTTACTGTCAGGTCTGTCCCAGTGGTGTCCTCACTATTGAAAAGAAAAGGATACATAGTTGCGTTTCCTGTCTTATTGGTTGTGTGAGGGTTCATTTCGTGTTTTTATATTCAACTATGGTTTAACAGGAATGTGTTTTGTTGTTTCCTGAAAGATTTGATGTGCAAGTTCAGTGGCTCGTATAGCTCTAGGAAGTGTTGTGCAGTAGGTCTGTTGAAAAACGGGCAAACTTGGCAATCAGACAGTTCTCAGGCACATCACTGTGGCGGTGGTGCCATCTGGGGTGGCATTGGTTGCGCTATGGTCTTGTTTGTGTTTGGGCGCTAGCACTAGGTGTGTCCTGTTGTCTGTGGCGAGGTGTGCATTTGGTAATGTGGTGCTGTTTTTAAACCCGCATGTCAAAGTATAAAAAAGTCGGTTTTCTCTCCCCTTCTCTGGGCCCCTTAATAGCTTGTGTAACCAGACCACGCGCTAACCTGTCTGTTGAGGACAGGGTAGCTTCAAACGCTCCCTGTGTTTGCCCTTGCCGGCTGTGTCATTTGCAGTGTCCTAGACTGCGCCGTGCATTGTGGAGAAGGGCAGGGGCATTAGCGAAAAGGGATCAGTGTGCAGTAGCAGGGAGTGGGGGGGGACGACCCATCAGCCGGAAGGGAGATTGTTGATTGTTTTGGATGGTGCTGTGTCCGGCTGGACCATTTAGCTGGGTCAGGCCGCGGCTGAAATAAGACCTTTACAGAACACTTCTGTACTTCAACAGATTGGTCATGCTGAGTTTGTGAAGCCAGGCGCTCAGAGGTGGAGTGGAATTCCTGCAGTTCTAAAGGGCATTTTGCAAAGCGCGAATAATGCAAAGCTACCCTGGCTAAAGGCAACTGTTGTGCTGATAAATAATATCATGTGCTGTCAATGGTTGCCCCCGGAAGGCAAAAAGTGCAAGACACTTTCCCTGATGGGGGGGAAAAAGATTTGTGGATTAGAAAAAGGGAGAGGCTAAAAGAAACGGAGAGACTGAAAGAGTGAAAGTGAAAGAGAGGGAGAGAGAGACTGAAAGAGAAAGAGAGAGATTGAAAGAGAGGGGGAGATAAAGGCATATTTGATTGCCTCTGATTTAATAAGCGAGAGGGAGAGAGAGAGCAAGAGAGCAGAGACTCCAGGGTGTTTGTCAGGGAGGCAGAGGGAGAGAATGCCGAGTACTGTTCCGGGTGGGGCTGTGTTGTTAGGTTGTGGACTTGCTGTTCCTCAGGCAGGGCGGGGTGCAGTCTGTCTCCTGCTCTCTGCATTATTTCTCCTGGAAGGCAGGGCCCCCCCGACTGGCTACCCGTCCTGCTGTGCAGGGTTTTCTGGGGAAAAATCGCAATTAGGGAGCTGGCGTGTGCCATGTCCCCTGGGCACAGAGAGACGGGGAGAGGGTGGTCTTCCGGTTGGCACAGCACTGACACAGTGAAGGGAGGTATTTATGACAAAGGCTTCAGAGAGAAATAAACAAGTACCCCATTTCAAGGGTTTGGATACTGGATCCTGGCTTGCAGGGCAACATGATGTTTGCTTTTGAAACACCCCCACCCCCCATGAGGAGCTAAACCCCCCTACACAGGGATGGGAGTGTGTCATAGGGCAGACGGTAAAAGCAAAACAGAGAGAGTGAGTGTGTGTGTGTGTGTGCGCTTTGGCCGAGCACAGAAAGTGTTTGTGACCCGGGCAGCTGCTTCTGAAATGTGCTTTTCAGTGCACTACAGAGGTCAGAGAGGGAGCCAGTTTAAGCAGTCAAATCCTTTCAGAGACAATCAGGTGAAGAAGTAGTTGCCTGACTCATAACTGTCAGCATACTTTTAAACTCTGCCCTAATTGGACGTGATTGTTAGTGCGCCCAGCTGTCCTTTTATTTTCTGAATTTTGCCGCCTCTGACTCACTATAACTGGTATGCGTGTGTGCCACGAGCACGTGCATGTGCACATGTGTGTGTGCACTGGTTTTGTGTAATTGTGCATGTGTGTACCGCTTTGGAGTGATAGGTCCGCTATATCCATTTTGTTTGCGTTGCGCGGTTTTGTGTCGGAGGGTGCATATGCATGTGGGATGCTGTGTGTCAGATGCTGTGTGTGCGAAGAGAGAGTGAATCGGAGGGTGTTATCCTGCTCAGTTCGGTGGTGGTGGTGGTGCTGTGTGCTTTGCTTTGGACTTTGTCTCCCACTTCCAGACGGGTGCAATCACAAGCTAACAGGTTCATGATTGCACACGATGTGCAATGTGCAAATTAACATGCGCTTCGAAGTGCTGCAGCAGAAACGCTAAAAATCGCTGTCTGTAATATCTCTCTCGTCTGTTCCTCCCTTTCACAAAAGAAAAATACAACCCCCCTCCGCTAACAATCGCTGTTAGTGTGGCCATTGTGAGCGAGGTGCTCACTGAACAGCTGTGACCGGCTTTTTTAGCATGGGGCTTGTGGCCCACGTGTCGCCTGCAAACAATAGGGGGGCCTACCGGTGGGGACAATAGGCATGGTGGATTTTAGAAGGGGGGGGGCGGTTGGGAGGAACAGGGTTGAAGCCCCCCTCTCCCGCCCAACCCTCATACGCAGCTTTGGGCGTCCGCCTACACAGAGAGGCAGAAGTTAAGGGTCGTTAATTCCCTCACTTTTCACACGGCTAATTGCCCAGTATGTTTTAATTACAGGTTTTTTTTTGTAATTCATTCCAGGCAGTAACAGTTAGCCCGCGAATGCATTTAGGTACCATCTGCAACTGATAAAGCACACTCTTTAATGGCACACGGGGCTTGGCATGAGGGTGTCAGGCGGGTGCACTCTTGAACAGAATCGGGTGATTTTTCGGAAACAGAATCCGCATGGCTCTCTCAAGCAAATGCAGCTCAGCGAGGCTGGGACTGACTCCTGCATTCTTACTGCGCTTCTCTGCCTCTCTGCTGTCTCCAGGCAACCAAACAAACAACGGGCAGCTGATGATGTCACAGTTTCCCTAATCATTCCTCGGTGATGCAGTCACCCCTGGTGCTGTACCTTGTGAAAGTCTACAGTATATAAACTGTAGAGTATATAAATGCTCACACTGACCTTGTGTGCATGCATGTGCATGCACCTTGTGTTCACAAGTCCCTGCTGGCATGCATGTGCACTGTGCACAAGCGGGCACACACGCACATACATGCACATGTATATGCTGATTGCACAAGCAGACGTGCGTGCAGTGATGTCAGACACAACGTACATAAAAAATTTCACTCTCTGAAGGAATCTGTGTTCCGACAGCTCAGTTCCATTCTTCCCCGATGTGGTTTATCTGAATGCATGTTTTTCTGTTTGTGTGTATTGGGGGGAGGAGGGGGAGTGTGCTAGATGCGGTTGGTATTTTTCCGAAAGTCTTGGATAGCACCAGATTAATTTTCCGTGCAGGAAGGAAAAAGCGTGAAAAAGTGCTCACTTGCTTCCCAGAAAGTGATTCCAGTGAGGCTCAAAAATAAAAACCAGCCCTGTCCACAGCCCAGATTTTGGCACGTTGCTGCAGTGACACATGCCGTCTTTTGCAACCAGAAGCAGTCAGGAGAGTCGTGCTCTTTTGTGCTGCTGCACATGGCACGATCACCTGACTTCAGATTGTTGTTTTTGGATTGGTGTTGCCCACATGATGGACAGAGAATTTCAGGCATCTCAGAAAGTGCAGCATAGGTGTCCCAGGTGTTTGTGATTGTTGCAAACACAGTCACACAAACCCATTACTGCTGTACTGCTGCTCTGCTGTACTGTTTTCTTGCTCAGCACCTTTTCTCAATGTCATTTTCCCAGGCGTGCCGGCGTCCACCCTACTTTGCCCTGGTTCATTGCTGCTTAGCTGGTACTCCCCACGGGGGTGCTCTTTTGTGCCCTGGAATCGGCCGTTCTGCAGTGCAGACGGTCCGTGATAATTGGATGGATCGAGGCTGTTGCGATGTTATGCACTTAACTGGACGCACATAAGAGGAGCAAGTAAAGTCTGCAGGATTAAAAGGGAGCAGCTGCACGCTGTTGTATAAAACGGAGCGGGCAGTTAAGCGATGTGCAGTAATATGGAGTTTGCCACAGTACCGCTGAGGGCGCAGGGGAGTCCGCCTGGTAACGCCCGACAGGAACCCAACCAGCTGCCAATCAGGGGCCTCCTCTTGTGCAAGGGTTTAGCCCCGCCTCCCCGCTGTGGGCAGGAAAGGGGCAGATGGGCAGTAGAACTCTCTCTCTCTGTCTCTCTCTCTGTCCAGTTCAGCGCTTTCTTGAGTGAAAGGCTTTGTAGGCTCATCCAAGGATTAGTTCACCTCTGTGAAAGGGATCCCGGTGCCCCACTGCCTCCCTGCAGTGACTTGGAGGCGGAATATCCCGGGATCAGATGACTGACAGAGGGGTGTGGAGTGAGAAGGCTCCCGGGCAGCAGGCAGAGTACCCCCACCCTCCCCAACCCCCCAGCTTTATGCTGATCTGCTGTCTTTGTCAGAGAGTCTCCCCTTCATAATCCTATTAAAAAGCCTTTAGATGCACTTAAGGAACAAAGCTTGGCCACAGTAATCCTAGCACGCGTTTTGCTCTTCTTTCTTCATATTTGTTTTTTTTAATGTTTCTTACAGGAAGTGTTTTGAGAACATCACCCATATTTTTCCCCTCACTGTTTTGGTGAAGGCGCTTTCTATGACCCTGAACTGTTAAACGGCAGTTGTTAAAAAGTATAATATAACATTTGTACTTTTAATTGCCAAATTGAACTTTTCCTTCAGTCTTTCGACCTCAAAAGGTTAATTTTCATTATAAGCAGTTTAATTAAAGAGGCAGACCCAGAATGGCATTTGTGTCTACTGGTGACATGTAGTCACAGGAATATAATGTGTAATTGTCAGACAGAGAAGGGGTGAATGGCCTTTGACCCTTTAGCAGGTGGCTAGCTGGCTGGCAGGGTATTCGGAGGGCAATATGTGTTCTTTTTCTGTGTGCGTACTTTGTTTGGTCCTTGTATGACAAAGGGGTATGCGTGTGTTACTCTTAACTCAATGGTGTGTGTGGGTGTGTGTGTGTGTGTGTGTACACAAGCATGCACAGGCATTAGTTTGACTCAGTAGTTTGATTATATATTTGTAATGAGTCTGAGTGGTATATGTATGTGTTGCTGTTACTCAGATGTGAGTGCATGTGCATGGGTGTGTGCGTGCATGCATGCATTACATTGACTCAGTGTCGGTTAGACTCTGTAGTGTGTGTATATGTATGCATATTTGTGTTGTTCTGACTGAACGGTGTGTGTGTTTGTGTGCTCAGACCGGACTGTTCCTCAGAAGATGCGTCGGCCCGGAGCTCAAAGGTGGATGAAATGTGGGATGTTTCCAGCGAGGACGAGGACGTCCCATACAGCACCTCCCCACCCTGCACCCGCCGGCAGATAAAACGCATGTCTGGCAAACACCAGAGGAACACCCCAGGCAGGGCTGGCGGGCGCTCACCCAAGGGTAAGGGTCACTCACCCCAAATGTAATGGGCCCAGACCCCCCCCATGGAACACCCACAAACACTAAGAGATAAAAAAGGGGGTAGAAATGCATACAAACACCGAAAGTTTTGCATGTGAACAGCTTAGAAAGATGTGTCAAACAGCTATGCTTGCATACTGAAGCCAAACCAGGTCGTCATTAAAATGCAACAGTAAAGTACATGAAAAGCAAGTTTCACTACTAATTTTATTCAGCATCTGATTGTAGATACAAACTTAACTATGCATGCAAGTGTGTTTTTCCAAAATGTCCTTATTATAGCAAGGGGCTGTGTTTCGCAACTTGGCAGTGCTAGTTAGCCTTTAACTGCCTCTTGCAAAAGTTGTTTCTAGAAAATTTTCTGATGAATCCTTTTCTTGGACATGGATTTGGATTTCAAACATTTGCCCATTTATTATCACTCAAACTTGCCAAATGCTTAAAAGATGCAAAGCCACTTTTCAATAAGCAGTTTCTCTGTTGATGTTTTTAATATTGATTTCCTGTGACCACGGTGAGGAAGTGGGATCAAAGCGGATAGCAAGAGGTGGGTCCAGGGATGAAGAGAGAGAGATACTGTAAGAGAAGAATAATGTATCTAGCTGATATATATTTGGAAAAATAGGCAAGGTTTTTAATTGCAAGTGCTTGTTATTGGTGACTGCATTTGAAAAGAACATTCAGACAGATGATATTCAGACAAAGGGGGTAGTTTTAGTTGACAAATGTGACATTAATCCTTGTCTGAAGTCATAGGGAAGAAGAAGAACTCTGAGGTTAAAAACAAACATGTCTTTGAGTCACGTTGGGACTAGGCGATGCCCATAGCAGTAATTGAAACAAGGGACTGAACATGAACTGCTCAGTGGGTTATGCTGCCCTCATTGTCGTTATTTTTGGGAAACGCTCCGGACTCGGTCAACTGGCTTACCTACAAGGGGTGTCGTGTGCACATAACAACCTTAATGGTCTTTTCTAGCAGTTTGACTTGACATGTTATTGTTGGCCCCAAGCATTCTGCAGTAGCGAATGACTGTGCCATTCTCCGTGTGTATTTCAGCAGAGAAAGCGTCCCCCTCCAGCCAGGCCCCACACCGAGAGAAGGAAGGCGCCAAGCCGGCCGAGCCCCCAGAGGAGTACAGCTACAAGCAGGGCAAGAAGCAGCGGGCCACCCTGCGCTCCACCGAGCGCGACCACAAGAAGACCTTCCAGGGCTCCTTCATGCTGGACTCCCTGTCCAAGCCCGGCCCCTTCGGATCGCTGGGCATGGACCCCCGGAAGCCCTACCTGAGCCTGGCCTGCGGCAGTGGCAAGACCATGCCCGTCACCATGCCGCACCCCATGGCCCGCACCCACCGGCAGACGTCGCGCACGGACTGCCCCGCCGACCGCCTCAAGTTCTTCGAGACGCTGCGGCTGCTGCTGAAGCTGACCTCCATGTCGTCCAAGAAGAAGGAGCGGGAGCGCGAGCAGCGGGGCCTGGAGAACACCGCCTTCCTGGGCCAGAACAACGAGGTCATCTGGCTGGAGCTGCAGGCCTGGCACGCCCGCCGCAGCGTCACCGACCAGGACCTGTTCCTGTACACGGCGCGGCAGGCCATCCCCGACATCATCAACGAGGTGCTCCACTTCAAGGTCAACTACCGCCGCCTGGGGGGCGGCGCCACGGGGGAGGCGGACGCCGGGGGTGGGGTCATCGCCGGGGCCTGCCGGGGGGACGAGGAGGGTGGGGTGGGGGTGAGGGTCGGGGTGAACTGCGGAAGTGAACCCCAGGCTTTCACTGGCTGCACTCGGGGGGCGGCGGAGACGGCGGACGCGGGCGTGACCGTGAACACGAACATGGACGTGCCCCTGGGCGACTCGCCGGGCTGCCGCGGGCACCTGCAGCGGCAGCGGCTGGCCTTCGAGCAGGTGAAGAGGGTGATGGAGCTGCTGGAGTCCGTGGAGGCGCTGTACCCGTCCCTGCAGACGCTGCAGAAGGACTACGAGAAGTACGCAGCACGGGACTTCCAGGCCAGGGTGCAGGCGCTCTGTCTGTGGCTCAACATCACCCAGGACCTCAACCAGAAGCTGCGGGTCATGGGCACGGTGCTGGGCCTCCGTGACCTCTCCCGCCTGGGCTGGCCCGTCTTCGAGATCCCCCCCGCTGCTCCCGGGGCAACGAGGAGGAGGAGGAGGAGGACGAGGAGGAGGAGGAGGAGAACGACTCAACCGCCACCTTCACGGCGGACAGTGACCTGGACGAGAGGGACCCGGGGGAGGAGGGGGCGGAGGGGCAGGGGGCGGGAGAGCAGTCGCCCTGCCTCACGCCCAAATTCTCCCGGCCGCTGTCGGAGGACGAGTTCCTCTCGGTGGCTGGGGGAAGGGGCGGCTCCCAGGAGGTGGCGGGGTTGTTGGAGGGTGTGGCCGGGGGAAGCCGTTACTGCCCCACCTCCATCTACAGGCCGTTCGTAGACAAGGCGCTGAAGCAGATGGGGCTTCGCAAGCTGATCCTCAGACTGCACAAGCTGATGGACCGCTCCCTCCAGAGGGCCCGCGCAGCACTCCTCTGCCACACCCCTCCGCAGGAGGTGAGGCAGGGCCTGTTTAAGGGCGGGGGTGTGTTTGAATTGAAAAGCAGATCCACGGTCAGGAGGATATGAACAATGCGATTGGGATGTGATTTTTGTCATTTTGTGTGATGTACAGTACCAGTCAAAAATTTTGACACGTATTTCTTTCTATTTTTACTATTTGTTAAGCAAATCAAAACTTTGATATTTTAGATTCTTCAAAGTAGCAAAAAATGTTTCTTTTTTGGAAAGAAATTCATACAGAGGCATCAACTACACTATACTGGTCGAAGAAACAAATTTCAAGCATTTAAGCATGTATTTGAATGCATATCTTAATCAGGGATATCCAAACTTTTGGCGGGAACTATACTTGGTTCCAAAAGATAGGAAAAGTGGCAGTAGTGATTGATTGTCCATCAGCTTTGTGATGTGGAGGGAAATGTTGCAAACTCTTACGATTTATTTCCTGCGGGCTTTAAAAAAGGCTGTAGTGGTGATATATTTGCCATGAAGTGGTGCCATTCTGACCCCACCTTTAAACACCCTTTAGTATTCAGAGTTCCCGGACGCCCTCCTGTACAGTGACTACCTGCCAGAGCTCTCCCGCCACCTGTCCTGTGGCAGCGCTGGGTTCGAGGACACGGGGGCGGGGCGCGTGTCGTGGGTGGAGCTCCAGGCCATGGACCTGCCCTCCTTCCAGCCGGCCTTCCTGGTGCTGTGCCGGGTCCTGCTCAACGTCATCCACGAGTGCCTGAAACTGCGTCTGGAGCAGCGGCCCGCTGGAGAGCCCTCCCTCCTCAGCATCAAACAGGTCTGAACCACATTCACTGAATCCCTCCCTCCTCAGTATCAAACAGGTCTGAACCACATTCACTGAATCACTCCCTCCTCAGTATCAAACAGGTCTGAACCACATTCACTGAATCACTCCCTCCTCAGTATCAAACAGGTCTGAACCACATTCACTGAATCACTCCCTCCTCAGTATCAAACAGGGCTGAACCACATTCACTGAATCCCTCCCTCCTCAGTATCAAACAGGTTTCAACTGTGTTCACTCACCCACCTGTTAACTCAAGCCCTCCCTCCTCAGTATCAAACACATTTGAGCTACATTCAGTCAAGCTGTCATTCCTCAGTGGAAAATAGGTCTGAATGACACTCAGTCACCCACCCTAGACAGCCTAACTTTAAAACTTTTTCATGCTTTGGGGGGACGTTCTGACCTGTTGGAGTGTGTGCGTGCGTGCGTGTGTGTGTGTGTGTGTTCCAGTTGGTGCGCGAGTGTAAGGAGGTGCTGAAGGGAGGTCTCCTGATGAAGCAGTACTACCAGTTCATGCTGCGCGGTGTCATCGCCGACCCTGAAGGCCTGCAGACCAACGCCAACATCGACGACTTCGAGGAGGACCTCCACAAGATGCTCATGGTAGGACCTGCTGCAGAACATCGCCTCAGCGTGCGGAGGGGCGGGTTGCAACATAGGCATCAACTTCACTATTTATAACAGTCTAAGAAACATTTCAATCATTTAAGCATACACGTGTAGATCAAAATGTATTTGAATGCATATTTTCCACTCTCTTAATCAGGTGTGTCCAGACTTTTGACTGGCACTATTTTGTGTGAGTAATGTTCTGGTCGGGGTCGTGTGTAATTATTTGGCCCCATGAAGGCCTCGGTGTCTCAGTGGCTCGATGCCTCAGTGCGTGGCCGGGGAGCGGGGTAGGTGGCCGGGATCGGCAGCCTCTGTGAGTAATGCGTCAGCTGAAGGAGCTTCCGCTGAAGCGCCGCATTCCAGCCTCGAGCTCCCAGAAGGAAATGAAGGTCGAAGTCTATTACAGGCACCCTGCTGACTGTTTAAAGCCCAGCTGATTGTAAAAAAAAATTCCCTGCTGCAGTCATTGACGGTAATAGCTTGCGTACAGAGGCGATGACACCTCCAGTGACTCAGTGCCTCTAAAGCAAAAAACTGTTTTCCAGTGAAATGCAATCTCTCTTTGTGTGTGTGTGTGTGTGTGTGTGCGCATGGTGTGGGTGTGGATTGTAGGAGTGTAAACTGTGGCTACAGTGGTGGGGGGGGTTTAATCCTAAGTGCTGCGCCTTCTGTGGCCGTACTGTTTGCACAGAGGCCGGTGCAAGTTGCTCACTAACACTCGCCCTGAAGGCATTGCATGCACCATAAATAGGGACCCACGGTACAGGACATTCCTCTTTATGTTATGGGGTGGAGAATGAGGGCTAGGCCTGTGCTGACTGCTGCTGTGTTCCCATCATCACGCTGTTGATCACACGGTATGGATGTGTGCATGCCAGCGCCGCCGTTTCACCTGCGCTCCCTCCTTCCCCCACCGCCCCGCAGGTGTATTTCGACTACATGCGCAGCTGGATCCAGATGCTGCAGCAGCTGCCGCAGGCGTCTCACAGCCTGAAGAACCTGCTGGAGGAGGAGTGGAACTTCACTAAGGTCATCACGCCTTACATCCGGGGTGGCGAGGCACAATCCGGACGCCTCTTCTGGTCAGTCTGTCACACTGGCATACCTGTGTCTCAACCACCTTGGTTTTATCAACTTTGTATGTTTGTGCTTTGTATAGTGCATAATGTCTAGTCCACATAATGCCCTGGTTTAGGTTTTCAGTAGCTGTTTTTGAATCATTGCATGCATTCTGAAATCATATACTGACTCAGCACCATTGTGTGTCGTGCATAACCCTCCCTTGTGTTTTTGGTTTGCCCCTTGCCCCCAACCCTCTTCTTACAGTGACATAGCTGGCATGCTTCTCAAATCCACTGGGGAGTTCCTGGACGCAGGACTGCAGAGGAGTGGTGATGAATTCTGGGAAAGTGCAGACGACAGCACTGCCTCTGATGAGATCAGGTGGGACTCAAGCTTAAAATGCCATCTTAATGATTTTTGGAAGTTGTGTTTTTTGGAAATTTTGGATGACTCACTGTACTGTTACCAGGGGTTTAGTGTCCCTATTGGCTGATACCAGGCATCTACCGGAAATCACATTGAACTTTGAGTGGTCTTTGGCATCACATGGCAAACAATGCACCATGCAAGAATTCAGCTCACTGTGAAGTAATGGGAGCATGATTTGCCATGTTTCACACACACACACACACACACACACACACACACACACACACACACATACGCATATACGCAGACTGCAGTATTGTCATTTAGCAGACGCAAGAGCGACTCGCATAGGTTGAAATTTTATCCATTTATATGGCTGGATACATTTGAGGCAATTCTGGGTTAAGTACCTTGCCCAAAGGTACAACATCAGTGGCCAAGCGGGGTGCCTCTTTTTCCTTTAGGTTGCAGTCACACTTTGTGTTGTATCGGTCTGGGATATGTGTGGGTGGTGTGTCTGGCACTGTGGTAACATCGCAGCCTCGTTGCTGATGCCATGTGTTCCCGGTAGGCGTTCGGTCATTGAGACGAGCCGCTCTCTGAAGGAGCTCTTCCACGAGGCGCGTGAGAGGGCTTCCAAAGCGCTCGGCTTCGCCAAGATGCTCCGCAAGGTGAGACCGGCATTCTTAATCTCCTGAGGGCTGGTACTCTAAAATGTAGTTAGTGTGACAACCTGCTTTTTTTTAAAATTTGGTTCAGACCGGGGCATCATCTCTGAGGTTTCTTGGGCAGTGCCATTTTCGGTGTTGTGCAGCATATGTTTTTTTTTTTTTTTTTTTTTTTTAAGTATAGCTGCACTTTCACCAGGCCACTTTGTTTTTGTTTTCACTGTTCGTTCCACTTATTTTAGTTAAACGGCTCTTTTTTTGCAACTTCTGGATTACTTATTTAACTCAGCTCTTGGGAAAAACTGTTCGTTTTGTTAATTCACTTGTTTATCTTGTGTGTTCTGTACAAGTAATCTATATTTTAAAGTGATGTTCATATTTAACATTTAGCTAAGTGTGTCCACATTTTTTAAGACTAACGCTACTACAACAAGCGTTTCTAGCAAAATGAACAGTTGTGAAATTTCAGGGGTTGAGTTTCCCCCCTTCACCTGCTCATCTGTGCTCTCTCCATCCTCAGGACCTGGAAATTGCTGCTGACTTCAGCATCACCAGTGGAGTGCCGGCGCTCCTGGAGGCTCTCAAAGAGAAGAATTATGTCAAGGTAAGAAGTTGCAGGGGACTTTCCTCCCTTTCTCTCTCCCATTTCTACCTCACCCACTGTCCCTCCGTCATAGTCCAGGTAGTCATCTCAGTCTGGGCAGATGGTGACGTTCAGTGTAAGGTCTTGTGCTGTGCTGTTCTGGGTAATGCAATGTGCAATCAGCTGTGTTGGGTGAGCCAGCATTGCTCTCAGCTCTCCCTAGCCTGGTTCTGGCTCTGCAGTGTCCTGTCTGACCCACCTGCCTGGATCTGCTTCTCTGCAGGTGCAGATCCCGGGTCTGGAGGAGCTCCAGGTGTTCGTCCCGTCTGGCCTGGCCTCCCAGCGGCCCGTCATCCTGCAGCTCCTCAACGCGGCGGCTGGGAAGGACTGCTCCAAGGAACCCGACGAGATGGCCGACGACGAGGCCTACCTGCTCATGAGCAAACAGGGAGCCGGGGACTCGCCTGCTGAAGCTGACTGGGCACAGTGGGAGGGAGCCCTGCTGAAGCTGGTGCCTCAGGTGGAGACGGTGGACACGCTTAGGTCCATGAAGGTGCGTTGTGATTTTTTGCTCCAAAACATGTTTTTTAAATGCCCACTCTTTGAATACCCCTGTTTTATTAAATGAAATGGGGGGGGATATCTGTAATACAGTTAAAATATGAGTTTGATACTGCTGTGTGTTCTGTGGCCCTCAATTTTCTCTTGGGTCTTTCCCTTATAATATGATGCGACAGTGCTGCCTCTTGATTAATATCATTATGTCGCACATGGAAGGTTTTTTGTCAGGATCACCCTGTTCACCGTCATTTAGACAGCATCTTGAATTTGTGAACTCCTTCTCAAACACTGCTTCTCTCCCCCTCCCCTCTGTCTCGCCCCTTCCTCTCCCTCGTTTCTCCTCTGCTCCTCTTCCTCCCCTCCCCTCTCTCCCCCGGTTCTCAGGTGGAGAACCTGCTGTTGATCGTGATGCAGTCCGCTCACCTGGTCACGCAGCGCAAGGCCTTCCAGCAGTCCATGGAGGACGCGCTGACCCTCCGACGCGAGCAGACGTCCAGCCAGCCCCTCATCGCCGGGGCGCTGGAGCAGCTCAAGGTGCCACCCTCCAAGCCACGCAGCGCAGCCGCTAACGGTTCATCATGGCGCCACGCCGCCTGTCGCACACAAACGCTGTCTGGCGCGCTTCCAGGCTCTCTCGCTGTCCTGCCGACCTGCTGTCATATTGTCTTTAAGGGAGGCTAGTGCTCCTGCGGTTATGCGCTGTGGGTTTGTGAACACAGGGATGTGTGGTCAAGTCCCTCAGGTATTACAGTACAGCTAGTTCTATGTCAAGTGATTAACCAGAAGTACACCTGCAGTTCAAAGACTGCAGTATATGTCAAGCTGCCTGATGCAGCTACAGTGCCAGTTGTGAAAAGTGAAAGGGAGTTTCAGGTCAGACGGGACTCAAAATCCCATTGTATTGGAGACGCTCCAAGTTTCCGCTTTTGATAAGGTCTTCTTGAGTTCCTGTATGGTAAAGTTGTGGTAAGGAAGGCTGAGAGATGGAAGGACTTTTTTCTTTTAATACCCCAACCCCCCTCTCGCTCCTGTCCCACCCCTGCTTTCTCAGAACGAGGCCCTGCAGCTGTGCATTAAGATCAACACAGCCATCGACCGGGTAGAGATCATGTTCACCTCCGAGTTCCAGGCCGAGGTGGATGAGTCTGAGTCCGCTACCCTGCAGCAGTACTACAGAGAGGCCATGACCCAGGGCTACAACTTCGCCTTCGAGGTCAGTGATCAGGGGCTCAGAGGGTCGGGCATGCCACAGGCAACATGGCTTTCTACTGGGTTAGCAGGGCTTCACACCCCCTCGTTACACATGAAGTTCTCACGGTGCAGCACCGTGGCAGCAGTGCAGTGATGTTCCTAAAACGTAGTTACATTGCGAGAAGGTTATTACTTGGGTGTGGAAGACCTTGCATCATTTAACTTAATTTCACTGGCTTTCCCTGGTTTGCTCATACAGTACCCTGATTCTTCTTAAGGTTAGGCTCCGTACAGAATAAACTCTAGTATACACACACACACACAAACACACACACCTCCACTCATTCATGTTCACTCCAAGACTCTTGAAACGCCCACTCTAATATAATGCAACAGTATGAACTGATTTTTCTCATCGTTAACTATGAAGGACATCCAAAGAACCATACATTGACATGAACGTGTGAGTGATTTTATATCTCTTCCCAGTGATTCATTCGTACATAGAAATAGTTTCAGACAGTGGGGAAAAACTGTTTGATTATTTGAATACCCAATGCTGTATTTATGCACAAATGAGGCAAAATGAGGACGGGTTTTTTGATCACTTGTGTTGAAGATGTCCAGATTTTTTGCTAGGTTTAGGTTGCTAGTATTTGCATGTGCAAGTAAGTTATTTCTTGAAGTATGTGGGAGATGTCTCGTGCATAATGTAGGGGATAATTCCCTGTGTTTCAGTATTAAAGACCTAGAGTGCTAGATTGTGTTGTGTCATGGGCTTTGTGCTGTGTGTTACACATTGCAGTACCATAAGGAGGTGGTGCGCTTGATGTCAGGGGAGTTCCGGCAGCGGATCGGCGACCGCTACATTGCTTTTGCTCAGAAGTGGATGAATTACGTCCTGACCAAGTGCGAGAGCGGACGGGGCACACGACCCAGGTGAGGTGGATGTCACTATGGCAACCGTGCAGTAAAGATGGGGGGGCATCAAAGTCTGTTTCAGTGTCTGGTAGGGCTATGCGGGCATTTGGGAGTGTTTGTCATGTAATTACATTCATTTTTACACACAGATGGGCTACTCAAGGCTTTGACTTTCTCCAAGCAATTGAACCTGGCTTTATTTCAGCACTGCCTGAGGATGACTTCCTGGTAACAAAAAATATTTACTGTGGCCTGATTTTTTTTCTTTTTTGCATTCATGTGTTTGTGAGAATTAGTGTACCAGTATTAAGTCACTGTTGTGAAGGTATGAAACTGATTAACTTGAATGGGCATGTGTACGGCATGTGTCCACGCGTGTTTTCTTGCACGTGTGTCTGTAACATTGTTCTTGTTCTTTTTTTTATTTTTGGATCAGTGCTGTGCAGGTTCACAGATCTATAAATCATTTGAATGGGCCATTCAGCTCAATGAGCCCATTATTTCAGCTGATCCAGATCTGTGAATCTGTGCAGCATCTGTCCAGCTCTGGTCCAAAAACAACAAGCCCGTTGTCTTTCAGAGTCTGCAGGCGCTAATGAACGAGTGTATCGGTCATGTGATCGGGAAGCCTCACAGCCCTGTCAGCGGCCTCTACTTTGGTAAGAGCCTCTGCTGCCATGCCCACCACTTGTCATTGTCTGATTGGCCTAGAGTGAAACTTTAATTGTGTTTCAGCAGACATTTATAGGAATGTGGCTTAGTAATATAAGCATTAAGCCGATTGAATGGAGCTCACAGGCCAATGTGACTTGTGTTGTGAATAGCCTCCACTGCTTTAAGTTACTGTGACATGAAGAACACTGATTTTATTCACAAAGAAGAGAAGCACAGATGACTGACTATCACTGAGCGTGTCTCAGCGTTGAAGCTCCTCCGCTGAGAGTCTGCCAGCACAGACTCGCACACCACAGTGCCTTTTTGTTTTAGCTGAGTCACACAGGGAGTGCACCTTTTGGGAGATGAGTAAATTTATTCCTCTTTTCAGCGCCAAGGAATAACCCCCGACCCGTAAAGGTGCCTCGCTGTCACAGTGACCCCCCGAACCCCAACCTGTTCATCCCCAACACCGAGGGTTTCAGGTATGCTGTGGTCGTATGACCACTGCCCCACCCCCCCCACTTTCATCAGCAGGGCTGGTTTGCCTGTGTGTGTGAACTTGTTTTCCTGCATGTTTCTCCTCACTTTTTATTTGCAATCAGTGGGAATTCAATCATGTGGGGAAGTTTAGAGTAACTGCTTATTGGTGTGTTAATACCATAACACTGTTAACATAACACAGTAACACATATTACTATTAAGTGTTAACAGCTGTAAAAGCTATAAAAGATATGTGTGTGTGTGTATTTGTGTGCACCTGTGGCGGGCTGTAATTTATGGTAGCATTTCTCCAGCTTACAGCAAGATGTCGCTCTTGGTGGCTAAACCAGCTGCACCAGCTAGATTGGTGACACCTTCTCCACCAGTTGAAGTGTTTTAAAAATAAATGTATGGAGAAAGATTATTCAGTGAGGAGCTGCACGTGTAGTGGTGTTTTGGTGCAAGGACGTGTGTGTGCGTGTAAGTGTGTGTGCGTGTAAGCATGTGTGTGCGTGTGTAAGCATGTGTGTGTGTGTAAGTGTGTGTGCGTGCACATCCCTCCCCTGCGTTGCGCGAGGCAGAGGTCCTCAGTTTGTTTCTCTGCCGCAGCTCTAGGAGTCTCCCCTGCGACCTCCGGACCCCGCTGTGCCCCACCGGCCCCCGCCCTGCCCTGCAGGGCCCCGGGGAACCCGGCCACTCCAAACCGCCCTGCAGCACCCCCAATGACGTCAGGTAGCCCCGCCCCACCCCAAACCCCCGTGTGACCTGCGCGGTATGCCGCCCCCTCCACCCTCCGTGGCTACCATTCCGCTGCCTGCCGCGGCGCCCCCTGGCTTTTGTGCCGTTCCATTTGCATTGAGCGAATTTAACCGATTAATCAGCTGTTTTGATTGATCGATCGGTTTAAACGCATTGACTTATTTGTTTTCGCTCATCCACCCACCCATCCAACAACAGAGGTCATATTCGGAACAGAAACGCATACCAACAAGGTGTCTTATTACATTCCCACATTACACTGCCATGTTTCGCATTTTTAACGTTGCTTTGAAGACGCCTCCATCCAGATTGACTCAATTCCCACTTTATGAACATTTTACACATAGTTACTGACATGATTCAAGTTAAGTACCTTGTTATGTCCTTAGTACAAGTCATGTCCTACCCCAGTTATAGAGACCTGCGGTCCTCTAGGGATGAGTGTAGTTCACTGCCACAGCTAGAGCACTGACCCCATATGCTTGGAGGAATGTTGGATGCCGAGACTGAATGACTGACGGAGGAATTTTAAGGCCTCAGTGTACAGGTTGTAGCCAAAAGCATTCAAAGGGAAAATGTTTGGAGAAATGTCATGTTAGACTCTTGCTGTGCATGGAGGTGCAAATGGTGCTAGTAAATGCTACCATTGGAAGAGGAAATGACTGAGAGACTGATTCTCTAACAGTGGAGCACGCTAACAGTGTGGCTTACATTCCAGTTTTGATTGTTTTTTTTTTTTTTTTGTTTTTGTTTTTTTTTCTTCCCCCCATGTAGACATTTCTGATTCCTGCCTGAGGAAAGCATGCTTTCCAGTGCATGTGATGTGTGTCTTTCTCTTCTGACTGAGTGATTGAGGCATATAAGGAGGGGTGGTGGGGGGATATGGCTGGTAGTCATGGTTACAGAACAGCGTGACAGTACATCTGGTGATGACCTTGCCGTAAATCGACAAATTTATGTAAGCACAAGGGCCAAGCAGTGAGAAGCAGTGTTTTTAATCGCCTACTCATTGGAGACACAGTAGGTGCTTCTGTTATTGAACGTGTGGAGCTTGTCCCTTCCATTCAGGGAGGTCTATGCATACTTATCACAGTTAAGTGCGTGGTTGTCACCAGACTCATATCAGACTGGCTGAAAAAGACAAGCTGGATACAGAACTGTTTTCAGATGATTGGAGAGACTGGAGGGAGGGGTGGGGCCAGTGAATGACATCACCATCACAGCCTAAATCCCCCACAGATGTGTAATTGTGTGTGTTGGGGTGGCAGAATGCGGGACCTGTATTGCCCTGCTCCTGTTTTGTGGGTCTCCATGGGCCATTAATGCTGTGGACATGTGGCAGAATGGCACAGCACTATGGATCTGGATGAGAGGGTTTAGCGGTTTAGTGTGGTTTACAGTAGGTGGGGGAACCCTGGGTCTAGGTAGATGGGGGGTTAGAGGCCCAAAACTCTGAGTTGGGGAGGATGGTTTAAGTGGTAGATATGGTGTTGCTGAACCTGTTCGCCTCTCCCACACCACACAGAGGATCAAACCTCCACGAGAACGACCGGCTGTCGTCGGTGGCGGCGGAGCTACAGTTCAAATCCCTAAGCCGCCACTCCAGTCCAACAGAGGACAGAGAAGGTGGGAGAGCATGTCTGTTTTTCTGTCTGTCTGTCTTTCTGGCAAACTCACACCCCTGGCTGTCCTTGTTTGTCTGTGTCTTTATCCTTGTCCTGGTGTAACCTGTGTCTGCAGGAAGGAATTCAGTTCATTGTCCTTCAGGACCAATATCCAAGATCTCCCTTGTTTAGTCTTACTTTCGCAGTTCCTCTGATTATCTGTCTGCCCGTCCTTCCTCCAGAGCCCTCGTATCCAAAGGGAGACCCTAACACCACAGCCCGACGCAGCTGGGAGCTTCGCACCTTCATCAGTCAGTCTAAGGGTGAGAAGTGTGGGTCAAGGCTGCCCTCTTAAGCTTGGGATAGGCACAGCAGTTCATCCTTCTCACAGCATATCTACCTCAGAGGATCATTAGCCTCTGCATTATTACATCATGGATCACTAGGGGGCAGCATTGTCATTGAGTAATTTGTTTATAATTTCCATATAACTTACTTCTCGCCCTGTTGTGTATGTTCACTGTGCTCCCCTTTTCCACCATTCCTCTGCTTTCAGACACAGCCGCGCGGCAGAGCCCCATGGAGGCTGTGCGGCGCTCCATCCGCTCCTTCGAGGAGAAGCGCTACGCCGTCATGAAGCAGCGCAACATCATCGGCCAGGTGTGCCACACGCCCAAGTCCTACGACAACGTCATGCACGTCGGCCTGAGGAAGGTCACCTTCAAGTGGCAGAGGGGCAACAAGATTGGTACGACACACCCCGGCTCCTTGTGGTCTTAACTGTTGCCATCATCTCTCTTTCTCTCTCCCTTACCCTTCTTGTTCTCGCTTGGTAAGCCTCTCCTCTTCTTTCAGTCCTCCCTCATCTCATATCCGCAGTTGCGGTTTTGCAGACACACCATCCACTTCTCCATGGTTAGTTTTATAGATGCATGGTTATCACATCCATGATTCCAGTGTTGTAGGTACATTGTTGTACATGGGTTGTCCTCCCCTTCGTATTATTGGATGCAGTCCTAGAGATGATTGAGGGTCACACTATCTTTTTCAGTTTTATTGTCTTCTGTGAATATATTTGTGGGGGCAGGTAAATCTTGGAAATGGTGTGATGAGACCTCTGTCAATGGTGCTTTGTGATGTCAGCTGACACAGAGGGCTAGAAGGTGGCAGTTAAAGAAGGCTTCTTCTGATGGTGAGGACAGGTAGATTTATATACATATATAGTCTCCACAATTCTTTTCTGCTGAATTCACCCACAGGTGAAGGGCAGTATGGGAAGGTGTACACCTGTATCAACGTGGACACTGGAGAACTGATGGCCATGAAGGAGGTGGGTGTGCCCAAATGACAAGGGAGTGATAACCTTATGTTCAAGCTCACAAAATGATTTTTAGAGCTTATGTGTGTACAGCAAGCTGTAACTTGAGCTTGCTTTAAACTGCTTTGAAACTGTGTGTTTAAACACAATCTCGAGCAGTTACGTCTCAATAAGCAGTTATGTGTCTGTATCTGATGACTCAAGATAAGGTTCCAGCCCAACGACCACAAGACGATCAAGGAGACGGCGGACGAGCTGAAAATTTTCGAGGGAATAAAACACCCCAACCTGGTCCGCTACTTTGGGGTGGAGCTCCATCGGGTGAGGGAATGGTCACAGACTGTCTCTCTTGCGTGCCTGTCTCTGTCCGATTCTTGGATTTTGAATATGTCATAGAGTAGTGTACAAGTGTCTTGCTGTCTTTCATGCTCTGTGTTTACAGATTTTTATGCCTTTATGGACTGCCCTGTGTGCATTTCTGTCTCCCTCTGTCCTGCTGTGAATAAAGGAGTCCTGTGTCCTCATGGCGTGCTGTGTACTTGCGCACGGTGTGTGTGCATCTCTGATTGTCTTCCTCCTCCTCTGTGCTCACAGGAGGAGATGTACATCTTCATGGAGTACTGTGACGAGGGGACCCTGGAGGAGGTGTCCAGGCTGGGCCTTCAGGAGCACGTCATCCGCCTCTACAGCAAGCAGATCACCACGGCCATCAACGTGCTTCACGAGCACGGCATCGTGCACCGCGACATCAAAGGTCAGCCCGGTTCCCACAGCGACAGCACATAGCCTGCCTGCTGTTCTTTCTTCTTTGTTGCGTCAGGGCCCGGAGCTGGCACAGCGCACACCTCCGCACACCGAAGCGTGACATGGATTCTCTCTCCATTTAAATGCATTTTTAATGCGCCCGCAGCCCAAGTATGGCTTTGTGCTGTCATAAAGAGGAAGTCATTTAACCTGATTGTTGAACTGAATTGAAAACATTGTCGCAGGGCAGTTTTAATATTTCATTGACACGCTACCCCGCCTACCCCAGGAGCCAACATCTTCCTGACGTCGTCGGGCCTGATTAAGCTGGGTGATTTCGGGTGCTCAGTGAAGCTGAAGAACAATGCACAGACCATGCCGGGTGAGGTGAACAGCACACTGGGAACAGCAGGTGAGGAGGCAGAGTAAGAGAAGGAGTGGTTCGCCCATAGGAGAGGTTGTCCCGGGTGAAATGGTGAACTTGTTTTAGAGGCCTCTCACTTCAGCTAAATAAATTGAGTAAATGGGCAAATGGACACTGAAAGTGATGAAAGGATAAGGAAACTGCATTAAGAGCAAAATAACTATTACATCATGTCTAAGACAGTGGGCTGCAGTGGGCATTGGAGGCTGTGTGCTTCGTAGTCAGCAGGTGGTGCCACTGAGCCCTCTGTGGTGCACATGGCTTGGAGCTATTTTATCATGTGCCACTCTTCATGTGGGAACTGGTGTAAATTTGCATAGCTTATCAGTGAGTCATTACTGGTGAGCTTTTTACAAACAGGAGAGTACCTTTGTCTGGAAGTCAGGTAGTGGTATATAGAGACAGGGAGGCCCTGAGTGGTGCCATTAGGTACTTGCCATGGGTTTTCCTCCACTTGGGTGTAAGTCAAGTCTCTCTCTCTCTCCTTCCCAGCATATATGGCACCTGAGGTCATTACCAGGGCAAAGGGCGAAGGTCACGGGCGAGCGGCAGACATCTGGAGCCTGGGTTGTGTCCTCATTGAGATGGTGACAGGGAAGGTAAGGATTGAGCCGTCCCTCTTCCTTCTTTCTCTCTCTCACCTCCCGTTGACTCATTCATTCCTCTCCCACTCCTGTCGCACGTTCTGTTTTCTGTGGAACTCGATCTGAATTCTCATCTTCATTATCGCAGAAAAAGCTGTGTGTATGCACACAACAGCTTCACTGTGTCATCCCACGTACACAAACAGATAGTCCAGCGTTTTAACAACACATAATTCAAATCTCATTTCCTAACCTAGCACTCTGTCCACACTGGTTAGGTGGGCATAAGACAATCTGAACCTTTCAGGAGTGTAAATCCAGCTGAACCAGACTGCGCCTTTGGAATTTCTGTGCTTGCCTACACACGTTGAGTTTGGCCCCTGTTACCCGACACTGAAAAAACCTTCTGGAAAAACAGTCCCTTGGACACCCGTTGTTCTCAGGCCTAGATCTGCCCTGATTCCAGTCCTGAGCTGATACAGATCTGACTCCAATGTCCTGTGCAGTTAAAGGGCCCCTGACGTGGGGGGGAATGTCACTTTTACCTTTTTACAGTTTACATGTGCCCAAGTTAACATGTGCATTTAATCAGAACAAACCTGGGATTAAGTCTGGGTATTCTGCAGTTCTGAAAAGGTCTGGTATTATTCGAAAATGAACTCCAGGGAAAGTGTTTCATTGCATGGACTAAGCACAGGACATGTGTTTATGAAGACCTAGTACATCCAACCAAACACAAAGCCTGGGCTTGTTTTCTCAGAGCAAATCTAGGTGCCTTTTTGAGCAGTGATAACACTGATGGCGACTGATTATCTGTCCGTCTGTTTGTGAGCACAGAGGCCGTGGCACGAGTACGAACACAACTTCCAGATCATGTACAAGGTGGGTATGGGCCACAAGCCGCCCATCCCAGAGAAGCTGAGCACCGAGGGGAAGGACTTCCTGGGTCACTGTCTGGAGAGCGACCCCAAACAGCGCTGGACGGCCAGCACACTGCTGGACCACCCCTTTGTCAAGGTCAGACTCGTACACACACACACACACACACACACACACACACGCACGCACACACCTAAGGGATCAGACATGCACATATGCTTTCAGCACACCTGTGAATTCGCACACACACTCACACATATATTAACTCCTGGACCACGCCACCAACATCATTACGCAAATGGATACATGCACAGTGGAATTATATGGAATCATTGGAGTCAAAATATGAAACCTGTAGAAATCATACAGCGTTCTCTCTTGCCCCAACTGCAGGTGTGCACGGATGAAGAATGAAAACTGTCCTGGGCTTTCTCACCTGTACAAACACCAAGCACTACTGTAATATGTAATATTAAATGTAATATTTACAAGGAACTGCGTTCTCAATTATCAGGTGGAAGAGGAAGGCAATTTTTTAAAAGGGTGTAGAGCCATCATGGCTTTATGGCCGGACTCTGGCAGTCACCCTTCCCAGCATGCAACTCTGGAAGATGTTGAGCAGAAGAAGCGAGTCTTACATTGTACAGTTCCAGGGGGCATTGCTTTGTACATACTGTAAGAATGGGAATGGGTGCGATCCTTGTATAAATATTGTAAAGCTTAAGTAATAGCCATTTCTGGATCCGTTGTTCTTAATGATGACTAATAAAAAAGCAACAAGAATATATTAAAAAAAAAAAAAAATCCAAAGCAGTTTTTTTGGAGGCCGTCTCCCTCGGCAAACACAGGATCAGCCAGATGTGTGGAAAGAGGGATGATGGAGAGAGTGTGAAAGGAAGGAGAAGAGTGGACCTGGGGCTGCAACAGGAGTCACTTCGCCTCTTAGGGGGATCAGGTTAAATTCAAAAGAAAAGGTATGAAAAGTTCCACAGAGGCCATGAACTAGAGGGGGCGGGTAGTTGTGGCACGGTTGTGGCATAAGGCTTAGCGTATACACAACCACACCGTATATTTATGTACACATATACATGACATCTGTGTCGGAGGCAAGGTTTGGATCCTGTTTTTTTGCTTTGCTCCAATGCTGCTGGTTATCAGCTGTTACAGCCTTACACAGAAACTGCCGCCCATGGAACAAGTGCTGGTAGAGCGAGTTGTGCTGGCGTCGGGTTGTGTTAGACTGGAGCCTATCCAACAAACGAGAACACTGCGTTCACTTCCTGCCGCCGAGCACAGGAACAAACAGGCACGCACACACGCAGACACACAAACTTTGCTGACTGTTCTGCTCATGAGAGGTGCCATCATATGTACTGTGCACCAAACCCCTGTTTTGAAAATGTTTGAGCATTTGGAGCCTCAGTCTGGAGTTCTGCTATGTGTGCTTGGTGTGTTGGATATGTTCATGCGCTGATGTCACACATCCTGTTTTACTGGCTCATGATTTGCAATGCCGCCCCCATTTCAATAAATGGTATATTTTAGTACTCATGTTTTGAGCAGTGGATTGCATCGGCTGGGAGTTCTTTTCAAGAGTACTTTACTGGAAAAGAATCAAGACATCTCAAAAACATTCACTTTATTTTTTGCCATCTCTTAGTGCTTTGGTCAGGGATTGTTGACTGACAGTGTTTTGGAACAAGCCTGTCCAAATAAGGTACCTGTTCAGTTGATGTAAAACTAGTACTGCATATCACTGCATGGAAGCATTCAAACACGTATTTCATTCAATCTAGAACTGTGACAGGGCATTAGAATTCTCTCCACAGTGTACAATTAATGACTTTCTTGGGCAAATGTGTAGCTGTACATTTCTCCATGGTAAAATGTGTCCAGCTGTGTACTTGAACTGTGTTAAACAGGTTCTTGAACCTGAGGAGGATAACTGAGTTCAACAGCTAACTGAATCCATAGTCCAGTTCAGAACCATTCTGATCTATTCAGAACCACCCTCTGAGGACCCCTCTTGCTGGCTGTTAACATTGCCACCATTTTCTGAGTTGCTTTCATATCCTCTTCTGTCTCCAAGTAGTTGCATAGTCTGGTATTTGTAACCTGTTCCAGCTCCATGCGGAACAGTCTTTTTTAGGTTGGCTGATGTTGTCTTTAGAGTCTTCAGTTGTTGTTAAGAGGGGCATCTTTGTTCCCATAGCTGGAGCCCTTGTCAATCTCTGTCTGTCCAATCATCCAGCGGACGCCGACAGAGGCTAGACACAAAAGGAGGGGAGGAATCAATGAGTCATTGTGGAGTGAGGATAAGGATGTGGACAGTAAAGGGATGTTTAGTATTTGGTTATGGCGTCATTAGTCTGGATGTCAGGTCTAAAGATACTCCGTCAATCTCTTACTGGGCTCTCCATCTCTGCACTGTGATTGGTCAGACTCCTTCCTGTCCTCCAACAGGTGAGGTAACAATGTCATTTGTTTTCAAAACAAACTCGAAATGGAGTAGATGGTGATTGCTTGAACTCAAGGCTAGGGTTCTTTTCTCGAAACATGCACATTTGTCTAACGCTGGCCGTGTGATTTAATACACGCTGTAATTGTTTCAATAAATGCATATATCATAGTCTTGGTGCTTTTATTAAACCTGGACCATTTCTGTTGTAATGAATGATCAAGTGCTTGTCCGCATTAATGGAGAGCTCTTGTCAGAATCTATAATTAGATATGGTTTCTGATGCAGATGGATGTGTGACATCATTCCTTTCACATGGAAAAAAGTCATGGTGGGATTGCAG
Source organism: Megalops atlanticus (assembly GCA_019176425.1). Classification (NCBI taxonomy): domain Eukaryota; kingdom Metazoa; phylum Chordata; class Actinopteri; order Elopiformes; family Megalopidae; genus Megalops; species Megalops atlanticus. The sequence continues at coordinate 13,144,987 of CM032890.1, read as the reverse complement.
CTGCTTTCTCTCTTTATGGGAGAACTTTCTGGGCAGAAAGGTTTAGGTATTATGATTTCAGACAGAAAAAGCAGCTGAGCTCCATGAATGCAGAAAGCACTAGTGATCCAGTGAGAGAGCTAGGAAATGGCATCTGAAATGCAGTATACACTGTTTTTCTGACACGCAAGGCACAGCTGTATAGCCACCCGTATCATAGATTTAAATTACAATCTGATGGGAGTTAAATTTAGGCAAAAATCAATGGGGAGTAACTGGAATAGAAGCAAAAAATGGCCACAGGATTTAAGACTAGACTTCTGATTCTGAATCAACAGGGTAATCCAATTACGTTTGTTTTGTTCTATGTCCCTTCTTCTGTAGACTTTTGTGTCCTTTTCAGAAAGGTAAGAAATAAGCCAGGGTTGGTAAAAATGACATCATGCAACTGACTGTAGGGCAACATGCTTCAATTCCATGTTATCATTCAGGGAAGTAAAAACTATACTTACTGTTTAAGTACCTGACCTGCTTCCTAACGGGACGTTTGGATGAAAACAAAAGAATTAAAAACTGAAGACAACATCAGGTAGTATCCCCTGACAACACAGGCCAAGGCAGGGAGGGTGTACTGGGGGACTGAACACAGCAATGCCTAGAAACCCATTGCAACCAAACCACACAACCACACAACCCCTCCCCCGCCCCTCCCGGTAATTCATCTGCCCAAGGATATACAGCCCACACAGTTATGGTTAGGAATGATTAAGACAAGAACTCTGGCCAAGGATGCCATAAAATGGTCTGCCATAAAGCGGCACAACATCAACATTATTTAATAACCCGGGGCGTTACTGCGACTGGACCCACCTGCCACGCAGAGTGCCGCAGTGCTGAGGATGGTGAGAGAGGAGCCGGCGCTAATGACCTGGACCAGCAGCACGCCCAGCGGGTAGAGCAGCAGGCAGGCCCAGAAAAGCCAGTTGAGGAGGGCCCAAGGCCGGCGCGGTTGGCTTACTATGGGACCTGGGAAACGCCCTGTCTGAAAGTACTGCTCCTGAAACTGATCCTGCAGGAACAAAATCAGAACAAGCACAGCTGAAATTAGTAGCTGCACAGAAACATGCAGAGGTCTAATATTAATGACACATCATTCAAGTCATTTCAACGGAATGCAACTCTCATGCATGCATGTAGAAACTACACAGAATATCCAGAAACAAGGATCTAATGCGAGTACAAGTTACTGTCACAGAAGGATCTAAAATGAGTGAAATCATACAGCATTTTCATGTGGAATTAACATACTGTTAGACACAGGGATCCAAAATTCATTAAATGTAGAGCTTTAGAGAGGCCTAATATTACTATTATACACATACAAGTGAGCAATGAAGTCTATAGTAAGTATTCTATTATTAACACAGTGTCATACAGCAGTCACACTGCTAATAGGAGGGTTTTGATTCTTGTGTTTGCAGTATAAAACTATAGAGTGTGGGTGAGAGGCAGAGTGGAACATAGTTATAGATCAGAGTGTAAAACTTCTAGAGGGCTGCATGCATGCTGGTTTTTTTTCTCCTCTGCTGACTCAATTCACCTGATGGTTTCTATAGTCTTTTTTTCCCCCACTTTATTTTAAATGACACATCACATCAAGGTTACACTTGTGCCCTAGATTCAAGAAATGTATTACTGTCATGCAGTCTAGGAAATGTACAACTGCAAGTATGTAAGGCTAATTACCTGCACAGACTGGTCGGGTCAGGGGATATATGGACAAAAACACACCTCTTTCAGGAACTAAAGTCTGCTATCTGCTAAGTGAAAAAACACCACATTCCCTAAGGCCACTATCATATCTATAACCCCAATCTGGGTTCACGACCTACACACTGTGTGGACAAGCCCTCCACCAACACACACACACAAATTTGAGTGACAGAGCACAGCTCACCTTTTCCTGGTAGAGTTTGTGAAGCCAGGCTGCACACTCTGCCTCATCCTCCGGAATGGTGTCCAGAGGAATTCTCCTGGGATACGCCACATGTGGGGAAAGGGGCGGGGCATGGGAGAGCTAATTTTACTCTGTTGCAATAAAAATGTGATCTGACTGTACTCTCTTTCACATCCAGCCATGGAGGATCACCAAAAAGCTGAGTGTACAATCGGCCAACAGAAATATAAAATAATTTTAAAAAATCACCTCTATGGCTACTATTTTTTTGGTGCTGCATAAATTATAAGACCATATCCTGCTTTAATTGTGTTCAGTGGCTTGTACTTAGGAAGATAAGTAAGGCTTATATTCATTGCAGAAGATAGCACTACATAGCCGTAGCTGCTTAATCAAATAAACAGACATACAAAACAATTTTCACAACACAGTAGGAGTTTTGTAAATGACAATACGTTGGGGTCACTGGCATAACTAGACAGCACTGTACTGCTCTGCCTCCCACCTCCTTGTCCCTTACCTCACGTATAAATCGGCATGGTATTTTTTCCCATTGAGAACTCCCAGCAAAGTTGGAGTTTCGTTGTTTCTGAAATTAAGCGTAGAATCGTACACAGCGGTAACTACAGAGGAGACACAAACACTGTCAGACAAGGGGAACAAGGGGAACGCTGGTACACTGGCTGGAACAGAGCAGATTTCCTGCAATGACCTGGGAGCTTTTAATGCTTCATCACACATCCACAGCTTCACAAAGCCTAGGAATCGTAGACTTCATTATGTTTCTGATTTATTGTACTTTTATTTTTATCATGGTTGCTGGAGGCTTTTGTTTCACTCAGAGACAGAGAGAGAGAGAGAGAGAGAGAGAGGGAGAGAGGGCTTGTTCGTGTCCAGAGGTCTCTGCTCCCCACCACCTCCCACCCCACAGCGTGTGCAAGGCGCTGATATCGGCGGGGTGCCTCCCTCCCCCTGACCTGCTCCTCTGAGGTTCTGGACGGTGATGCAGAAGCCCTTGGTGCGGGGCAGGAGGTGGTACTTCAGTTTGGGCAGGCCCTTGCTCTCTGCCACCTGCATGCTGATCTGATGCTTCTTCTCCGTGAAGCGCGTCCCTTCACAGTGGAGCAGGAACTGCGGCCAGCACATTCACAATGACCACACTGCATTCACCACACTTCATCATAACTCATCACGATTCAGAGAGTGCCGCCAATAATACACAAGTTACAAACAAACAAGAGAATGCAAAATCATGTTTTCATGTAATTTTTTTTTCCTCCTTAGAAATAAATGAGCTCCTCCAGAGAAAAAATGCAATTGAGTGGCTGGTTTCTAACTGGAAAAACCAGACTGTTTTGGTCAACTTGAGATTCCTCTCCATAAGCCAGACTTACCCAGTAGTTTTCTGGGTAGTCCCGCAGGTTCTGAAGACTTTTTGCTACTGTCCTGCGGTCTTCCTCCCACTTCCTCTTACAGAACACAATCTCCAGGAAGTACCACATCCAGCCAATCAGAGGAACATATGCCAGCTCCTTCTTGGCCAGCACTTTGGAGCTCTGAAAAGAAAAGAATTCTGTCTTATCTCAGGGAAATTGCCCTCTTTCAGTCCATGCATTCTTTTAGACATTTAATATAATACAATGTTCTAATATATTTATTCAATCCCTATTGTAATTCACAGAATATTGCATAATGCATACTTCATTGGTTAACAAATGTTACTGTTAATTGTCACAAATGAAAATTTAGATAAATTTCTGTTTGAGTTCCCATGCAGCAAATAGAACACCAATTACACAAACTGAATTACTAAACATACTTTCATTCTTTTTAATACTCAACAATCTCGTTTACTTACCCCCAGGACACCAAATCTCTCACAGAAGGTCCAGCCACATAGAAAGTCTATCTCAAAGTTGTGGTTGAGCACAACGATGGCATTCTCCTTGCCGTACAGTGGGTAGCTCTCTGGGTCAGTGTAGAGTGTGCACTCTGTGCCCGACCACCACTCCAGCAGCGCCACCATTTCTAAACAGGGAGGGACACAGGCATGTTCATGACGGACCATTATATCTTTGCACAAATTCTCCATATCACTAATTGGCTTTCCACTCCAGGATGAATTTAAACGGTTTAACATTTTCACACAAGTCCTTTATTTGGCTGCACTAAAAGTGTCTTGCTGCTGCATACGAGGTACACAAGCCCACTACTTCCTGGGTCTTAAATATGGTCCCCTTTGTCTGCAACAGCCCTGACAGAGAGTGGCACTGCTGTACCTCAGCTGTTATTTAAGGATCATTTTACATTTGCAAATAAATCCAGACTAACCCCGCTCTGCCTTTCATTCCAGTTTCTCAGGGGAACTGTAATCCTCTTATTAAACATTCAGAAGTTCTTTGACTTCATCACATTACTGCTAACAGGCTTTAGGTTTGGCTAATGACTGTCAAACGGTGTTCTGAATGCTACGCTTGTTTGATCGGCCTGTGATGTTCGCAGGAAGTCCCCACCCGAAAATGGTTACAGGACTGTGCTCTATCTATGACTCCTCCTCTAGACTCAGGCAGCTCCCAGCCCTTTGTTGTGGCTTTCACTTCATTTGGAGTAGCACATTATGTGATAAAACTGCCACCAACAATCGCACTTGGCAAAAAGGAATATGGCCATGACTAATTTAGCAAGACGGACATAACAGCGTAACACTTAAAACAAATGAGTAACACTAATCTCGTGTCCAATTCTGTGTGTTGTACTATTGTAGAAGCATCTGAACACAACAGCGGAGTGAGCATTATATTAATATACAGCAGTAAATGAGTTTTCCTCTGCTGGATCTTAGTTGATTCTACCACACTTCCTGTTTAACTTTTCACAGCATAAGTTGCTATGGCAATGAACAGGACCGATGACAGAGACAAGTAACTAGTTCACAACGGATCCAGAGGAGCACTAATACAGGCCTGTCCAGAACATGACTAGGGATAATAAATAAAGTAAATATATTAACAATGTGAGGAACAGCAAAGGACATGCAGTTAATGGATGCAGTCAGCAAAGAAGCCTTCAAGCTCAAGTTGTCAGAGTAAGTAAGTAAAGTCAGAATGGAGTAATGCAGGTATAGGTGTGACAGGGTGAGTAGAGCAAGAGTAGGTGTGGTCACATGGGTAAAGCATAAGTAGGCCTGAAAGTACTACACAGAACTCAGTGTGAAAGCATGAGTACAGCAGAAATAGGTATGAAAATGAGAAAAGCAGTAAAGGAAAGAGAGTAAAGCAAGAGGTTTCTAATGAGTGCACTGTGACTAGCTCGGGTGCAGATTTAAGACCAAGTAAAGCTGGTATAAAGAAGAGTTGATGTAAAGGAGGAAACAGGACATTCAGAGTAGAACAGGAGTAGAGGAGAGGGCAGGTAAATTAGGGGCGTGGGAGTGTGAGTAAAGGAGTCTTCGCACTTACGGCTGGCGATGGAGTAGCCTAGCCTGCAGTTGATCCTGCGGGCCAGCTGCTTGTTGATTGGCCAGAGGGGCAGTGTGCAGATCTGAAGGAAGTTGATGATAAGGCCGCTGACCAGGAACACGTAGCAGATGACCAGGTGGCAAAGGAACTGGGACTTCAGCAGCTGAAGCAGGCCCATATTTCTGATACAGACTCGCCCCTCCTGCTATATCTGCCTGCAGGGACACACAGAGGGCCGCAGTATTACTCTACAACAGTTTGCTCCATTAACACTCCCCAGCATTGTTCCATAAGAAAAGAAGCACAACAGAAAAAGTGTTTGGTTGGATGAAACCAGAATTTATCAATCAGCATTGTAAGGGCCATCCACATAGTGCACAGCATGTCTAAATAAACAAAATTATACCTAAAGGGTGAACCACTGATATTGGTTTCTGAAAAACAGCCCCTCGTCTCCTTTAAACATTACATTATTCCTTTGGCATGTGTCACCACTGTAGTTTACTTCCACATATTCTGTTGGCTTCCTTCCATCTAGCTTGGTTTTGAAACTATGCTTCTTCACTTATATCTCAAAAACACTGGCCTAATCACAGTTAAATACTACCTCCATCATAACAATCCCTTCTCTGGAAACTCATTTATTAACCTACACAGTAGGCCGTGATCTGTGAAATCACAGACTTGTCCAGGAGAAGTCTGAGCTAACCTGACTCCCATTCTAAACTCGGACCGCCCTGAACAACACACGCATTCATATGTAAAGAGCTTTGCTTGAAAAGAGGAGTTAGAAGAGGAAGTTACCAATTACTTCCTGTTTTGTGCAGGTGTTACAACACTTATGTCTGAAATCATCCCACCCATCTGGTGCAAGGGTGATATTACAACCCCCCCCCCAACCCCACCCCCTGCCCCTGCCCCTGCCCCTGCCCTTGACCTCGCCCTTGTCCCTGGGAGGGGAACTGATAAATGGCAGCGCATGGCGCTGTCCCTGAGTGTCCTTGAACGGTCAGAGACCGTCTCCATCAGCTGAGCACTGTGTCTGCGTTGTCTCTGGGTGACACCGTGCTCCTGCCGCCCCTCACAAAGCGGCACCCTCACAAAGCTCTCCTTTCATCCGTCTTTCTCATCCCTCGCTCCCTCTTCAGCAGAGTCAGAACATGAGAGGCCCAAAGGAGGTGGGGGGGAGGGGAGGATTGGGTGCAGACAGCACAGGCCCAAACTCACAGTGAATTGTGACTTTGATGATAACACGTTACCCTATCAAGGAACTGACGAGGTTATGGTTAGGAGGCAAGAAAACTTAACACAGCACTTTCTGTAAAAAACAACTTTCTGAGGCAGCAGCACAGTATAGTGGTAAGGAGCAGGGCTTGTAGCCGAAAGGTTGCTGGTTCGATTCCCTGCTGAGGCATTGCCATTGTACCCTTGGGCAAGGTACTTAACCCAAAATCGCCTCAGTAAATATCTAGCTGTATAAATGGATAACATGTAAAAACTGTAACCTGTGGAAGTCGCTCTGGATAAGAGCGTCTGCTAAATGAGAATAATGTTATAATGTAATGTAATGTGAAAAACATCTGTGCTACAGCAATAGCTGCTGGGGCAGGTTGCCCTGCATGGTTTGTGCATCTTCCTCTGCAGTGGCCAGCTACAAGCCAAAAAAGTACTATGCGTAATTCTAGAGATTTATATTTAGTCACCTAGACGCTGTTATCCAGGGTGACGTACAAAGCAAGAGCACAAAAATGCATCTGATAAAGTCACAGGAACAACCTCACATACAGAACACAGCAAATCGTGTGTCAATCCATCACAGTGCCGAAATTGCCAGTGCCACCATCAATACTGAAGTGCTATAGGAAGTTTCAATTAGTTCAATAGAACATGCCCTGCAGTAATCAATGGGTTGAAAACTTAAGACTGCAATTTCTACTTGTTTCACAACCAGTCATACATACATTTCATGCCAACAAAAATGTTGCCCTAAAGGGTCTGAACAACTACTTTCCATTATCTATCCACTAGATATTCATGGTGATGTTATGGCATGACACATATGAGGGTCAACACAGTACAGCAAGGCAACCACTAGACTATACTATTGTTACTCCAGACGCCTCCTTGAGCCACACGACTGTATTTGTGTGTCCTTCTTGCATGCCTGTCACATCACATGAGAAGCCATGTCCTTGGGAAGGCTCCAAATCAGCACTGTACAATGCCAGTGTCGGAGGGTCATGTGTTCAGAGCTTGGGGGCAGACCAATGAACTGATAACAGCTAGCACAGAAGGCACCTTGGGCCGTAGGCAAACCCACACAAAGCGCTGTCTGTTCTCATTTTCCTGTCTGTGTGCGCATCTACAGCACATGTGTGCCTGCTTGCGTGTGTCTGCGTGTGGTTTCCTTGTGCGTGTGCGGTTTTCATGTCTTTACCCCTTCACGCAAATAAGGTCATTGCTAAGCTCTCCACTGATAGGACTGGCCCAATGCAGTGATGTGAGGACTGGAGGAAAGTGGTTTAACCATGATGCTCCCTGACAATGTGATTAAATCCCACCCCCCCCGTGCTGTGCAGTTCACAGGAAATGGAGAACAATACTGCTGGCAGTCTCATTTGGTCATGGAAAGAGTGGTCTTCACCACACTGCACTACTCACACAGGAAGGTGCTACATTTGACAAGCACAGTCATGCCACAAAAAGTCTTGTAGGATGTTTACCGAAACAACATGCAGTAATCTTTATTTGTATTGAATCTATGGTAACAAAAAACATTAATTAGCCCATTTAGAAACCACATGCCACCCAAACAACTATGTCTAAGACACTATCTAGACACTATGTCTGGATGTTGTTTTTTTTTTTTTTGGGGGTTTATATCCAGAGGCACTATTCAATATAGGGCATAGGTTATAGAGGTGACATTGTGACATTGAAGCTAAAAGGCTGCAAGTTTGCACAAGAAACTGCCATTATATCCTTCAACAAGGCATTCTGCCAACATCCACCACACCTCATGGTCACAGCAGTTCCAAGCTATCTGTGCATGACCTCTTCAGTAATCTAGATCACAGATCACAAACCTCTGTATCATACAGGAGTGCTGGAGGCATCTTTAAACTCAGTCACCAGCTGAGAGGCAGCACAGGATTATACAGTCTACACACTGAGTAGAGAAGGTAATGACGGACTGGAACTGGTCACATTCCCAAACTACTGCTGGAGCTACTCCCCCATCTCTTTTCCCACAAGAGTCATTAACCTATCACATTTCCAGCTAATTACACAGCAGGAACCACTCACATTACCCTGCATTTCACACGTCACTGAGGCCTTGTGCTGGAACAATGCAGGTTAAGCACCTTGAAGGGCTCCGCAGACCTCGGCCTAGAGACCCACAAGTTATGGCATTTTACACATTGCAACGGTTTGTGATTGTGCAATCTACTGATCTCTGTATACAGGCTACACCTCTACTGTGTAAACACAGAATAATCCAATCATCCAAACACGGCAGTTGTGACATCGTGCAAGCTAAAGCAAAGTCTGTAAAACTGCACAGTGGAAACACCAGTCCAACAGGAGTGTCCAAGCTGCAGACAACCTGTGGTTAAAGAAAACTTAATGGAGCAGGTTTGAACCTGTAATTTTGCACTGGATCTGTGAGAACAGGCATTTGGTTTGTGCAGTATCAGGTGAGGTCAGTGAGAGCGAGTGGTGTTATGAAGTGAACAGTATAAAATTATGGCGCTGTAGTGGCAGTCAGGGTGCAGCACAAACTGACTTTAAACAGTGTGCAAAAATAAGCCTTCTGGATGAACAGTGGAAAATGTCTAAAGGTATGAATGGAAAAATAAAAACTCACATAAACATGATATGCAAAATATCCCAACAAAAATATTTAAGTGAAAGAAACATATCCATTTGGTCAATCACACCCAATCAGTAATTAGCAAATCTATCCACCTAATTAGAATTTCTCTAAAAGGAAGCGTTTCCAAAGTGTACCCATTCCCCAGAATTAGCCCCTACCCAGACTTTCCATTTCTAACTTATTCCTCATTCTGTCTTGTATTAAACCAGCATTGTTGAACAAACGCACAGAAATACTACTTTGCCAAATGCCAAAGTCACCGGGCCCATATTCCCCCATTCAAATACAGTGTATACCAACTTCTGTGAAAAGGTCACATCCCCAGTGGTAACACCAAAAAAACTGGCACCACCCACACAAAACAGTGCTACCAGCTCACAGATTAACTTACTGCCAAGTTTTTATCGTGTACTGAAACAATATCTTTATGCAAATACTCACTTTTAAAAATCCAAATTGAAACACACGAAACCTTGGAAACAGTAATTCATACTTGTATGTAGAATATGTGCACCTATTCTACAAGCAAATCCTTTATCAAATTGTGTTACTAACAGACAGCTAATTGTGTCAGTACTGTCACATTTCTCTTTATGCTTATTTTCAAACATTAAAGACTTCACAACCTGACACACAGCTGCTGATACTCTGACCTGTACTGGCAGGCTAACAGCGGTGGAGTATGTCATGAACTCTCACCATCCCACTAATGCAGCCACATTCAGGGCACAGTGGAACTTCACCAGTTCACTTTAAAGCCTGTGTTTCCACACACACTGCTGTGCAATGTGGAGGTTTCATGCAGTTATGTGCTCATCCATAAGGATGATGTGTTGAAACAACAACCACTAATTTAACAAGTTGGGCGTGACGCGGCAGAACATGCCTACAGGACCCCGTGAGTCATTTCAGAACTTGTTTGATGCAGAACTCGGCCACCATTTGATTACACAACATACACCTTTCTTGAACTGTGCCCTTTAGCGCTTTATAGGCTGATAATAGTTTGGCCAGCCGAGCCGCACCTTACACAGAGGGAGAGTGCTTCGAAGGGGTCAGCTGTTCATCTTTCATGCTTTGAGTGAGTCATAATCAATTCAATGCAACGGCTGTACCTTTTTTATGATAAAATGAACAAATATAAGCCGAAGCAAAGGAAATAAAACGTGGAACACAAACAGCACTGTGATAAGAGGCAGAGCTGATCTCTTTCCAAGCAAAAGAACCTTCTTACCCCATCTCTGCTCTACACAGAGCAGGGGGCAGGGTGTCAAACCAGTCCCTCCACACCATGACCTGAGTCAACAAGAACTGACATCCGTACACCACTATCAGTGAAAGCATGGACACTAGCAGTGGAGAGTGCCATTGTCAGTTCCCTTTTTATGGCCATTATCTCTGTGTAATCTCATGTGACTATTCAGACTCTATTCAGACTTTATGACATTTGCAAGGTGGGGGTATGTCAGAAACTACTGACATAAAAGTACTGCCCAGCTGAAATGAGAATAAATGTGTATATCTGCATCTCGATGGATCAGAACAGAACATAAAAATGTAGGACAGATACTTGAGGAGAATCAACTGGAAACACACCCACAAACAGATGTGAAGTGGGCTACCGGATGTTTTTGCAACCTTTTGATATGGAGACTGCTACAGAGTTTAAGAGTTAAAAGAAAGTAAAAGAAAGCAAAAGAAAGGCAAAAGAAAGAAACTAGGTGACAAGGTAAAGAAAAAAAGCTTTTAGGACTGAACGTAGAAACAGTAGCCTCATACAGACTGCTAGCACTTGGTGAACTTAAATTAGACAAAATAAGTCCCTGGAACTTTGCCAGTAATAACTCACTGTGATTAGTTTGTTGCTATTGAATGTGAGGCAGATATGTAAACAGATCCTTAAATGGTTAAGAACGCAGACTTATGAAAAGCCGTGAATTTAAAGAACTCAGTGCTGCCGCAACAATTAAAATGTATCCCGTATCAAACTACGCACGTTAGAGGTAATTAATAAAAAACAACATACGGATGAATCAGTAATGTTTCATCGAAGTCCATGGTCAAAGCCGCCATAATAACACTAATAGTGCGAGAAATTACCATCAGTGGTAGCTTTTGACGTGGTTGCTCTGGGAGACGGAGAACAACAATAGAGCGGTCCATATCAGCTGATGCCTGGAACGTTCTACAATCATTCCAACACAAAAAACCCCACAACTGACTACCTTACCCTTCGACCTTCGCGTCTCAATGCGGGAGCGATACCTTCCGCGCCTCACCTTTCTCTGCCACCAACACCGCGAACTGGGTATTTTTTTGAAAATACGCTGCATACCTTCCCCACTTCAGCTGCTGCGTGCACACGGATTCTGAACAAGGCCTCGAGATTTACTGTTCCGAAAAACACTGGAAAACATAACGTACTCGTTTTCACAACACGCCCCCTGATATAGAAGCTTCAAAAACCTAATCGTACATGTTCTGACATGCGCTTTGAGGTGCAGGTAACTAGAAAATTGAGAAAACAATACAAAAAGACAACCTCCGCACAAAAGAAAGCAATATATACATATATATATTTTTTCCCAAATGCTGGATGTTATTGCTGTAAATGAGAGCGTAGCCTACTATACCTCGTGGCTGGTGCCGCTGACCACATGGACTGTGCGGAATGTCACTGAAATGGAGGAAGTCTGAGGAGGCGCAGAGAGCGAAGCGAATGGAAATCGGGAAGATCGAGGAATATCTTTCTCCGGATCGGCGAAAAAGCAGCGGCCACAATTTGCACAGCAGCTGAACGTAATCAGCGCCTTGGCTCGCTTCCCGGACCACACCCAGGCCGGGAAACTCCACCCCGAAATGGGGCTCTTGTCTTGGGAGGGCACAGGGGTTGGGTGTGTGTTGGAAGGGGTGGGTGGCATGCTTTAGCCGCTCATGTCATTTCCTCTCAGCTTTCAGTGAGTGCTTCTTGCCTGGCTGAAAGGGGAACTTTCCCATCGCTGCCTAAGAGAGCAGGGAATCACTGTTAATGACCGTCGAGCACATCGCTAGTGCCGTTTAGGACGTCTCGCTCGCATAACTTACACAGCAGCGTCCTCTGCAGGTCATACGCGTAGCTCATTATTATTAGCCAAATTATTTAGTAGGCTAGGCGTCCTTATTCAAAACTACTCGCAGAACGACAAGAGTGTGTCCTATGAAAGAATATAATATTGGGCCCCCCAGACCTACAATAATAATAATAATGTTCTGTGAGGGCCCCCTGTCAGTGCTGGGCCCTTGGAATCGTCCTAACTCCCCCCCCTTACGGCGCCCCTAACCACATATCACATTTTTAAGAACTTCAAGAGTCCAAGATTAGCATCATTGATCATAAAGATTTATAACAAACTGACACATCCTCACATTTTGCCGTTTTTATGACCTCTCAGATCACATTTTCTACAAAGCAGCCTTCATTAGAACTGTATTACACATTGATAAACATTTAATAAAGTATCCAGAACCTTCACAGAAAGCATTACCAAAAATGGTATGGTACAGTTCTATGGAGGAAATAAATTAATTGCATATCCCAGGTTCAAGTGCAATGAATAGCATTATAATTCATAATTGCTTGAAATACTGAAACAACTATGCTTATGGTTCATTAGTATCCACTATAGCACCACTTGATACTGTCAGTCAAAACATACCACTAAGATGACTGGAGGACACCTTTGGATTGTTTGCTAACTACACTTCAATGGTCCTATAGAAATGGTCATATGTGAGTCATATTTGTGAATTTGTGACAAGAATTTGTGACCCTTGGGAATTTTAAGTCCAGCCCTGTTTTTGGAACACATGATATCTCACAGGGTTCTGTCCTGACACATTGTTTGAAGGGAATTAAAACCTGGATGAAACCCAATGGTTTGAAGCTGAATTGTGACAAGTATGAGTTTATTCTCATTGGTTCTAAGTCATGACTCTGGAGGGCAACACAATTTTGCTTCACTATTGATGATATTATCACAGCTTCCTATACTGTGAGAAATCTCACTGTCAACTTGAACCCTATCATCTGATAGGTTGAACCACTGCCTTGAACCTTACTTTTTTGGAACATAATAAAAATGTAAAGAAAGTGCAACTCAGATGTTACTTTCAAATGTCAAAAACTTTGTTCATGCATTTATAACATCTTTGTTTACCACAATTCTCAGTTGGCAGGAATTTGTACCAGTTTCCTATCACTGCCACAGGCAGTCCAGAATGCTGCTGCTAGAGTCCTCACCCACACTCCTAACGAGGATCAAATGACTCCTGTACTTTTTAACCGCCCTTGGCTTCAGAATTGTTCAGAATTGATTTCAAGGTCCTTCATATACACAAGGTTATTCATGGTTCTGCCCCAGATTATTTTCATCAACTACTTCATTGCTGTCATTGCTACACCTCGTTGCCCACCTTAAGGTCTTCTGACACAGGAAAGGTAGCAGTAACTACTACTACTCTGCATACTTTGAGTGATAGGACCTTCTCCTCAGTTTCTCCTAGGCTGTGGAATCCCTCCCTACTCATGTTAGGTCAGCTGATTCTTTGCCCTTTTCTAACATGGGAACTTGTCTCACCAGTCATCCTTGTTGTGTTGCACTTGAGGAACATTTTGATTTAATTTTAATTGTACTCTTCTAACAGTAAATAGCAGAGTTTTTGATTATGTACAACATAATTCTTGATGCTTTATTTCCATGTGCAATAGCATTTCCACAAGGTGTTTGCCTGCTGTGAATTTTCTAATTCTATGAACTATCTACTCTTTCTTATTCATAAATTGTATTTTATCTTGTACTGTGCAACACCTTGAGTGCATGAAAGGGGCAGAACAGATCTACATTTTTATTCTTTTGATTTTTCCAGCTCCTTTTTTCAGAGGGTATTCGTCATGGTATTGACACTGTTTAGGCATGTCTTCCTTGTTTTAAGAGTTAAAGGGCAGAACAAACCCATGCTCTTTGTTAACACTGTTTAAGACATTTGATTGCAGAAGTGTTCCAGCAAACCATGTTTCCTTCTCTTTGGTCTGCACATTCCAAATGCAACAGCAGTGAAGGGGGCCAGTGAACGGTCTTTTTATCGCTGTAACAAGGTGTTCTTGGCAGCAGGTTATTGCACAATTAGACTGTGACATCAGAGCACTCATAAGGAAGGAGCCATGGAGATGGTTCTTGGTTCTTTTTGTAAGTGCCATAGTCTGAACAAAGTCTTAGTCATAATATGAACATGGGTTTATAAGAGAATAGCTTCAAGCTATGATATGTTATCTTAAGTATGTGACTTTAAACAGAACAGGGCCAAGCTTTGTCAATAACTGATCTGTGTTCTTGACACGTCAGGCTGAGTAACATTTATTTTCATGTGAGCTATTTCAAAACAAATGTCTTTAATGATTTGATTGTGTGTTTAGTAAATAAACAGGTAAAGCGTTAAAGCAAAGAAGCCTTTATGACTGATGACTCAGTTCCCTTAACAGTATTTCTCAGTAACCCTTTGTTACTAACCCCAGTTTTGCTAAATCTATGGGTTTTCAGGAACAAAACCTCCACTGTTAGTGAGGGTTTTCTGTGTCTGAAGGTTGTGTTGATGGACCAGGTGGGGGAGCTCTTGTCTCTTAAAATAACTTCCATTGCTATCATGGGGATGCCTTCTACCCCTCTAACCTCTAAGCCTTTGATTACCCACTAACAAAAGCTCTAAGTTTCTATGCATAACCTCATCACCCTTTACATTACAACAGCCTCATCTCTGGGTGTCTACAGCTGGACTGATTTGCAGTATGGTGATAGACCTTACATGTCGAGGTGTGACTGGGATTGCTCCTGGAATCACTCATATTTTTCAATTATATCATGTGATATCAATGATATCATATTTTATCAATTATCCTTTCCATTTTCTATCTTGTACAATAACAAGATCTGTATCTCGTCAATTCAAAGTATTTTTTTTTTCTACATTTCTTCTTTGGTTCAGTTTTTTAAAATTGTGTGCTGCTTTTACCAGTATCCTCAATATGTGAGAATTATTTTATATTTAGAAATTTTTAAATGGCTAGTTTAGATTCTTCAGTGACCTATTTTTTGCTACCCAAAACAATATACAAAAAATCAAAATTCTATTAAATATGCCTTTGTAGAGGAAACCCCCGGTGGAGAGAACTCAAACACCCTCTTGTCCTTACAATATTTTAAAACACAGTATAGAAATAACAGCAAGACTTGAGACTCATTCAAACATATCAGCCACAAACACTACTCTTAAGATCAAAATAATAAGAGTCAGGTGAGTTATAGCTGGAATAAAAGCTGATACCCATAGCAATTACCATATGATTTTATGAAACATTAAAATAGCGACCTCCTCTGGTGAGATGGAATTTAGCTTAATTTCTGCCTTTCTTTGGTTGCATGGTGGCTTTGAGGATTTAGCCTCAACACAATTGCTGTTTGCATAATGAGGGCTGAAAGCTGTCAGGGCGTCATAGCACTGGAGCCTTAATTTTACCAGCTTGTTTTGTTTTAGTATACTTGACCATTTTGCATAAATAAAACTTGCTAGTGTGTGCACTTAAGGACCATGTGCATTGCATTCTACTTTTTTCATCGGATTACTATGTAGAGTATTTCCCTGAAGAGCTATCATATTGTTTGTTTGGTCTGCACAAGCATGTGTCCAGAATGCTGTACCAGTCCTAATGATTTTAGCCATTCTGTAACCCACTTATGCAGCTGGACATTGGCTGGAACCCATGAGGTGTTGCATGCTAGCTAAAGGTTGCAAATGTAATGGCAAACCTTGCATTTGCCCTCATAACAACTCCAGTTCAGGGTCAAGTGTGCCAGTCAGGACTGTGCACGCTCTCCTGTGGTCAGCTATAATTCCTTGAACAGAAATGTTCAGGCTGATTACTTATTGCAAGGGTGCAGATGAAAACAGAATTCAATCTAAGCCACCACAACAAACGTAATCCTTGAATTCCAGTCTGTACATGAGCTACATTTGGCTACTGTTGTCAAAATGATAGATGTTTGTTTCGGTGATTTCAAACAAACAAGTACAATTTCTGCTTCAGAGGAATTTTGCTTCTGACCGACACGCCCTACTGACCTGGTTTTGTACGTGCATGCATAAAACCTGTTTTAAATGTTCATGTGATGCAGGCCATGATATCAGCTGAGTTACAATAGTCAGGATTTTTTTGATCTGGAAGTTATCTCCTTTTTATTTATGTTTCTCATTTTGGCCATTGTTTGCATTCCTCTGTGATAATGCACGGCAACAATGTTAAGACTTTCCTCATGTGCCGGCTCGGTTTCCCAAAGCCACCTACTCCATGTGCTGAATCCACTCCACCATTTAAACAGAGAGAGCTATCTAGTTTAGCTTTTTATTGTACTGTCTATAAAACCAGGCCAGTACATGCACATGTGTGTATGGCGAAAACCTCGTTTTACAAGTTCTTTTTTAACCAGTGGTTAACTTACAGCAAGTCTCAAAATCTAAACGAAGACACGTGCCAACCTGATATATAGGTCAAGCTGCTGTTAGAGAGTGAAATATTTGGCGTGAATGTGCAAGGGCCTGGGGTAGTCTGCTTTTGCAAGACATTTTGCTGAGATGTCAGATGAACAGGTAGTGCTGAGTGGCATTGTGAATGTTTGATTATTCACACAAATGATTAACACACCAAGAACACACATGACACAGGCTCCAGTAATTCAGGGTCTATAACCTACAGAGACAGGCTAAAGTGCTGTTTTAGCCATGGGGCCACATACAGGAGAGAGACAATGCCAGTGTCTGTCAGAAAAACAGAAGTGCATTTCAAAAAGGGTGGTCTTTGACTCAAATGTGATTGACGATAATGATGATGATGATTATGGTGATGATAACAACAACAATAATAATAGTAATAATAATAATAATAAAGGAATCACATTGTGATTGAGACTGTATAGTGCTTTTCAGGGATCTCAAAATGCTTTACAGTAAAGAGGCAGTGACTCTCAGCAAGTATTTGGCACCAGATCACTCACCACACATCGGCTCAGCTGGGGAAGGAGGTATTTATTAAGCCAAATAAACTAGCACACGATTGCGTAGGCAGATGAGCAATTTTTCAGTAAGTGCACGTTGTGGGGCAAAACTGCCAGCCTCCAGACCATAGACACATACAAGACTTTGATTGAGAGGTCCTAATTAGTGTCATCCTTTATGGGAACCGGAAAAATAAATAAATAAATCAAATAGAAGTACAGGCAGCACAATATTGTGTATCAATGTCAACAAGAAACCTTCAAAACTGTAATAATGCCCTTTGTGTAAGTAATCTGCAGTATTGATTTTGAGACCAAAAGCAGGGATCTACACCTTATTCATGGTCAACCCGTTGACCTCTTGCCTGACTGAAATCAATGGAAAGCGGCTGTTTGTTGTCATCACCCGGAGAAGAAGGCTGTCTTTGTTTCAGGCCCTGTGCCAGACCTGTCTGTGTTATTCCTGAGTCTAGTTGCTTCTGACCTTGAGAAAGCTGAAGTAAGTGGGGCGAAAAAACAAACTTCAGGAGCTGGAATAAACCTGGAGGGAGAATCCATGGGAAGTCAAGCAGAGTGAGCCGGAATGCCTGCCAACTCATGTGACTGTGCAGGGATTCCATTGAAGAGGGGGTGGGGGGGGGGGCAGCCACGGAGGTATTAGAGAGACCCCGTCTTTCAGTGTTTTGGCAGACTCTGAGAAGGTGTCCAGCATTCTCACATGCTGTTTGAATTGGCCTGTAGGAGAAGAGGAGGTGCCTGGACTAGCAGGCTGGTGGTGGTGGTTGGGGGTATGTAGCTGTGCCAGATGTAGGATGCAACGTGTCAGAGCGAGCTTAGTGAGGGAGTGCGGGGTATGCAAGGGAGAGCAAGAGAAGGAGACAAATAAATATAGAAAGTAGAGTGAGACAAAGAGAAAGACATGGATACAGATTCAAAGAAGCAGAAGAGCAGAACACTTACACAGATGGGGAGAGGAAGGAAAGGGGGGCATTTAGAGCAATAGAAAGAGAGGGATGTACAGAAACACAGAGTGAGAGGGGGAGAGAGAAAGAGCTGGCAGTGTCCACAGCGCCTGGCAGACCCAGCTTTGGCTCCAGCCCTGAGGTCTGACACCGCTGTGAAATGCCGACCAACAAAAAACAGAACCGCTAGGTGCACAGTGTTACAGAGATGCTTTAAATGCTGCTTTACCACAACACTTCACAGACAGCATCAGCAAAGCTTATGCACCACACCTGTGGCTACACTCCAAGCACCTTGTTAGAACACGGCTCTACGTGTACATCTCAGCAAGGGTTCTGTTCTAACGCTATGATGATGTGTGGTTAACAGTCTGGTGCGAAATGGCTACCATTAATAGTATTGTTATTACTATTCTAACAAAGGCTTTCCTATGTTTACTTTACTGCTTCTGACTAGCGGTAGTGCAAGTGTTGATCCCACCCTTTGGGTGACAACTTACTTGCATACCACCATGGTGGCATTATGGGTAATGGGGAGCCGTTTCCAACACACATGTCAGACTGGGCCGTTCAGGCAGGTGGAAGTGCTCACCGGGGAGGGGTTGCAAGAAAAATATGACGTATTTGCTGACTTAACTGGACACACCGCAGCCTGTAGGCTTGGCTGAGTGACAGCATGCCAACATGCCAAAAAAGTGAGCGATCCCAGTAGACCTTGTGTTAGACTTCCATAGAAAAATATTCCCTCCTCGCCTTTCAGATACGCTACCACTTTACAGCCACACTGAAAGCATACTGTTAGTGCACTGTTACAGCTATGTTCGATGTAAAAGGCTACGGCAATGCTCCACATATGTTGCCATGACAACGTTACAAATACTTTGCTCCAACTGTAAAAAGGATCCGTTCTCTTGGATTTCATAAGCATTGTGGATATTTTTAATCCAGTCAAAATAGCCAATCTGCCTTTATTAGAGAGTGCCAGGCAGGTTAGGTGATTATCAGATTTCCACAGGAGCTTTGGAAATGGGCTTTCTGTAACCCAAGAATCCCCTGGGGCCTGGGTTAAAGCACAGCTTGACTAAATGCCCTCACAATCATGGAGGATTATACCGTTTTGGTCATCATATCATTTCGAAGTCAAAAAGTACTTTCTAGAGTGCTAGTGTTTCTATAGGAGATAATGAGTAAGCACATAAATGATTCATCAGAAAACATTCTAAATGTTTCTAAGTTGTAGTGCAGGCTTCAGTGAGTGTTACATCCATGGGCAGAGACCTCTCCCCTGCACTTTAGTGGGGTGGGGACTTAATGTCTTGAGCCATGTACTGTGGTTTGACATGATGAGGGAAGCATGTCAGCTGTCAAAACCTTTCTCGGCAAGACTTGCAGACAGGTACTGAGGTGTGGATCAGGATTTCCTCTCACGCTGGTTGTGCTAGCAAAATCTGCATGTTTACCTCATCATCTCTTCATCTCCCTGGTGCCTGGTGTCACCTTTTTAACATCTGTTGGTTGCTCCAAAAGACAGGGTAGTCCATCATTCCCAGAGTGCAGTCTCTCGCGTGTCTGATAAAAGTCACAGGGCTTCGACTATAGCCCCAGTGTGTACCACTTGGCATTGAATGATGATTTCCTTTTATTTTTGTCTAAAAATGATGCTTGTTGCTATGGATTCTCTGATATTTTGGTACTGCTTTGAAACGGTGTCCTATCTGGAGGAGCTTGGGTGTTCTTCTTTGAGCAAAGATTGTTTCATTTCCTGTCTGTGGGTAGAGGGCATGGTTCAGAAAGAGAACACCTATAATTGGTGCTTACACCGGAGAAAGAGTCCAGTCAATGACCAAAAATGGCTTGATAATATTGGTAAACAGCTCTTCTCAGCAACTAATAAAAACTCACAGACATGAAATCGAAAAGGGCAGAGTTCAACAGTTATACAATAGGATCTGCACTGTTCTATACTATTACATTCTCTTCTGTTGCATAACACACATAAAAGTTTAATTTGATCAGTGTAGCAGAGAGTGCAACATTGTCTTAAAGCAGCCCTGATAAGCTGAGTTCCTGCCTTTTCTTCCAGATCATAAAAGTAGATTGGCTCTGCTTCTTTGGCATTTTCTTCCTATAAATAATCAACATATGGAAACAATCCCAGCTTTACACAGAGAATGGGAATCCCTTTCATCAGAACAATTGACCTTTAATCAATCTTAGTGAGCCCTTCGTTTGACGTAATGATGAATAATTATGGTCCCATTGAGACAAAACAGCCAAAGCAGCATGGCAATGGACTCATTCATTTTGATTGGCTTAACTGGGCAAATTAATTGGTATCTATTACAAGATACATCTTGAGCTGTTCACAAATGACCGGGGGGTGACACAGCTGTGCAAACGTGTCACCCCTTGGTGGAATAATTAGAAAAACAATTGAGCTGAACAGAAAGAACAATCACGGGCGACTCTTGGAACAGGACAATGGGGGCCGTTCTGGTTTCAGACATCATCATAGGCCAGATACCTGCCCAGCTGAACTGTTCTCATGTCACTAGACATAGGTTAGAGTATCATGTGGTCTCTTTTAGCTGAATTTTTATTGTGAAACAAACCATAATTATATGCTCTCCTCAACATAATGTCCAGGATTTCCGAGATTTACTGCTGAAATTGCATTTTTGTTCGTGTCTATGTTTTCTTTATGAGCAACTATGCTAGTTCCACTTAATAAAGACTTTTATTCTGCAGTTGCTCAACTACAGTACGATGGCTCTGATCTCTGTGTGGCAGTTCCAGTTGCATCCAGCAGAGGGTGTCAGACATCCAGGTAGCTGTGCCTCAGAGGTGCCAGCCCAGTGAGAGGTATCGCTAACAGACAGCAATAACACTGTTTTGAAACATGCACAGTTAGAATGGCATGAGGACAGGATCATTCATCAGATAACACAAGCCCTCCAAAAATGAGCAAACATAAAGACACCCATTAATGCCGTTGAATGAAATTTTTCGAACCAAGGAGGCTCTGTTGCCGCGGATGCCATCTTCAAGTGCAGAGTTATCGTGCTTTTTTACCTTCCATTCTTCTTTTTCATTGCGCTGAATATACTTAACGTGGGTCAAGGACACTGCTGGGATTTTACCCTGGTGTCTGTGTTATGATTGGATGGTGATTCCCTCTAACTCCTCCACTGGGAGAACGTGTATGGATTTATTCACATTAGAAGCAAAGTGGAAGGGATTTAGCTATAATCCTCCACATTGATGAATAGCGTGAAACTCCTACTCATTTTGTGAAGTTTCATGAAATAAAAGTATTACACTCCTACATGCGATGCTGTCTGCACCTTCATTTGACAAAGGAATTTTTTCATCTAACTCATAAGTCTGTTCAGTCATAATGTCAATATGGTCATGCTGACAGTGAAATATATGCAGCAAAGTACGGGTGGAATTATACAGAGTTTTAAAAAGTAAATGAATTATGAAAATTTTGCATTATTCGTTTAACAGACACCAGTCCCCAGGGTGACCTATACTTTTTCATTTACACAGCTTAATATTTACTGAAGGGTAGAATGACAATGCCCCAGCCAGGATACAGACCTGCAGCTTTCAGGTTATGAATCAACCTCATAACAGCAGCAGCATGCTGTTGCCTAATAGCAAATCAAATATGGCAATGACATCTAGCAGATTCTGGCACAGTTGCCGTTTTGCCATCATTGCACGCAACCTTGTAGATCACTGAACCAGCCAATCACGGGCCGGCCTCGCCGAGTCCACTCTGTGGAATCTTGGGCGGGTGGCATGTCCTGTGCACAGGTGTACCGTGATGGCGCGCTGGCCAATCCATGGCCTCAACAGACGTGCAGAACGCCGGCGTAAGGATGTTTGTCTCTTCATTTCAGAGCTGGAGGCATCCAGCTGCAGGTTGGCCCGCCGGGGTGCACGTCTGTCTCTCACATCCAGGGAGAAGTTGGAGAAGGTCCGCTATTTCCAAGTGGTGCAGCGCAGGTGCGGAGGGGAGAGGAGCCCTGGAAAGAATGACACGCCGAGGGGAAACGCGTCATGTGCTTCGCATCCCGTTAGTGCCCCCCTGTAATCTCCCTCCTTCGTGTCTGGCTCAGCCAAGCCCGACAGGACCGTGAGCTGTGAAAGGCAATCTCTGCAGGAGCGCTTGGATACGGAATAGCGAGAGGCGCTGATGGAATCCGATAAGTCTAGCGTACCGCTCGAAGAAGCACAGCTGACGCTAGAGTGAAATATGGAAAGTATTATCGAATATCAGACATGGCAACCCAACGGCTAATATTTTGAACATGTGTCATTTTTAAGCATTTGTGCTGCTATTCCACATGTTGAAAACAGCAACAATCGCAACAACACTAAATTTCTTCAAGGGATTGATAATGTTTTTTCTTCCCCTCAAATCAAGCATATAATACAAATAAGGCTAAATTGCGGAAGGAGTCTGTCAAGGGTGATTTTTGTTTGCATGTAAATAAAGTCAGTCTTTTTTCATTTTGGCTGAAAAAAAACAACCACAGTTATTGTGGTTACTTATTAGTGCAAATCAAATTCATTTAGAGGAGTTGAAAAGTATTTAGATCTCCCATCTGTGGCAACAGAAATGCTGAGAAATTCCTTTTTGTTAATAACGGTTAAACCAATTGACCCCAGTCCTGGAAGGGTACACTGAATTCTGCAAGATACATTCACTGGCAGAGATTAAAAATCCTAATAAAAGATTTACACTGCAATCAAGTTCAATGAAACTTATAATAACTGTTTCTGTGATTGCTTCAGACCTTAATATGACTCCCGGGCAGAAGAGGAGAGAAAGAGAGTGCAAGAGTAAAGGTCAGATATAACAAAGCCTGTCCAAGACATAATCAAAGTCATGGTTGACCTGTATTTGAACAGACACCGAATGAACAAGCCAATTGGTGCAATCAGACCCAGAGGGGAATGCATGATAGCTTTCATATTTTTTCTTCTCTGTATTTTCCAAAAAAAGCAGACAAATGAAGATATTTTTCTTCCCCACAGATTTGAAAGCTTCAAGGTTAAGTGTGCAATGATGAAAAAGTGACAAAATGACAGACATACACTGATAAATTGCATTACCTTGCAACTGTTCAACCTTGTCAATTCTTGCTGAAACTGGAATAATGGCAACACTTCACCAACATGGACTAAAATAGAATATTTGTGGGATAACTATGTATGTTTTCTGTAGAAACAACCAAATTCCCTCATAGAATATGTGCATGTCAAAAATGGACACATCGGGACCTACGAGTTTTTCAAGGTTGGTGTCTCCTTCTTTGTCTGATGTCACATGTCACAAGTAGCACCCTGTTGTGCCTTTTTCAACTCTGTCAAAGGGAAATGATTTGGTTGTTTTGTGAGTGTGTATGTTGGAACATGGAATTTTTCCCTGTCTGCTGTAAGTTTCATAATGTCATTCATTGAGACCACATGTGGCATGTATGTGTCATAGCGTGTGTCGTGTCACTGCTGCTTGAGAAGAGTTGTTTCCTGGCTACTGTTGGGTTCCAGGGAGCTCCATGGCTGGGGTCGCCACGGGAGGTTCTGATCTGGTTCGATTCCTGAGCATATGCACGCCCATCTGGTCCCGAGCTCACTGGCTCAGAACAAACTCCTGGAAAAATCATTTCTGGCGCCGATCCATCCCTCAGGACGGCTAATTTATGCATATTCATGTAACTTTATATCGTAACTCCACGAAGAAATAACTTCTGCAGTGCCTCTGCTGATTTATTGGTGCATTTTTAGCTTTTGTAGCCTGCACTGATTGTGAAACTGATAAGGGCTGATGTGTAAGGCTAAAGCAGGACCTTAGCAACAAGAGGCCTTAAGATATGATTGATTTATTATGGATTTTGAAACAATGGTGGTGGCACAGTGTCTCTGATTATTTATTCCTTCCTCAAAAGTGAATTTCAAATGAGAGCATGTGCTTTATTGTTACAAGTCTAAAACAACACCACAACCCTCCTCCCCGTCCCATTGATAAAAATGATGGAGGCAATTTTTGTTAAATTTCAGTCCAAAGACCTTAGTTTATTTTAGGCAGATGGAAGACCTGAACTGGCTCCACTTTTGCCTTCCAAATCCCAAAGATGCGTGAAATGGTCTACCTGGTGACCTTTGACATTGTGCGGGGACGGCCCCAGCAACTGCGGTCTGCTGCTTGTCCTCTTCTTCCTTCCTCTGGCACAGGTTTTATGGTTTCACATATATCCGAGACTGCCTTTGGTCAAAAGCTCCATTTGCCTGCACCAATGTCTGCTCGGTACACTGCACTCTGTAGCCAGACGAGAAGATATTTCTAACAGCAAACTGAAACTCTGCAAGTAATCTCCTGGACAGCTGTCTGCCACCACCTCCCCAGTCTCCAATCCTCCCTGCAAACGGTGAAAGAGACCTGCACTAAGGAAAAAGGTCATGTCCTCACAGAGAATGTTTTTATTGTATTTTATTTTTTTATTTAAAAAGTGACCTTTACAGATTAATGAAGCCAGCTTTTGTTTTGAGAAGAAATATCATGCATACTCGTATGACCTTTTCTGACAGTGACTGACATGCACAAATAAATGCAATGTTATGTTTTTGTAAAAAAATTTAGGTGTATTTTAAACATCTTCAACATACTCCATTGCCAAACTGCATAGGCCTTCGTGTGGAAAACGTGACACAACCGTGTTGACAGTTGACTTTACGTTCATGGTATGCATTTCCAGTCTATGCCATTAAAAAGGCTATTTTTTATTGAGGGTATTACAGCCATTTTCCTTGCAGTAATAAAGGGCGGCTATTTGTCTTTGCACAGAGGAAGTTAGAGGCATGTCAATATGTCATCGCACAGGTTGGAATACTTACCAGCACAGATTTTGCGAGGCGCCTTACACTTTAAACTGTTTTCAGGCTTGCATTTTTGGACAATTCTAAATTTCCCTACAACTTATTTATGTTTCCCTGTGTCCCATGTTTCAGAGGATTTTGTAAACAAGCGTGCATGTGGGAACTGAAGTGTTATCTGTAAAACAACTTAAAAAAGTAACAAAATTAAAAAGACCAGAAGTCTGATGTTTTACAAAAGAAATACGATCTAATGAAGCAATTATATGCTCCCCACAGCTGATTTCAATCATTGCCTCTCTGATGAAATATAATGACTGGAGCCACAAAGCCCTACAAATCAATAGGGCAGTGTTTGCCGAAAGGAATTAATTAACTACTATTCTCAAAAATTTACAAGCTTGCAGATATTTTTTAAAAAAGCATTTACATCCAAAAATATAAACATGTTGTCAAATTACCATATGGGCACAATAGAAAGACACACATATCCCTGAATAGATTATACTGTATGTGGAGCCGAAGGCAGCAGTGAGCACATTTATTTAACATGCATTTTCCCCAACATTTAATTAAATGACACTTTCTCATGTTTGTTTTTGTAAGCATATTGTATATTTAGGTTTGGTATTTAAACCCTCTGAAATATACATAACCAAGAATGCGGTTAAAAAACTCAAAAGTGAAAAAAAGAAAACAGAACACCCCTTGCATAGAATGTGGTTTGGTTCCCCATATGACTGTGCCAGAGCTGAAATGTCCATTGCTGTCCTTCATGTTTCATTGAGAGTGCAGAGCTAGAGTTATAGTGTGGCTATTGAACTCATATGATCATCGAGATGTAAGTTCATAAAACATATCCATTTTTAGAGCTAATAATCACAATGTTTTAAGTTTAAATCCCACATGAGGCATTGCTGTCACACCATCTTAACAGGAGGCTCCTGGGGTGAAATGGAGGCCAAGGTACACAGGCAAGATGAGGTTTTAGGGTTAAGCTTTACCATTAGAGCTATGGTTAGCGTGACTGTTGCATTTTAGTCAACTTCAGGTTAGGGTTAGGATCAGTTTAATGATCACTTCTTAGGGCTAGATCTATAGTGATGTTTGGGCTTATATAATGCACACACAGAGGCAATTAACATTTGGAGGTCCCTTTGTGTCCCTGACCTCAAATTTAGTACACACATTTCAGAAGCAATGTAATGCAACGTGTTTGAGTATTTTATGCTTAGTTTTCATACTTTTTGAGGTGGGAATGTCATGACCGTCTGTGGGAGAAATGATACACAGTTTGAAGGTCCTGTTTACAAACCTCATGATTACATGGCCTCAAATTCAGCACATATGGTCTGGAGCCAATGACACACAATCTATTAGTTTTGCCTGTTGGTTATCACAGTTTGTGATACATTACATTATTGGCATTTAGCAGATGCTCTCATCCAAAGCAACTTACATAGGTTACATTTTTTTTACATGTTACACATTTATACAGCTGGATATTTAGGGAGGCTTAAGTAGCTTGCCAAGGGTACAGCAGCAGTGCCACAGTGGGGAATCGAACCAGCAACCTTTCAGTTATGAGTTCTGCTCCTTACCACTTTGCTTTACTGCTGCCCCATAAATGCATAAATATCCTGTTTGCCTATGAGGGGAGTGATTGACTTATTACATTATTCAACGCATTCTGGCAGAGACTGTTTGGACAAAAATCTGGCTAGGAGACCAGTTAGCCTTAGATACTGATATGTGGTTTCTGGGTGAACAATCATGGAGAGGTACTAATAACTTCAAATAAATATCCAGTGCTAGAAATGAATCTGTAAAACAAGGACTGTAAGTTGCAACGGGTAAGTCAACCTGCCATGAAAATAAATAATACAATGTAAATATGCAGTGCTAAAATGATTAATTAATGAAAAATTACAAAAATAAAAAGAATAAAAACAAATATAAGTGGGTAATATGCAGAAATAATGTCATGTGTAATCAGCTGATATTTAAAAATAGAAGCATGCATAGATATGTACCTGTATAAAAAGCTGCTATTATGTTATGCTGTGTATTTAACGACAAAAAGCAGGGAGGCATATACTAGACTAAGCAACATTTGGTCTCCTCTGGGTCTTGGATTGGTTGGTCATCATGCACACATTCATAATCTCTTCTGATTGGTTCATGATGACAGGTACTGGTCAATCCACTGTTGTCAACCCATCTACAGTAGCTATGTGCCAAACTTTCCTAACTGCATCCATTCAGAACCAGCTCAAACTGCTTACTTGGCTTCCAGCTCTGTTTACCGGTTGTAGTCAGGAGGCTTTCCGTGGGCTTTTGACTGAAGTAAATTTTGTTGATTTTTTGCCCCAGATGTACTTCACCTCCCTCAACAAAGTATCCTGTTTTTCATCCAGATGTCAGTGAAAGATGATTAATGAGTGTAATAAGTTATGGTTGTTCCTTTCCATTCCTAAGTATTTTGGGAAGATTCTTTTTTTGTCTTCAGTCGGAGGAGAAGTTGACATATCTGGGTCATGATTATCTCCATTTGGCAATTTGTAACCTGTAGGAGAACTGGAGGAACAAAAAAATCAAAGGTACATAAAGGTGTTTTGGCAGCGATGACCATACAATGGTAATTTATGTGCTTGACTACATCACCAGAGCACAACCTGCACAAACTCCCTTGCTGTCTATATTTTCCCACTCATATCGTTAAGTTGTAAAGTCATGTTTGAACTTGGATTGCAGGTGCCACACAAAGCAACTTTGAACAGTCGTCCTGTCAATTATAGAGATGACTCATCTCTTTATTGCTGAGAGGCTGTGTAATGGAATTGCTCTACTGCAGCCAGGCCCTTGGCCTCTGCATAGCACAACAAAAAGCACAATTTGCTCAAGGAGCTGAAGGCACAGGTTCCAAGCCAAGGGAGCCAAATACTCTTCCTCGGGTTCTAGTGTGGTGATGTTACCCTCTAAAGCTGATGCTTACCTGCTCCTGCATGGTACAGCTAGCAGTGCAGATGCAGGTGTCATTTTGTCAACTTGGCTGAGTATATGCACAACCATCTGGTTAGAGGGTGGGCAAGACTCATGTTGTCTGTGAGATGTGATTGGACTGAGCAATTGATACAAAAGAGATGGTCAATGTTATCATCAACACTGTTGAGAAGTTGCCTGGATGCCTTTCTTAGCCTGTGTTTTGGTCAGCTCAGTGATACATACTTGAAACTGCAGACACTGTAAACAAAAAAATTGCATGAACATAAATAAGTTGTAAGAATTCTGGAGCAATTTGATTTAAACTGATCTGCACATCTCTTTCAATCTGTTTGACTTCAATCAAGGTGGAAATTCTTCAGCATGAACAATAGCAACAAGTCTAACTAACAAGCACAATAACAGGGAAACTATTTATATCAACCGCGTGGTCAAAGAATGCACAAAACAGATGGAAGTGCTGAGTGTTTAATAAGAGGCAGATTTCAATGTGCCTTGTTCCAATGATAATATGTGCAGTAGAAGTATTTCAAGGCTGTGCTTCTGATAATTTTGTCTCTTTCCCCTCAATATATCTCTCCCTTTCTTTTTCTCTGTTTTTCTAGTACCATGTTCAGATGGTTGCCTTTAGATAGAAAGGCAGCTAAGGAGAACAGCAGGTTTATTGTAAGCTCTGCTGTATTGAGAAGTCAAACTAGCATTTTTATGGGCAGGTCTGCATGTAGGAACCTCAGAGGAATGTAAAGCAGGTCAAGTGTAATGGCAAACTTTGATGCATGTTCCATCTATTGTAAGGGTCATGAGGCTTCACCCTGTAATCACTAGTAAAATGTCCTTTACCAGTAGTATGTGAGCATGTAAAATATCTCTATGTGTTCACGTGAATATATGTATGAGACAGCTGGGTGTCTCTTGACAAAGACAGCACATGTGTGTTCAGGGGGCCCAGTGAAGAGAGTGGGATACATGTGTCTGAATGTCCACAGTGACCCAACATCATGGCCCAGTGAACCAGGGTGTCAGAACCACGCATGGCCCGAATGTCAGAGGTATCCATGAAACAAAAATGGTTTCAATATGATATTGCCTGAAAATAATTACTGTTGGTAACTACTGCTGGTCATGACACTCCCCCTACACATGCAATAAATGGAAACCCCTGTGAGCTTGCTTTTCATACTGTGGTATGATTACCGGTTTCCATATAAATGCAGTAGTACTCAGGGTTACATTTACATTTATTCATTTAGCAGAGGGTTTTATCCAAAGCGACGTACAAAAGTGCAAATAGTGGGCAAACAACAGGCACAAGGGCAAGATGTGTACAGATCATACAATGCAGATAGTGTTGGAGCTGAGCACAAGGTCAGTGTAGTGAGACAAAGCTAATCTGATCTGAGGTTACATACATCAAATACAGTCGCTGGGACAATAAAGTGCTGCTATACTACCTAGGCAAAGACGTGCTACAAATACAACGTGCTACAAATACAACATAAGAGATAGCGCTACAAGTACGAGCCAAGAATCTTAGAGTTTACAAGGTCAAATGGCAATGGTGTCAGTCTAGGTGTAGTCTGAAGAGGTGTGTCTTCAGCCACGAAAATTATTCTGAGAAAAGTATATAATTTTACATGAACTCTCAGTCAGACCGATGCATGATGTGCAGCCTCTGCATAATGCACACACCCTAACCTGATCCTATCCCCTTGTAGCCAAGGGCAAGAGCAGTCACCCCGCCTGGCCTCGAACCTGGGTCTACAGGGTACTAAACCTGCAGCGTGACCGCAACACCAAGGAGCCAGGCTTGTTGGCATGCCAGTCAGAGCGCATACTCAACCATAGTGACAGCACTCCGTCACACCCCTCCTCTACTGAATGAAGCCCTTGAATGCACAAAGTGAGCTGTGAGGTAGAGGATGCTCTTCCTGCACTAGGCACAGGTGCCCACTACAACACACACCGTGAGCTACACATTGAGGCTCAGCCCGAATTTGCCCTGTTTATGACCACCATAACGTCAGTGCTGTACATATAAGCAGTTGCAAAGACAGCTAAGTCTCTCTCTCTGTCTCTCTCTCTGTTGTGTCTCTGTATTTAAAATAAATTTAGGTCATTTAATTATGTCCAAATAACTGAACGCCACTGTTTGTAGAGATCTAGCAGGATCACAGAAACCAGACATCTTTCTTTTGTCATCCCCGCCCCCTACACTCCCACTGGCCCTGGTCTCCAAAGTTTCCTCCTGGAGCCGCAGTGAGGAGCAGTGCTTGGACAACTGGACATAAGACTGAAAAGTGGCCAGCACCTGGTCTCAGGTGGGACATAACTGCTGTATTCATCAGAATGTTTTTTAGCCCAGAGCTGTACCTCAGTACGTGTTCAGCTGTGTCATTGCATAATGCCCCAGGGTCGACCTAGATAAGGCTGTCAGCCAAGCGTAGACATAATGTCCGCCTCACTCCCTGGACCGGGATGCATTTGAGTTCCAGCTCCACGTGGGATCACAGTCACAGCATCGAGAATGATGGTATTGCTCCTGCTTTACCAAAGGACTTCCCTTAAGTGTTACGCAGTCAGTCCAGGTTTCCACCAAATTAACTATCTGTAAGTAGCGGAATGCGTTAGGCAGTGCCCATGACAAACACGGTTTACTTTTTTTAATGGAACCGAGCTGCAAATTTAAAGAGCCGCTTTACAGCATTCAGTTTCCATTCAGCAAAATGCTCAGGCAACGGGTGGTAAGAAACAGGACTGTAATGTATACCACATGGTAAATCACCCCTACATTTTCCTTGTAAAAGAGGGAATGTCGTAATAGGATTAACAGTCCCAATTATGCTCAATTAAACAGAATGTGAGCCTACATGAAAGGCCACAAGGCTATTGTAGTGTATGCAAGGCAGCCTTGCACTGTACCTTTGCCTTCCTGCCATTTTCCCAGTCATGTAAATAACTTTAGTTTGACATGTCACTGATGCAAGGAAAGTATTAAAAAACAGCCTCTCAGGGGGAATCATTTGATTTTTGAGACCAGGCACGTGCCTTAACAGCCGTTTGCTGCCATAAAGTCATGTGTTTGCTTTGATGGTCACTCTTCCCACCCCTCTCACATTGTTCTAGGCCTCTTAGAGGCACGTGGATGTGGACTTTAGAGTAGATATGTGGGCCAACTCCCAGCATTCCTTTCACATGACCACTCAGCCCAACCATTTACCCCTGACCTTGCTGCACTATCAAGGGCAGAGGTCAGCTAATCTTCCTGGTTTGAGAGCCAAAAACAG
This sequence comes from Megalops atlanticus, assembly GCA_019176425.1. Classification (NCBI taxonomy): domain Eukaryota; kingdom Metazoa; phylum Chordata; class Actinopteri; order Elopiformes; family Megalopidae; genus Megalops; species Megalops atlanticus. The sequence goes on along the minus strand of CM032890.1, from coordinate 13,113,501 downwards.
AATTTAATTGGTGTCTATATAAATGCATACAAAATTCTTTGTTTACAAACCATTGCAAGGAACAAAAGCTAACATTTGGAGTACAATATTCCCCTGCTGGTAGTCAGTTTGACATTGATGTTTAGCAAGGCACAGACCGACTTGCTTTTCAGTCCCATGATGGGAAGTAACTTGATTGACATGTCTTCCCTGGCTTTGAGATGGTCAGCTTAAAAAAATAATATATGTTCTGGCAAAGACTGTGGAAATCTGTTGCAGGTTTTCCAATGGTTTTCTAATAAGCTTAGAAAGAGAGAAAAAAAGGAACTACTCATATCTTTTGAAAGGCCCTGATACAATAATAGAAGTTCCACTGCTGTGCAGCAACATGGCTGCAAAAGCCATTAGGCTGTAAAACGACACGGCGTGATCGTGTGTTTCCATTGGCGCTGGGAAGGGAGCTACATGTAGCGTTGTAGTTCTGCTCCTGAACCAGCGCGTTCTCTCTCCTGACACGGTACAGTGAGAATCGGTGATTTTCTCCGTGACTCCTCGTTCTGCAAGCGGAACATTGGACAGGTGGGCTTTCCTGCGCCACTACAACTCGAAAACCTCTGAAAGAACAACTGTGTGTCAGTATATCTTTTTTTACAAGCTGTTAGCTTTTCCCAGTGCCATAGGTTTGTCCCTTTGGCTGAAATTTTACTGCTTTCATTTCTGCCATCACTTTTATTGAGGGCGAGATCGTATCATTTTATTTCCATGTAGGTTCAAGCATGTGACATAACCGACATATAAAGGCGTTATGTAAGGAAAGAAGGGGAAAATGACCTCTGAAAGCAATAAATATCAATTTACGGTAAAATATTACAAATGTATCCACTTTTGCCCCTTTCATGCACATTTAAAGATATACTGCATTGGTGAACGTATTTTACAGCAGATAGTTTACAAAGAATTCAAAAGTTTATGCAAGCACATGTCTCTAGCTATACACAATATATTTCAGTGAATTTTTGTTTCATATCACTTATTCTTGGGAGAATGCAGCTGGTCTGATAGGCTGTGCCTCCCTCCAGAATTGAGACTGTAGATTCAGAGATATATATAAAACCATTCATCATCAGCAGTAATTGCTCTCAAAAAATGAGGTATGTGATTGTTTTTTTTTCTTGTGCCTCATATATCTAGAAGGCATTATTGTAATTTTCTGTTATTGTAATGGAAGTTAGTCTGCTGCAGGTGTCAAATCACAGCACGAAGTGTGGCTATGGAACTGAAAGCTTTAAATCGAAAGTGCTGCACTCTTGCTCTGGCCCAAGGGGACGACGTTCTCCTGCGCAGCAGACGTTAACATGCTCACCCACGCTACCAAACTCCACTAAATTCTCCCCCTTAACTCCCACAGAAACCTCGGCCAGCTGATAAACGCTAGTCTCATTATCCGAGTCAATGACACCAGTGGAACAGAGGCGGGAGTGCTGCGGGGCTCATGCTGCGGCCTTCCCTGCTCAGGCGCCACACAGTGATATACAGTTAGATTGCCGAGCTCAAGACCAAGGTCCCCAGATAAGGGAACATACCCTACTTTCGCTCTGGCTCTAGGGGGTGATGTCAACATTCCGCAGCGGTCTTTCACATGCTCGCTCACGCTGCTCATCTGTTAATAACACCACGTGATCACCTATGGAATACTATGAACCTGCAGTAGCAGACATGGCCATTCACATGCTGAACCTGCAGTAGCAGACGTGGCCATTCAAATGCTGTGCGACTGCGTATACGCTCAATGAGACTAAATACACAAGAGGGTTAAGGGGCAACTTGCCAAATGCCTAGAGAATGGCACCATATCTGAAATCTGATGGCACGGCTCTCGGTGTGAGAGATGTTTAGGGGCGAAGCCAGCTTTACAACGCTGGTAAATCGCTGGCATGCTTGATGTTGTTTGATGTGAAAAGGGCTTGTAGGAGGTCATGACTCTTTTTAGCTATGATATAGTGAAGCCTGCTGGCATTGCGGGCAGCTTGGATCTGATTCACAGCACTTTTTGAAGTAATCCTCTACTCATCTGTTTTGTTTCCACGACGATTACCAAAACCACAAAATAGCTGATTGTAAAACAACAAAAATCCTTGTGTCTTCGAGTTGGCCAGTTCAAATTTGCGCGAGCAAAGAACATTACACATGAAAAAACACTGCATTTATTTCTCATTCAGGAATTTAAATGAAGGTCTGTAATAGCTTACTGGTGTAGCTTGTTTTGGGGTGAAATATTAAACACATCATAATAATACATAGCACAGAAGTGAGGTACATGCTCGTTTATGGAAACTGCATTACAAAAAGAAATCACTGACGTCAAAATGACGGGGTTAATGCTATCTTAGAAGCACTTTCCCCCATGCAGGTCAGTATCAAGCAGTCAGGGTAGTTCTGTGATCATCAAGACTGCAGACCCCCTCCAAAAAAACAAGAAAAAAAGACAACAAAACTGATGGTTTTGATTTCCTTGTTTAAAGAAGGAGCACAAAATTCTTGCATTGTAAAAACTGAATTCTGCCATTCTCAAATGGCATGCTGTCACAAGATGAATGGAAAGTTCCTCCCTCCTCCCTGCCAGCTGCCTGGTGGATAATGCTTTCAGTGGTTTCCTTGGTACCAGGCTCCCTCTTGAACACGCTCCCAGCTCAACCCTGCTCCCGTTTCCACCTCAGTTCATTTTTTTGTTCCAAGGGCTTTTACTCATTGAAAGTAGTTTGATTGTTGTCTGTTTGAGTTGAATGGTGAGGTTGTGCAGTCACCACGGGGGCTTCTAACACAGAGGTGGAGACAAGGGCATCTCACACAGTGTTTTTTAAGATGTGTCACGATGCCTCACCAGTTCTACCTAGTGACACCACAGCATCTTCTCCTCTTGCTTTTATTTACATTTGGAGCTGTGTAACGCATTGTCAACTATAATTTTAATAATACTTTATTAATAGTTTCAGCAAAAGGTATTCCTTTATCCTTGGTTTAATTTATACATAGCAAATGTTTCTACGAGAAGCATTTGGCGCATCCCATTACATTGGAGCAGCACTGGAAAGATGTTAGCACTATTTGAATTATATTACATGCTTCATATGTATTGTTTTTTGTGGAAAAATGCCTTTATGTAAAGCAATTAATGGTACTCCTGTCTGCCAGCCCACCGGCCTCATCTCCACCAGTCTCTCCCTGTCAGTTCAGCTGTCCAAAGGGGTGGGGATTTTAAGGTAATTTTGGAGATAGGCAGGGAGAGGGGTCATGTAGCAATCTGGCTTGTTCAGTACTAGAGAGAACAGACATTTGTTCACGTGTATTATTTTATCAAGCTTGGGTAAAATTTCCAAGAATCTGTAGCTGGCTCAAAAGTTGAATTTTAACGAGCTTGTTCACACTCTTTTAGCCCAAACTAACATATTCATGTTAGGGAATGAAACAACAGTAGCTCTGTCTCTCCTGTATGGCTGGTGGCTTGCCGTGATCGTATAGTGGTTAGTACTCTGTGTTGTGGCCGCAGCAACTCCGGTTCGAATCCGGGTCACGGCATACACTAACTTTGGCTTTTATGAATTAACAAAAAAAAAAACCCCAAATGTATTCATGAAAACAAATGCAAAAAATGAAACTCTTTCATCACTGAGTATTTGTTGCACAAGTTAATTTGTGGTAGGGCTTGAATAGTGTTATATTCACACTCACTGGTCTGGGAGTGTTGTGAGTCTGGTCTGACACTTGCTTGTTTGAATTGAATAGATACACTTATGTTCTATTGCGATGGAAGTCGCTCTGGATAAGAGCGTCTGCTAAATGCATGTAATGTAAATGTAATGCAATGTTTCTTAATACTGTTCATTATCTTCAGTGTTTATCTTTATCTTTGAGAAAAAATATGAATTTCCACCCCGCCACTTTTAGATTGGCGACTGTGCCCCTGTTCTGATGAGCCACTAATCTGAAAAACTTGAGCTTCTGGTCAACTTAATGATTTATGACTCTCTCAAGGACTGTCATGCAATTTCTTCCAAGAGATGTTTTTCATGGTTCTGTGCCAATATGCCTTTAAAAGTCATGTGTTAAGTTGGACAGAGCGACGCAGGTCTAATTAAAACAATGTTCCAGGTGCACGTCACATAAGGCCAAGGTTTTTGTCCACATCCCATCAAGAGGTGAAATTGCCAAAACAAGTAAGAGTTAGCTAAAGCCGTTTTGATGATCATGTATTTACGAGCCATTTGTGAGGTATTATAGACCGTCACAGTTAAAAAGTAAAAGATGTGAATAAATATTCAGCACATATAACAGCCAATAATCTAATAAAAAACAAAAATTGTAATGGCGTATAATAGGCGTAATAGAGAATGTGCAGCACAAGTAATGGTAAGACTTCCTTGACATTCAAGGTGGTAGCAGCCAAAGGATATTGACTGAAGAAATTTCTGGATTCTCCCAGTCTGGCAGAGTGGTGAGTATTTTTAGTGCGAATAAGGAGTCAGTGCCTGGACTATTGAACAATCACGAACAGATAAATAGGGTCTGAGAGGGGTGGAACAGGGAGCCCAACCACAACTACTCTATGTTTTTGTAGTCAAGAGCCAGATCATAGTCTTTCGCAGTCAGCACGTTTTAAGAGCATTAGGGGCTGTTTTTCAGATTTACTTGATTTAATTCAATGAAGTTAATTTAAACAGATTTAATTTAATTCTAATTTTGAAACATTAAAAAGGTATATATGTATATAAATGGAGCAAGGGAATGTGTATACAGTATTTACAAATATCCAGTACATGGGACTGTACTCTCACGGAGCCACCACTCCAGGATGTGTTTTTTAAACCCTGGCCTCCGCTTCCCCTCCGCTGGGCTAGACCGGCGCGATCTGTGGCACGCTGTTTTTTCCATCTCTGCTCTTGATTAACGTCCGCCTGCTCTCGGTGGAGCGTATGCAAGCGCTCGGTGATGCGCCCCCTCCAGGGAGAGATGTGTGCTCCGTTACAGCAAGCTTTCGCTCGGTGCTCAAAGTATGGAAGCCCACGTCCAGGTTCCGGAAATGTATCCGGATGTAAGTGCGTACGCGCTGAGTTATGTGTGCCTTTATGTCAAGGCTTTCACTCTACGGCGCATATGAGTGAGTGTACATGTGGAACTTACAGGGCCGAGGAAACACCTCCGCCCACCCCTTCAGCCATGATCAGACCTTTAATTTGGAGGGCTTGGCCACATTTCTACCAGCACCCACCTACACAGGCTTCTCAGATCTCCTTTCACATCTGAGGAACTTGAAACGCATTTTTTTTTCACCCTGTGCAGAGTTATTTGATGGGTGAATGCATACATAAAGACCTTTTCAAAGGGGCTTTAAATTGCCAAAAAGCGTTGGATTTTTTGGCTGACATTTGGGCTGACATACATTCTGTGTCCAGGGTAATAAACTCAGCTTTCTGTGCTCAGCACTGTCTTTGCAGCACTATCTTTGCCGGGCTATGTGGGAGGTTGAAGGAAGGTCACACTTTCATTTCCTTGGGAAAGAGGCAGAGGAACTGCATCTGCTCTCATTGTTACATTATGGCTCACAATCCAAAGTGTGAAGTGTTAAGCTCTGCTTGATGTGGTCAGCTATATATATCTTTTTTTTTTTTTTGTCTGCATCAATCAATCTGTGCAATGACTGTACAATATGTCCTGAAAATAGTCCCAATATCATCTGATTCTACATTCAGCCAGTTTATTTTAAGGGTGTGTTTAGAGTATACAGTTACAAACATTTAATTACTGTATGACTTACAGATTCTAAGTTTGATGTAAATAGGGAAAAAGATTATGTTGGTACACTTCTTTAGTCAGGATGGTAAACTGTACATATCAGTGTTAAAACCTGATAGATTATAATCAACAAATAGGAACATAACAGAAGTATATTTTATATATTTTGTAATCATTTCTCAATCTTAGATTTGAAGACTGACCTATTTACAAAATTCTCACTGTCTCAATCAATAGGTAGCAATGTGTTTATTAGTGGTAAGTAGACTTTTTCAATAAAGTATTACCATTGATGGTCAACCTAGTAGGCAGCGTTTTCATATAAAAAGACAGCCTGTATTCACTGCAGCACATAAAATTTCTGCAAAACCTCCCTGGCCCTCTCCCAGTCTAAAAACATGTGCAATGCGCTGAAGTCCTGTGGTTGGCAGCTTGAAATGGCCGCAGATATTTTTCCAGTGGTGGGGAGGGTGGATGGGTGCGGGGCAGGGATGTGAGGGTAGGGGTGGGGGGGGTGTTCCGAAAAACGAACGACTTCTTTTATTCCGTCCGACAGAGCCACTTCTCTCTTGCCCGGCCACCCGCTGCCAGGTCTCTGCACTCAGTGCTCACCATCAGCAGAGATCCCCTCATTAGCGTCTCCCACTGGCACAGAGTGGTGCTCAGATAACGCTGCTGTCAATAAAGGATTCCAGGAACCGAGACCAAGTGCTCTGTTCGTGAGGGGCACTTTAGTTGCTTAATCCTACCGGTTTGATGTGGATTAGGGTTCTTGTTGATTTGCAAAATCAGGGGGTAGGTATTTTTGGAGCAGAGATGCGTTTCTAACCTTGTTTATTCTTGTTTATTTATGTTGAATGTTGTTCCAAGTTCCCCTGGTTACTAAGTTTACATTCTCCACTTCTGACTCCTCGGCACTGGGCTGTTTAATGCTAATTTCTTGATAATGCTTGCCCTTTATATGAAAGTTTTTTTTTTTTTTTACTTTTCAGAAATTCTGTAATGCAGCAGCAGGGGGTTAGCCAACAGCTCTAAAACTTTCACGATGAATTCAGGGACTTTTATCGTTCTCTGAGCCTATTTGGCCTAGGTCATTAAATTGAGCACATAACTTAATGTTTAAAGAATGTTCACAGTGTTTGTCTTAAGAGATACAATCAAGACAGAAGCAAAAAAAAGTCCAGAACAACACCCACTGAACCCTCTCCTTCCTCAAAGGATGCAGGCAGAGAGGCATCTGCTCTGTGAGAGAAGCGAGCTCAGCTCCTGGCTGGCCCACCAGGATAGGTGTGTGCAGAGGGAAGTGTGAGACGCAAACAGAGCCAGAGGGAGAGACACAGGAATGGGGCTAGAGGCTAGCGGCTGGAGGGGCATAAAAGTTGTGGAGAGAGGGGGTGGAGGGTTCGTGGTGGGATGTGTGTGCAGTATTTTTAGGAATATGAATATCTCTGTCTGGATTTGCGTTCATGGAAGGCACACTTTTAACTTGGAGAGGGCCACCGAGAAGGCAAAAGGAGAGGAGGAAGGGCATGCCAAAATTGGTATGAATTGACAAATGTGGAGATGGGGTGCTGGGGGTTTGGGGGGTGTTAGGCAGTCATTCTAGGAGCTGGGGGAAAGTGAGCTGGTATTTCACACCACTCTGAGTTTCAGGCACATCACAGAGCCCAGCGGCTCCTGGCGTGGTGTGCTGGTGTTCAGATGGGAGGTTTGGGAGGGCCTCTGCTGACAGATGGGCTCCTGGAGGTTTGTCTGGAGAGAAGCACTGGAGCCAGGACTCCTCCGGCACACAGACGTCATTGTATTTCACCAGCTCATTCAGGCAACAGGAAACTCGGCGATAAACTAATGTCTAAAGGACCAAAGTAACATCAGGGATTTCTGGCACTGGGTCGGGAGCTTTATTGTTGTTTAATAAAGAGTGAAAGTTGAGGAAATTGTTGCGTTTCACGAGTGAGGAAAAACAGGGATCCTTTAATCCAGCATGTGTACAAACACTTCTAACATGAGGCTAGCCGTTCAAATGAGGTCGAAACCGCATGCTTGTTTTACTTTTGAATTCAGGTATACGTTTTTAAAAATGAAAACATGTGCAAGATGAGAGAGCCCTCACGGTTGCTGGTTTACCCACGTGAGCAGGAAAGAAAGAGTAGAATCCCAGGTCACATGATGCACCTCCCAGCAGGGACTGCATTTGCCAGCAGGCTTGCGGTCTGGGCCTGGAGCCAGAGCCTCGCGGCAGCCCCTGTACCCGGCTTGCGGCATCCGCCACGTGGGCTGTCCTGCTGTGACACAGGCCCGCCACTGTCTGGGCAAGACCACATCATGCCCCCCCCATGCCCCCCCAGCAGCCTCCCCATGTAGGCCCCCTTCTCACACATCCCAACCCTGTGCTGTCACTCACACATTCCTCCAACTGTGCGCCTGTCCCCTTCCCTTGCATTCCCTTGCTAATTACCAGGAGCTCTTGCATTCTAAAACACAGACATGAGCCTCCGCACTCTTCTTCCTGAACCAGTCACCCTGCACCCACCCCCTCTGACTGTCTCCTCTTTCACTCTTAAAATATTTATTGTGAACTCTTTTATTGTGATCACCACTCTTGTTGATTTCAGATTCCAAGAATCATGTGCTTAAAGCTCCCCCCCACCCCCACAAAACCTTCTGTCCCACCACACTCCCATGTACAGGCACAACTTATTGCTCCCACACAAAAGACAACTCTATTCCTCCTAAACGTTTACTGCCCTGCAAACAGCATCAGTGTAACATTTAGTCCAAATTCGCTCTATATATGCCTTCAGGGTTCAGGTAACTCACACTCTTACACATATCTAGTGTTCTGCTTTGCTAATGTACATCATGCCGGTGGCTGCCCACATGTCTTGTACAGCCAGAGGTAACCAGGCAGAGACTGGTGAGACACCATATATCTTTTTTCTTCTGAAGGAATGAGTGGTTGAGCAGTCGCTTTAATGGCAGTCAGCCACCTGCATCCTCTTGAAATGTGGGATGGAAATTTGCCAGAGGTGTTTCGAATTGGATTGCATTATGGACATATATCATTCGCTTAGAACTGTGGGTTCTTGAAAGAGGAGATTATATTGATAAAAGCATACTTACTAAGACGTGAATGATCTATCAAGCTTGCTCTTTGTTGTCAAGCTGAGCTACACCCTTTTTTAATCAAAAATCCACCTGGAGGGGTTTGGATAGAATGTGAACAGGTTACTTTACTATGTTGCACATTCCACATGCTCTGATTGGTTGTGGCATATGAGAATTTAAAGGCTAACCTAAGAGTACATTTATACTCCGTATCCTCAATCCTGCTGACCTGGACGGCAGCTGGAATAACTGATTAGAGAGCAGGGCTGTAAGTTCAGTTCCTAAGTGGGGGCACTGTTGTACCATTGAGTGAGGTACTTAACCTGAATTAACCTGGAAATATACAATTCAATATATCGTTGCTATGTAAAATATAAGCCTCTAAGTCACCTAAGATGATGGTATCTGGTAAACTAGTGTATTATAATGTAATTGTGTGCCTTATTGATGCTGGTGCTAATGTACATTGTTAGGGCGTATGGTATATAATCAATGAAATCAAATTGATTGAACTCAGTGGTATACATTAAAAATATCATCTTTATTCCCAGGCATGAAATTGGAGTTTAGTACTTTCCTATGTGAAGCATACAGGTGTAAAATGAGTGGATATTTCTCCTGCATTCTCTGAGTCAACACTATCTTGAGAACTGAGAATTTTGAGAGAAATTTTTCAGTGATGAACAGGGTCCTTACTCTGTAATCACTACACCTGTGATGTGATCTGTGATTTATCTGCCTCCCATAATCAATGTTTAATGTCACACTAGGGACGTTCCAGCACCAGCGGATATGCAATCAAATTCTTTCCCTTCCTTTCTGAATGTTGCCGGATTTGGATTTAATTACTATCACTTTTGCCAGAGAATTCCAGTTGTCTTGTGATTTGACAAAAGATGTTTTGTGTGTGTGTGTGTGTGTGTGTGTTTAGTCAAGTTTGCCTCAGACTGACCCTGGAACGAATATATCTAAAACATCTCTTGGTCTTTCTCACACCTCACAACAAGGTCAACGAGTTGAACATATCTCCCTGAAATCTTGTTTATTCCTAAAGTCATTCCAAAGTGTGCAGTTGGAAGCCCACAACTTTGGCATGCAACATGCCCTCAGCATCTGGCTTAGGAGAGAGACAGCTTTTTGCTTTTATCAAGGTAGCCTGCTTGTTTTAATAGTTTTCAAACTAAGGAAATGCCTTTGGTGATAATGTCATGTTTTGAAGCTGTTTGTCTGTGTTATTCTTAGCAGCAAATTATTTAATTTAAAGCAAGCTTCAGCATTTCAAACAAAATCTCACATCAGTAAAAATGATCCTAGAAATAAAACACACACTTTTTTGCACATATTTTTATAAAACCTTGCTGGACCAATTGCAACAAATTTATCAGGGGTATAAATGTTGAGTTTGTGTCACAACACCAGCAAACTTGTGGTTAGAGCTGCAACAGCTGTTCCTGATCTGAGAAGTCAGTAGTCTAGTGGAATGAACTCATGGTTTCCACGACTAGCAGAAACTACTTCAACTTTCAAATGGCCATTTTTTGGCATTAGCAGATAGAGCTTCCAATGAACAATTTCTTTGTTTATAACAGCATAGCAATTACAGGGGTGTATTTAACCCCACACAGAACTGGTGTACATGCTAAACGTGAAAAACATCAAAAATTGATGATATACATATACCTTGGAATCAAAGAAAGGGAATAACTCAATTAGTTGAGGCCAGTGAAAGATCATTCTATGAATGTGCTAAAGGTACCATATGGCCATAGGCCAGAGAACAAGGGTCAGCTGCTACTGTAATACTTCTAATACTGCTACTACTACTACTACTACTACTACTATTGCTAATAATAATAATAATAATATAAGACATGCAGCTGATGTATAAAATATTTATTTATGAAACAAGATAATCTCTTTTAACAGTGAACACATAAAAATGTTTGCTTGCTTTTAAATCAAACAAGGTGGATATCAGAAACAATTTACATTTATGCATCAGAAAACATCACACAAAATACAAATAATAAGTCAGTTATTAAACATTAAAAAATGCTTCACAAAACAAAACTAGAAGCTACAGAAGTCTTGATCCATACAATTCCACCTACACAGGAGAAAAACCTCTGAAATTTAAAGTAAAAAAAAAAAATTCCATGGGTTGTTTTTTTAACATCTCTGCACCTGGTTTAACTTTTGTGAAGTAAAAAGACCATCTGTGTGTTTGCGCAACACTCCCACATGACGCTACTTCAAGATTTACTTGCTTTTAAATGTTTTTACTGTATCCCATATGACAAGTTCCTTTTCCCATAGTACATGGGCTATTATGATCTACAGCCATAGTACAACTGACAAAGTCACCTGTGCTATGAACTGTTAACATGAATTTGCATTGTTTTATAAGTAATTTACAGTCACACTGTTGGGTCCTCATGGTATGCTTAGGTCTTTGGTATATCAGAGTCTGATTCTGAATCTGGCCACATATCAAAAAAAAAAAAAAATAGAAATTGCACTTTTTGTGTTTAAATGCAGACTCTGAGAATTAAAGCCAATCAGCCCATCTTGTGCAGTTTTTCATGCTTTTAGGTGAACATATCGATCAAACAACATGCAACACAACACTCCATATCAAAATGTCTATAATGTGAATTCTGTCTTGTTTGGGAAAAAATTTTGTTTTACACTGTTTTGTACTTCAATTGTGAAATTTCGTCAGTGTGAACAAATAAATAATTATTTACAATCTGGCAACAACAACAAAAGCAAAAAAAAAGAAACATTAACTAATAACGTTGGAAGGAAAACATAAATAATTTACATAAGAAATTATAATACACTCTAAATATAAACATCTTCATCCCCCTGGCAATTAAAATCTTATTAAAAAAAACACTTGCTTGAAATTGATCCCTCTTTGGTTATAGGGATATAACTACAATACAAAAATCTAATCCTTTAAAAGGCATATGTTCAAGATGGCAGGAACCAATGTGGTAACGATAAAATGGTGTTTTTTTTTTTGTGCAAGTAAGTTGAATGATGCTTTATAGTGATGCCGAGGAGCACTGAAGTCAGTCAGACTGATTGGATTTCATTACACTGTCTGTGAGATTCGTCCATGACTGTCTTTCACTGGATGTGCAGCTCAGAAGCCTCTGTGTTATTAGATGAACAATGAAGTACCTATGATCAGTGGTACATGGTCACAAGATGTTATTATATCAAGAGTGAATGAAGGTGATGTTGATAAAAAAAAAAAACAGAAAACCATTAGAAAAAACAACAATAACATGAAAAAATTAAAGTGGTTGTACAACTTATCCCTTTTAAAGGTCAAGAATGTAAATGTTTTTTTTTCCACCCCACCCCCCCACCCCGAATAAATTTGTCACACATTTTGAACAAAGTACTGTATTTTCTGTTTAAGGGCATATTATATACAAATGCTTTGCTCCTCTTTGGAGCCTCCCTACAGTTAATTTGGCAGAGCAGGGAACAGGGATTGAGCCCTGAGGTGCTTGGAAACATGGAGCTCCATTTCATTGGTTGAGCCAGCAAAGAGGAAGTGCTTGATGACCAGGAAGTGACTGAGGTGAGCCAATGCTGTACTACACCCGTTCCATGTCGGATGCAGCTCAGTTATCTAGAGAAAAGATGTGAAAGGATTCAGTACAGGTACAATTACATCAAACCATTTCATAAAACTAAAGGAAGACGCAAAAGAATTGGTGCTACACTGCTCAATGAAAAAAGCGTGAATTTTTAAAATTGACTTTCCTCTTTTTGCCAGTGAAAAAAGAAAGATTCTCAAATCCAAATATTTCTGAATATTTGGAACCATTAAAAGTCTGTTTTAACAAGACCTTTAATGAGATTATAAGACATTACAATCAGACAGGTGACAATCACAGAAGGTGACAAGCGTAAATGAAGCGTGATGTTGTAGCCACAACCAACACAGAACAAACATCCCCTGTTACCATTACCTTACGAACATAGAGGGGAACTCCGGATTATCTGAGAGTTGAAAACAAAGTTTGAATATCTTAACACACCTTTTCTCTGTATTTGTGGATTGCATATTGCAATGAGTTCACAATATTCAAATGTTTTAATCAAAAGTATATGTTAATCATTTCATAAGTTGCAATGCAAAAGCTCACACAAGTAGCAGTCTGTAATACACTGGATACTACTGTCTTCAGTATTCCCTTTTCAAGGAAAACTGTCAGAAGGCCATCACTTTTCAATGTCATTTCACTGTTGTAGTAAATTCAGATCTCTTTCAATCCAAAAGGGCGATCCAGCTTCTTAAACTGCTCATGTTTAATGAGCAGTTCCATTCTAATGATTCTTCCTGTCCGGTACAGTTACAGAGTGTCAGTTACAGAGTGTCACAGTTACACAGTCAACTGAGACTTCGGTTACTTACCTCTGCACTCGTATTTGAGGTCTGAAAAGAAGACAAGCTCTTGGGAGAAGACAAAAAGCCCTAGCCTTCCTCCTGCATAGGTCTTGTCGTAGACGGGACCTGAATCAGCCATGATCTGTTTTCCTTCATAAACCACCACTCTAGAAACCAAAAAAACACAGATTACATCATGGCAGACTTCCATTTCTCACATACCGCCCCCTGTTGGACATGTTTGTTGGCAGTATTTGATGCACACAGAGATATTCCTCACCTGATGAAGCCAGTCTTGGGTCTGTGGATAAGGTGCCACCTGTAGGCAGTGTAATCTTTCCAGCCGATGTTCTTGGGGTCGTGCCACAGGGTGCGGACCTGAGGGACATTCAGCAAAGAGAACAACATCAATGTGTGATGGAGGGAGTGAATCTTACTCTGCAGTATGGAGAAGATTTTTAATGGATATTTTAATGTCCATGTAGGAATGAGTGATTGAGCTGAAAAGGACAGAAACAGAGTAGGCAAGTACATGGGAATTCCATATCTATCCTGGATGATAAGTGAACTTCGCTGACTGTAGCAGTCATGGCTGCAGTTTGGAGCCACCCTTTTTTTTTTTCAAGGGTCCTGGGATATGATGGCAAATCAGACCTGGTCCTGCATGACTCTAGATTGAGAGGTTTTTCATGCTGACATCCATGCTACATTTAATTGTTTGATTTTTAGTACCTCCACAGAAGCATGTAGCCTGCAAACTGAGGGAGGGGGCCTGCTGACTCACCTGTCCGGGGGTGTTGCCTGTGTGCCACAGGGCATTGCGCAGGTGTTCCCCGGTGCCAGTGGTGGAGTTGACCACCTTAAGTGAGACGCCAGAGATGCCGAATGCTTTGGATGGCTTCTCCTCCCAGTAAGTCTGAGTGATCTGCTTCCACATGACCACATAGAACCGGGCACTGGACTGGTAGCCGAACACAAAGCCGGCGTAGTCATCATCCCGGTCTGTGTTCACGTAGAATGTGCCACTAAAGTCCACCGCGTTGAACTCATCGAAACCTGTGGCATGAGAATATGAGGGACAAACAGAGGACAAATACTCATGTCATAAAATCTGTACTCCAAAATGCTAATAGAAAATGTTGTGTATACAGAATTGAAACAATGTGAATGTGTGGAACTGTATATCTTAATATATCTTGCTTACCCACTGCAATACCAGGGTCCGAGTTGGCAGTCTGTACCAGCTCCTTGCCCTGGTGCCTCACCACCCAGTTAGGATCAATCTGTGTGGTGCCCTTGGGGTCCAGATGCACCATCTGGAATTTGCGGAAGTCAGTAACGCTGATGTCGTTGTTCTCCGGGCAGACATCAAAGATGTCAGGGATGCTGTCATTGTCGAAGTCGTCCTTGCAGGCATCACCTCTGCCGTCTCCTGTTGGGGGAGATGGAGCCATAAACGTCAGATGGAAACGTTGGCTAGCCTTATGGAGGGATCCTGATTTAGACCTGGGCGCTTACAACTGGCTCTGGACTTTTCAAAGGCTCTCTGCTTCCAACCAACGATGTGTTTGATTGGAAATTTATTTTCATAAGCAAAGCTACTGGGTCTGTAATCAGCGAGCAGCCAGCCTTTGGTAGCTGGCATATATTTAGCGACAATGAACATTGATGGATCTCGGCGCAATTCCCAAAGGTAAACTTACAAAAATAAACCTCGGTAATTGCCACTGTACTGGCTCATAATAATTTCACATGGCTGATGAGCTGAATTTTGTGTTACTGAGATTGTATGATTTAAAGTGTCAGCAATCTTACGCTGAACACTCAACCTAAAAAAGCAATGGAATCAGCAGCAACAGACTAGCTCTGGCTTACAGTGAGTTTCATATAAACTAATGGAAAAAAAATTCCAAGTAGCAAGCCTAGCTTGACTTCAATAACCTCCGCCAAGCGCAATAAGAAGTCTCAGTCTCAGTCTTTTCATGCCGTGACAACTTCCACTGATACATGTAACTGTCTTAGAATGCAAAGTCTATTAAAAACAGACCCCATGTGTTGAAGGGTGACGGGACTGAGCGCTGATTGCTCACACAAATGCCAGTGTGCAATAAAATGCGACTTGTAAGAGGTAGCTGTATTTGCACTGCACTTTGTTATTGTGTGGCGGTCTGTCTTGAGTCTATCAAATAAACACCATCTGATTATGTGCGAAAAGTGTGAAAGCACCTGGAAGGAGCACCTCCTCCCCACAGTGTTTCCAGCTACAGATGGCAAGCAAACTGCTTCCACTCCCAGCAAAACTTATGGCAGCAAAAATAAACTAAACAAGTAAATGCCCCTTGGAAATATAACACTAGTGCCACCAGAATGCCTGTACATGGGAGATCTGACATGCTTAAGGTAAAGTAATTCTAATCCCAACCTTACTTACCTAATCTTGACCTTACTTTTAACTTTAACCTTCGTGCAGCTACGGTCAAAATTGTACACATATTGGTGAAATGGGTCAGTGCTGGACAGAGTAAAAGAGTTCAGGCACAGTGTACAGAGAACAGGCACAGAGGACTTCAACATCATTAGCTGCTATCGCCTTCCCATGACACCAAGAAATTGGGTTATAACGCCAGTCACAGATCATCACTTCACCTCATTGCTGCCAACTCACTCACATTCCTACCTGATTGGACAAGAGGGAAAACAGGGCAGAGGTGTACGTGGGTGTATGCGATTTTGGCTGGGAGAGTGTGAGCGATTTGGACGTATGCGGGTGTATGCTCGGGTGGGACAAGGAGACAGACAGCTGCACAGGAACTCCCACAGAGCTAAGATGTGAGGTCTGAAACTGGAACATTCCTGTGTTTACAGGCAAATCCCTGACTTACGGCTGGCTATTTCTCCAGGCGTATGCTTCACCTTGGGTGCTTGAATCTAAATACAGGCTGTTTTACAGCTTTGTCTCTCTAAAAACAAATAAATCCTTAGTGCAGTGAGAGTGCAGCGAAAGACTGAGCTTGATCTAATTGTGATTGAATATATCTTTTTCACTCTAGTCCCCAGAGGGACATGAACAACGCACACACCTCATCTCTGGATTACAGTGTTTGACATTTATGGTCAGTGTCTCATTGGTTTTGTCAGTGATTTATCAGCCTTCAGGCAGTTTGAACAGAACACAATCAAATGACCTTTCTGACTGCTAACAGGCATGCTTGTGCAGCACTGTGGGGTAGCGCTAAGCATACTACTTTAGTTCCAGTGGTGCAGATAAAATCCAGCTGTGGAAACTTCTTAAAGAATATTTCAATGTGTCACATGATCACGTACACATTGTGAAAGACAAAAAACATTTGCTTATTTCAGAAGCAAACAGACACAAAAAGTTCACTAATATGAGTTTTTGAGATGGTGTTTAGTTACCAATTATAACCACAATGCTAAACAGTGGTTATTTTACACTACACTAACCACGGACTAACCAACATGACCTAGAAAAAGTCATGGCAAGTGCAGTAAACAATTTGTGCCTCTTTGTGTATGGGATTAAACAAATAAATGGCTGGTGATGATGCAGTGAGACCAAAAACCTGTTGCTATATGTGTGTAGTGGGGCATTTATCAGTATCCAGTGCTGGTGCAGATATTGGAATTACATTGTTTACCTGTATAGGAGATGACCATGTCTGAAGTCTTACAGTGTGTATTTGTGCAGCTGGATATTGACAGAGATTTATCAGACACCATGTTCAAGGGGTATATTAACAGTGTCCCAAACTGGGATTTGAACTTGTGACCCTCTAGTCACAACAGCTACTCTTCACCCTCTCCCCAGTTATGCAGTGTCCCCCATGTCTCACCGTCAGAGTCCAGCTGGTCTTTGTTGGGCACAAGCCTGCAGTTGTCCTTGTCGTCTGGTATCCCGTCATTGTCATCGTCGTAGTCACATGCGTCCCCTTTGCCGTCCTTGTCGTGGTCGGCCTGGTTGGCATTAGGGATGTAGGGGCAGTTGTCCAGGTTGTTCTGGTGGCCATCCTCATCGATGTCCTGGTTGTTGTCACACTGGTCTCCCACCAGGTCGTTATCAGCATCAGTCTGTACAGAGAATAGTTGCCAATTTACTGTTTACTATTTAAACTCTGTTTACAATACCCATGAAATATTAATAAACTCCAACTACAGTTGCGTACATGGAAAATTTGTGCACAGGAAGTTAAAGTAGATAACAATTATGATCTGCAGGTGTCTATGACAAAGGGTGCAACTAAAAGGTTTGAAAAACTTATTGATCAAAACAAGACTTATTTAAGAATCACTTAGGTTCACCCTCGACATTTTTAATAGGTAAATGACAAGGCAAAGGATAGTACTCTTAAACAATGCAAAAAAAAATATTTGAGGATGCCATCATTCTGTCATTACCAGGCTTCTGTGGTCCCACCCACTCTCACCTGGTCAGGGTTGTGCATCAGTGGGCAGTTGTCACACTGGTCGCCCACGCCGTCCAGGTCGGTGTCCTTCTGGTCAGTGTTGTACACGTAAGGGCAGTTATCGTGCTCATTGAGGATCTCTGAAGGGAAATATATTTGCATCAGTTCTTTCCCAGTTCTCCCCCCCTGCAGGTACGTGTGCCACCCTCCCATTGCCTGGGAGAGAAGTAATCGATCCATCATTTCCAAGTGAAAGGAAGAATGCTTGGCTGCTGGGACAAGCTAGAGCCGGGACACCATATATCTTCATTGTTGGCGTAATTTACTGGGATATGTCTGCGTTGCTCAACCTGGAGCCTGCCATTTATTATTCAGTCCTTATCCAGCGCTATTTTCCTCAAAGATAATGCCCATCATATTTTCATCAAAGAACAGGCCTTGAGCCAAATGAATTCCTCACTTCCTGAAAGTGATGTCAGTACACTTCTGAAATGTAATTTGTGCCCCCCGGTAAGCTTTGCTAGTATTCATATAAATGCATTTGTATTTTTACACTTTACTTTACAGGAGGAAGGGTTGGTCATTTCTACCTATCAAAACTTCCCTCAGTGTTCATAGCTTGTTGCACTCATATAAGGAGCAAAGTAACAATTACACTAAACCCACACTAAACCATTACCTGGTATCACAGCAGTTAAGTGCCACCATTTTACTGATATAAAGTGTAAAAGTAAACATAAACCCTATGCCAGTTGTCCTAGTTAGCAGTAGGGATGGTGCTGAGTGGCTTACACACCGTCTCCGTCGATATCGACCGCACAGGCATCGCCCTCGCCGTTGTTGTCGGTATCGATCTGCGCAGGGTTGTGCTCGTAAGGGCAGTTGTCGCAGCGGTCTCCCACGTCGTCCTTGTCGTAGTCAAACTGGCGGGGGTTGTACAGCAAGGCGCAGTTGTCCTGGAGAAATCACAAAAACCAGGAAACTTTACGAATTTTCCTCATTCAACCTGAACCTCAGCTTTGGTAAGCATAGTAAGGCAACCTGTTATATTAAATTAAATTTATACACATACATAAGGGAGCACCTCTGAGATTAATGTGGAAGTAAAGAGATCTAACAATTATTACAGTAGTCCACAGCTAATGATAGGAGAGTGAGGCTCCATGAACTCGATAATGGATGGTGCTTTGACCTGCTATCAATGACTCACTAATTTGAATTAACTGTAGTGTTTTTCAATGCACAGCAAAGTCTAATGACTGATTCATACACATCATAGGCTGACAGCGCTTGATAGCATGACCCATTATCAGGTTCACCAAGCCACTCTCTTCTATCATCATTCACAACTAGTCTTCCGCCAAGTGAGCATAAAGGAACTGGTAAACCATTTGTGGTGGTAGTCAAAGAGGCCGAGGAGACGCTACTGTGGAGTAGTCCCTTTGAATTTCCAAGCCTCCAAAGCCTGCAGGCTCACATAACTCCCAAACCAAAGTTTGCCTGTGAAGAAGTCAAGGGCTGTGGGTTGGTCCATAAATAATACTGATTAGATTTCTAGATTTCTAGATTTCCTAGAAGGGCAGAAATTGGCAAATAATCAAACAAAACATAGGACAAGGACAAAGTTGCATAGCTACGGTAAGGGTGGTGTGGGCTCCACTGACTATGACGGCTATGCAACTTTATTTTTTTAAACCCAACAAAAATCACATTATGGCCTCAGTGGGACTCACCCTCTATATACTATATTTCAGTATACAATAATGCATCTCACCCTCTCATCCACGATCCCATCATTGTCATCATCCTTATCACAGGCATCCCCTTGTCCATCCTTATCAAAGTCTTCCTGCCCAGAGTTAGGGAGGCTGGGGCAGTTGTCCTACAGCATTAAAAAAGGAAAAAAGTAAAGTAGTTAAGTACCATTTTTTTTTTATTTTGGTTCTCGGTTTCAGCCTTGCTCTTAAAATTTAGCAGGTGTTATTACTGTCTTATCAAATATCCGTTCCCCACACAACTGATTTCTTCACTGTTGCATTGTTCAAGAGGACACAGACACACACATACACACAAACACACAGACAGACAGACACACACACACACACACACACACACACACGCACACACATGCACACATGCACACACACATACACACACGCACATATGCACACACATGCGTGCACATAAAATTGCACATGCTGTACCCAAGTGCAGTGTAATTACAGAGCTGTATAATGTTTCGTCTCCTACAGCCAGCTAATTACTTCATGCATGTTGTAAACCTACTATGAAGTATAAAGCCCCAAAAAAATGCCCATTAAAGTGAGTTATTCAGCTATACACCCCTAAACACTTTTAAGTGGCAACTTTTAAGTTATTAATTCATCTTAAACTGTCATCTGATCATGTGTGTGTGTGTGTGCATGTGGGGGAGTGTCAGATTTTTTCTTCTGTTGCTTTTAACTGTGATCAAAATTAAAGGGGTCTTACTAGGGTACATGTTCAATGTCAGTTTTTCTGCTTTGGTCAAACATTGCCAGATGGCGGTGCTTCATACAAAGTCACATATGAATAAACAAACTACGCCTGTCTTAATTTCCTATCCCTCCATCATCTCACAATGTTATTGTGTACTTCCTACAGTTGTTCATCTTAGCGTGGGTTGCAGATTGGGTACCTTCTTGCAGTGATAGGTGCCATTAGTGCTGCACACAAGGTTCTGATTGGGCCATCCATCCAGGTCAGAGTCCTCACCACAGATGATGCCGTCACCGGCATACCCGATCTTGCACTCGCACTTGTACATGGGGTCGCTGAAGTGACTGAGGTAGATGCACTCAGCAAATTTGTGGCAGTTGTGGGTCTTGTCTTTGCAGGGATTCTCTGGCTCGCACACCTGAGGGTTGATTGAGGAGAAGTTAATTATTGACCTTGACTCACTCAGCTGATGGAACTTTCCAACTCCCCACATCACTCAAAGATGGAAGACATTATTTTTCTGATGGACCCTTGCAAGACTAAACGAGGTCAAAGTCTGACAGCAGTGTGTCAAACAGCATTTAAATGCAGTAACCACTACATCACATTCTATGTAACTTTGCATACTGTCTGACCTTAAAGAACTTGTATAAGTGAATATCAACACGTGACAAGGATTGCAGTGCAGTTTTCACTTCTTTAGGGTGCAAAATTCATAACTGCAAAATACAGTTATTAAATCTGCATCTTTCTATGCCCTATCTACTTGTCTAAATACAGCATTCACTACATTTTAAAGACAATGAACAAACAATGTGCTGCTGGTCTGAGGCAAACCGCAAACCTTCTAAGAAAGCAGATAAATCACTGGCCAAGATCAAAGTGTAGTGGAAGATGCCAGATGCTACAGCATTTGAATCACCATCAAGCAGTTAGTCTCATGTGTTCCGTGCCCAGTGACAGGCGTGGAGAATCAGCTATAGTGGATTGTCTATCAATACAAAGACTTATTGTAGTTTACCTCGGGTTTGCCCAGCAAGCTATCACAATATTTGGACCATTTTTCTTCCCTGGACGACATATTTGGTATGGGGTGTTCATTTCTCTTGTTGAGGAAGAATGCATTTTGGAAGCCCTTGAAACAGAGCCTTCAGCCTTTCTGCAGCAATGCGTAAACTGCACGGGAGCTCAATGGAACGACCCCTCGTCAACATCAAACGGCATCCTGACAGCTTTGGAAGATATAGCGTCGGCCCAGACAGTTTATCAGGAAGCAGAGGGCTCTGCCAGGCCGAAAAAGAAACAAGCTCTGGGCAAGCTGGATTCCAGGCGGGCACAGATGTGGATTAGGAAGGGCCCAGATCGCTGACCACATGCTAACAATCGATACGGAACCGTCCCAGCTCCGTGTCCATGGAACGCAAGCGTCTGGCTCGTGAAGAAAGCCGTGTGACTAAAGTGCGTTTACATGGATCAGTGGGTTAGTAGTGAGACTCAGTTACAGTGAGGCTCACTGCCAGCGTGTTGCAGTTTTCTCATCCATTCAACTGTTTTGCCTGTTGTTTTTTCTACACTGTTGGACTTTATTTTGTGGCCCTGAGCTGAGCAGGTATTAGCCCCTGCCATAAACTTGGCATCAAGTACAGCGTTGGGGAAAGATTTGACACGTGGGACACGTGTTTGCTGTTAAGACCAATAAGTGTGTACTGTGTTGACTCTCGCGTGCTTCTAGTTTAAACTGCATCACCGTCACATCTGGTGGCCCAGGGGCCTGGTCTTCAGGAGTGACGCATGCAGATTTAATGAATAAGAATGGCGTGAGTGGTGACTGTTTGTTCTCACCTGTTTGTTCTTCTTGGCAACCTCAACGCCCATGCCAAAAGGCTGGTTGCCCTTGTACCGAGGTGGGCAGGGAAGGCAGTGGAAACCTGGGTTAGTGTTAATGCACCGCTGGGCCCCGTTCACCTTGAAGCACGCGTCTGAGACCATGTCACACTACCGAGGGACAAAGTGTGAGAGAGAGAGAGACAGAGAGAGACAGAGAGAGAGAAACAGAGAGAGAGAGAGAGAGAGAGAGAGAGAGAGAGAGAGAGAGAGAGAGAGAGAGAGAGAGAGAGAGAAAATTAAGTCAATGTTCATTTTTAGTAGATCAAGGTAATCTGCATTCCCTACTAACTTTGAGGATAATTCATACATAGACACATTACGTAAAATGGCCTAGTAAAGAACCACTTGCTAGTGCCTGAGTTTTACATTAATTAGAACTGAGAAAGGACTTTTGATTTTGAGCACCTTACATGAATGTGCACACTATGTTTTTGTATTTTTGTGAGGTCAGTGCTTTGGCCTTTGGTTCCCTCGGCTGTGTGTGTGTTCTGCTTTTGGATTTCCACCCTGTACCTCATTGACATCTTCGCAGAAAGTGCCATTGCCCCGGAAACCAGCTGGGCAGGGCCCACACTCCCAGGATCCATCTGGAGCGCTGGTGCACTCCACCCCTCCAAAGCACGGGTTTGAAAGGCAGCCATCTATAAGAAGCACACAAAACACACAGCAAAGAAAGGACAGTAAGAGGACTGAAGTTTTTGCTACTATTTACAGTCAGCAAATTGAAACTAGGGATACAACTGCAATTTTGCCATTGGAAATGTTCATCCTAAATGCAGCTGAAGGTTTTCTGTTCATTATGAATTAGCTGTAATTAAGCCATACTTTGTATACTTTGGCCCCACCACTGAACCCCCAATGCATTGCCAAATGCTACATTTGCACTTAATGCTAAGTCACAGAGCTTTATTGTTCGATATGGGAATGTTAAAGTGTGCTGCACTGGGACAATTAAAGGCTGGACTCAGGATAAAGTGTCATCTGACAAGCTGCTTACCCACGGGACAGTCCTGCTTGTTGCAGACTTCAGTGTCTTTGGGATCTCCCGGGCACTTTTTGCCGCCATACTGGGGCCGTGGGCTGTTGCAGACCCGGGTACGGCCCCTGTAGCCACCACCGCAGGTTAATGAGCAAGTTGCCCATGGTGACCAGGGGCCCCAGCCTCCATCAACTACACACAGACAGGATCAGAAGAGGTTACATCACATAAGAGTACGTAAAATACAATATAGATAATATCTGAAATGATACAGACAGGTGCACAAATTCACCATATCATATATCAGCAATGAACTTAACAGAGGTCAACCCTCCTTGCTTTGGTGAAACCTGATATCATTTGTATTTGTTACCAGCTTTCTTTTTCACACCGTTTCAGAGAAAAGCTATTAGTTTCTACTCTGGCATTGTTTCTGCTGTCCCTAATTGTAATGGCAGTTTAAATCAGCCTGAAATAAGCAGCTTTCCTGAGGCCCTAGGGGCAGCTGAGTGAGTGACCACTTCACTCTGACACAAATTACCTCAAATTTACAAATTACCCCTGGAAGGAATTACTTCATCTGCGCAGGGAAGTTGAACATTTCTGAGCTCTGAATCTGACAGGAAGGACCATTAGAATGGAAGTGGTCTGGGGAGGCCTGTGATTTTCGTGTGTGTGGTTGACTAAATCCCCGTTTCTACTGGATGCTGCTCAAAAAGAAGGATCTCTGACCGCGCCTCTGTGTTTGTCCTCATGGGGATACCGCACTCACCGGGACAGGGCTTTGCCTCGCATTTCTGGGTCTCCCGCCCATTGCCCTCGCAGTCCTTGCCGCCGAGCTGTGGGACGGGGGCATTGCAGTGCCGGATTCGGGTGATCTGCCCCTCCCCGCACGTCACCGAGCAAGACGACCACGGAGACCACAAGCTCCAACCACCGTCCTGGCGAACTTAAGTAGACACACAGATCAACGGCAAGTCAAACACACTGACAGAGAGGGATGAAAAGCAATATAAATGTTAGACCAGGCTTTGCAGTAAGCGATATCTCTATTTCAGATTCTATACAAAATGACTTAGGGATATTACTCATAAACTTTGGCTACTCCGCTAGCCCTGGACAACACTTTGAATTGGGGGTTAATTATATCTGAGAGGTAGTGATTGCAGAGGGATTGGTGGGGGTGCAGGGCAAGGGGATAAGATATAAATGATCTCCAGTTTCCAAATCTAGGACACCTCCACATCGACATCCTCTCTCATCTGGTCGACCCCTCCGCGCATTCCAGCCTAGCCCTTCCTCCCGAGTCGGGAGGCTCAATCTGGCCTGCTTTTCTCCTTCAGAGGGGAGCTTACTGGAAATAAATTCTGGTGTGTGTAATGCAGTGGGACGCCCCTTAGAGGAATGGGCAGCACTTCATCACTGCATCGTTAATCAGCCTCAGCGGATAAAGGAGGGAAACGGAGACAACAAAGCTCGCATTCTGTGACTCACAGCGAAGAGCGGAAAACCCAAGCAGATGATGTGTTTTGGGTGGCATTTTGTTCCTGTCCAGGAACACCCTTTAAACCAGGAGGGGGACTTGGCCAAGTCTGCTGTGGCTTGAGTATAATAATTTTTAATATATTTATTTGAATGTACAGCACTTTTCTCACGTTCAGAAGTCCTTTATGTCTTTAAGAAATAAAGATAAAATGGTTCATGGACAACACCCCTCATCTGGCATTGTCAGCAGGCCCCTTTCAGTCTCCGTCAAAGCCTACAGTCCTCATGCAGATTTTTCCTCATCGCACAGGGTGTCTCCAGTTTCCTTTGACTAACAGGTCAAATCCCATCACCCTATGACTCTTCACCAAATAGAGAGTCAATAAGGTTCCACTGTACCCCACATGGAATGATGCTTCAATATGGTCCCACCAAATCGCGCTCTACCCAATAGAAAGTCAAGTCCTGTTTCATCTTGTTGTGCTCTACAGAGTCATGGTTTGAGAAGGTTCTGCCACATTGTGCTATAATACAGATAGGATTCCAGAAAGCCCTGCCCCAATGACCCCACAGAAAGAGCCCTGCTGTCTCTGATGTAATTCATTCCCTCCCCCAAGATACCACCAGAAACTCCCCGCTGCTTGGATTCACTTTGGCTTCACGATTTGTCCTTTATTTCCTTGTGATTTTCTGCCACCCTTCACAGATCTGACAGCTATTTGCAGTTGTTGAGTAATTACTACCCCCCCCAAACACAGCCACTCTCACACATGGGAACAAAAGCACGCACAAAGAGAGGCATGCACATTGCAACAACTATCCATACATTACTGCATTCCTCATTTCAACACAATGGCCTGCTGTAATTGCATGCCAGTCCTTTTCTGTTGTGTTGCATCGGAGTCCATGCGGTAAGCTGAACCAATGCAGGGCTTAAATGGCATATGAGCTCCTGCATGTCAATGTACTTGGGTGCTCTGCATGGTAAATGTGCTAACCTCCAAAGTGAACCTGCATGCTCTGCATGTATGCTTTCTGCCATTGCACACATATCCTACTGCTGGATTTTTGATACTGAACCCAATGAGCCCCAATTATTTTGTTGCACACTGTCATTGTTGGTAATGGAGCCTGCCCTTCTGCAGTGTTATACAGATGAACAGATTTCATCTGTGCACATTAACTGCGGGGAACATTGGTGGTGGCATCAGTGAAGATGTCATAATTGTACGGCAGTGACTCACTGCGGCTGTCGCATTTTCCCAGACTGCACTTGCGGGTCTGGATGGAGGGGCCGGCGCAGGGGTTGCTGGTGGCGTCACATGACCTTCCCCTCTGCTGGGTCCCTGTCCCACAGGTGACTGTGCATTCTGTCCACTCAGACCAGGGGGACCAACCATCCTCGCTGTCGTTCACTGCTCATACGTGCACGCACACACACACACACACACACACACAAACACACAGGGAAAAAAATGTGAGCATCTCCCTCAGCATGTAGATGTAGTGTATTTCAGCTTAGTTCCTTTCATGCTCTCTATCTCCATCTTTCAACTGCTGCTACAGTGTTCATTATGTGAACCAGCAGAGAAAAAAAATCACTGGCCGAGCTGTTTTCTAGCCAGAGTTTCACATGACATCATGCCTCTCTGTCCGAAGTGACCACTTCAGAGTGTGGGAGCGTTGTGCATTTGCGGTTAATCTTGACAGATTGAAAAAGCAATAAAAATGTGTGGTTTGCCCTTAAAGACAAACAGGCTCTGTAACAATAACAGCTCTCTATTATTAAAACTTAATAAACAGGGAGAACTATTTATCCCGCTTTTTATGGGCCTTGAAGGCCCGCTTCTAAAACTAGCCCAACATTAAATTGCATGATGATGAAAAAAATGAAGGGTGTGCATGTGTGTACGCTAGTGTATGCATGCGTGTGTGCATGTACATATGTGTAAGCACAGGGACATCTGTGCGCATGTGTGTGCATGCATATGACTTCATTGAACTGGGTGAATTAGATTCACAGTACATACGAATCCACTTTATGCTTCA
Organism: Megalops atlanticus; assembly: GCA_019176425.1. Taxonomy (NCBI): domain Eukaryota; kingdom Metazoa; phylum Chordata; class Actinopteri; order Elopiformes; family Megalopidae; genus Megalops; species Megalops atlanticus. The sequence continues at coordinate 13,086,911 of CM032890.1, read as the reverse complement.
AAGGCAGCACACCCAGCTATTTTGTTCTCAAATTAAGCCTTTTAAACCTAATCTAAACATCATTAATGTAAACCCAGTGAGCGCCTCCATTAAAATGGTGTGTTTCAGTGACATAAAAGCTCAAAAGATGACCAAAGACATGAGGTTGATCAAAGAGGCGTAACTCACAGAGACAAACAGGGCAGCACTCGCCCTCGACGAATGAAGGGCTGGCACACGACACTGCCGGGCAGGTGATTTGGTGACACACTATCTTCGACTCCTGTGGCGAGAGCAGTGCTATGGTGACTAACTTTCAATGATTGCTCTACAGAGAGTGGTATTACTCTCCATTTACAGACATTGCTTTAACTAACCACAGTTCATCTGTTAGCTGATCACAGGCTAGAAATCTCTGTAGACCTGCAGAACTGAAACTGTAAAAATGATTTTAAAAGGTCACAGGCTTTACATTGGAGGAGCTTTGCATGGCCTTCCACCCCTTTGCCACACCCTCTCCACCCCTCTGCCACGCCCACTCCAGCTCCCATCCACGCCCCCTCCACCCCTTTGTCACACCGTCTCCACCCCTTTGTCATACTGTCTCCACCCCTTTGTCATACCATCTCCACCCCTCTGCCATGCCCTCTCCACTCCTCTGTCACACCCACTTCACCCCTCTGCCACGCCCTCTCCACTCCCCTGTCAGGCCGACCCCACCCCTCTGCCACGCCCTCTCCACCCCTCTGCCATGCCCTCTCCACCCCTGTTCTCACCTGGCACGTGCACTTGGTGCAGCTGTCCACAATCCAGTCCTCCTTGTCCTCAAAGAGCCTGCCATCCTGCCAGCACATATGCTTCTCCTTAGAGTTCTTCATCTTCCCGAGGGCATCCCTCATGACCGTGTTCTCCTCAGTCTGACAAGCGAGGACAGACACAAACGCACAAAGGTCAGCTTGCTGTCAGAATGACTGACCTGTCCAAGTTCCGTCGCAGGAACACAGTGCAAATTCACACATACAGCTCGCCACACACCTTGGAGAGCACTGAAAAAAAGGCACACTGAGAGGGTGCAGGTGATGTAAGGGCACATGTGATTGGTGGATTCAGTAACATTGTGTTTACAGTGAGGCAGAGAGACTGGACTGTGTACTCTCTGGCCCCTGCAGTGATGGGAACATTTGCACATTGTAACCTTTGACCCTATTGGACAGCAGAGGAATCCTGGCTGCTGCTCTGAACACCAGGGAACTGTCAGCGAGAGGGTCAGTGCCAAATTCCTCATTCTCTAAGCTCCCAATGTGTGTGTGTGTGTGTGTGTGTGTGGGTGCTTGTGTGTGTGTGTATGTGTATGTGCATGTGTGTATGTGTGTGTGTGTGTGTGTGTGTGTGTGTGTGTGTGTGTGTATGGGTGTGTGGGTGTCTGTGTGTCAATGGTGCCTGGCTGTGGAACACCAGTCAGGCTGTAAGAGCCTGAGGGACCTGCATTATGGAGCAGTTTTCCCAGGATCTCGCCCAGACAGCCTCTCTGTGCCGTGTCTCCCAGAGGAAGAGCAGGGCTGTTTAAACAGAGCCAGACACTCAACTGCTCCCACTCACTGCCACAGAGCACTTCCCATCTCCCGATAAAAGAGCTGTGAAACAGTCAGGGATAGACATGGAAAATCACACAGACTTCTGCTGCACTGCAATGTCTCCTCGCCCACTGGTGAAAGGGTTAAGGAGACCAGATAAAAACTGGAATTTGTACAAGACCTCCTTCTCCACTTGAAATTTCATATGTAAACAGCGTTAGTGAAGAAACTACCGCCCAGAGTGGAATTTTAACCCCGGACTGTTGTTTTAACCTTATACTCAGACAGTCCTCACAGGTCTTCATACTCTTGAGCGTAGCCAAAGGAAATTATTTAAATACTTAATTATAGTTAAATTATTTACCCTGACAAATGTAGTGGTCTATACTCAGTATACTGGCTCAAGTCAACATCAGGGTTGCCACATTGAGTGGCTGTGAGTGCATTCTCCCACCCAAAACTGATCAAACATTATACCACCCATCTCCAGTCCTAACTCTATCCATATTTGCATGTCCAGAGTGATCTATTTAAATGGCAAATACTGACCTTGGACCAATGCTTTGAAACATAATCTGTGTGTGCAAACTTGTTTCTCGCTTCATTTTTGCAAGTGTGACAGACTGGCCAGATTATGTCTCCTGAGCCTGGGTTCCAAAATCCTTTTAGAAAAAGCGCAAATATGTCTCATTTAAATTCCATAACTGCTTCAAAGAAGCCTGTTGTTGGACACCCACCACTTTCTGCAGGCCGTCCATGAGGTTTCCCACGATGATGCGGAGGCCCTTCAGCTCCTGAAACAGACTGCTGAGCTCCTCGCAGGAGCGCTCGCACACGTCGGCGCCCGGGCTGTCCGTCTTCTGCCCGATGACGTTGGTGGTTATGGCGGGGCTGGCGTCCACCATCTCTGTGGTCTCGCTCACCGCGTTCGCCTCATCTGCCGGGAGTATGAGGGTGGGGGGTGGGGTGCGAGAGAGGAAACACCGAGCTCATTAAGGAAGGCAAACAGAAGGAGAGGTAGAGACAGACGGCAGGTGATAGCCAAAAGGAAAAGGTGTGGGGGGGTGAGAGTGGGCGAAGGGGTAGCGGCGGAGGGGAGAGGGAGAAAATGAAGACGTCGAGATGAAAGAGAGGAGGGAATGTTTCTCGAAAGAGGACGTGCGGCCCTCCGTGCCTGCCGCGCACGGGGCACTGGGGTCACGGCGCAGATGTCGCTACCACTCCGACAGCGCCTCAAACAGAAGCCCATTCACCGCCCGCTCTGCCGAGGTCACCGGTTCGCGGAACTGCTCCCCCGGGAAAGGGTGGTAGTCAACCATATTACAGATTCTATCAAACAGAGCGAGGCGGGGCAAGGGGAGAGAAGGTGGGGGAGCTTACTTAAAAGATTTCCAAAAGAAAAAAAAGAACACATCTGGGTGCTCCTTGAGCGATGAGAAAACCATACCGCCGCAATAAATCTTCATTACCCTTGAGATGAGAAAGTGCTCGAGAGCATTCAAGGAAACCAGATTAGTTTGTTTCATCATGTGATTTTACATGCATTTAACAAGCTAAGAGCCAGTCCTCATCTACGCAGACGGATTTACAAGACGGGCAGAGGCACTGTTTAATGTTTGTCCTCTCATTTTAAAGCTATTTTTAAGTTTCGCTGCAGAGCAAAGCACTGGATTCCATCTAGTTTAATCAACCCCAGTGTTCGGAAATTGTACTTTCTAAACTACACTTTCTCCGCTCGTGAGGAGTTCGGCTTTAGACTTGCAACATTTTCCTTACAGTAAACCCAAACCTTAACTTCCAGCGCTATGGGAAATCTTGTTTGATTAATGTTAGAGTGTTAAACTGTGGGGATCTGGGCAGCTCTCGGATGTCTGGACAGGGTTCGCTTGAGCTGAGCGCCTCTGGGCGCATTATCAGGCTCCGTGCAGATTAACAGACGGAACTTGGCAGCGTGTGCCATTTTTCTTTTTTCTAATGGCATTTTAAAAAGGAAGCGTCTCCTTATCCAAGTCTGCAGGAGCAGCGCGGCCTCTCCTCTCGGCGCATCCCTTTCACAGGGCGTTAAAAATGAAGGCACGGCCACGTCCCATGGCTCCACTTGCGCGTCTGAGCATCAGCGGAGACCAGGACGTCTGACACACCACAACGCCCATTACTCTGAACACGCTAATGCGGGTTAAGGACATGGATTTGATTCTTGATTGTTGTGCGGTGACAAGACCCCTCGCACTCCAGAGGGGCCAAGAAGCACTGACAAATGGCTGTGCAATGTCCTTTTTTTTTATTCCAATTCCCTTTGTTAAAGTGAGTCTGCCAACGCCACCTGCCCCGGAGGGTATACGTGATCCGGCAGAAATCAACACAGATGTGCATCACGAACCCAAAGGCACACCCAGCGGCTCTCCTGCCTATGAGATCCAGCTCCCGCACTCATCCACACACAGACCCTGTCATGTGATATTGCTCAGAGGACAAACAAAACCACCCATGAAATCATCTCAAGCTCCCTGGCATTGCTGGATTTGAAAACTGAACAAAGAAAATGTAGTTGGTGCTTTGCGAGCAGTTATGAATCTTGAGGGCCATTGTCATGGTGTGTGTGCTTGGCACAGCAGCTAAATGCTTTCCCGATGGTTAGCATTCAAATGCTTGTGGCCTCGTCCGCAAAAACTAAAAACATTTTTAGCTCCAATTAGACATACATGTTAGATGATCACTGCAGTGTAAGCTACTGATACATCAGAGAACAGGCCGTGGTGAGCTAATGTCCTCCTACCCTCAGGCTGATGCACAGAAGACACAGACGGACACGTATCTCTGGCTGAGATACCCGTTAGGAATTTGCAACCGTTTCCCCCGTCAGCCATGTAGTTTCAGTTAGATGGATGGAGGAACGGGGACTCTAAATCACCAGGTCGTGCTGGCCTAGTTTGCCTAAAAGCATCCCACTGGAGTCAGAGCTTTGTTTGGTTTTTCTTTTTTGTGTAGTATCTGGTGAAGTCATTTATGTCCCTGGTGAATTTCAAGCTTTAAGTGTGTGTGTATGTGTGTGTGTGTGTGTGTGTGTGTGTGTGTGTGTGTGTGTGTGTGTGTAAGAAAGAGAGACAGACAGAGAAAGAGAGAGAGAAAGGGAGAGAGGCAGAAAAAGAATAACAAGCAGAGGAAAAAAGAAGAGAAGCTTGCAAGCCTCACAACTGCTTCCCATTAAAAGCTGGATAAACTATTTCCTACGTGGCACTTTTCTTTATTATAACGAAGTGACTTTTTGCGCTGGCATTATAAATATTTGGATGCCAGTGCAAACTTTCAGTCTCTGGGAACGTCTAGACATTTTTCCACTGTGGAGCCATGAGGCTGCAGGACTGTGCGAAGCGTTTGCCTGTGTTGATGGTAGTTTAGAAATGCACACACAGCCTGTGCCTTTGGGGGGGTACCTTTGTCGTGGTGCAAAAGACCCTCTGCAGTAAACCTGATTCCAAAACAACAGGCCTTTTGCTGGGCTGTGAGGAAAGTACACCCAAAGGAAACCTTATTTCCCAGGGCATCTGGACCATCTCAGCAGCCTGTCTGCGTGAGGATGGGCCTGGGACTTCAGGGCACCACGCCCAATATGAACATAGCCATCGCCAGAGAGAAGTGGCCCCATCAGCCAACTAATGACCTCACTGCTGGTGTGTGTGTATGTGTGTGTGTGTGTGTGAGGAAGTGGTGGGGGTGGAAGAGGCTCAGAGGTTGCAACTACAGGAGCAACGGCACTTCTGCTTATTTTTTTCAGTCAAGGCGAATTGCAGCACACTCTGCCAACACAAATAAATGTAAACATCTGCGTCCCCTTTTCTTCTGCATTGCACACTGGCTGACCTCACGCCACCAAGCCGACACTGCCATTTCTTGTAAACATGATGTAATACAGTAATCTATTCCCACGTATCAAATCTGCAAAATTCCCCACTTAAACAAAGAGTTGAATGCAGGAAACATCCGGTCTGAAAAAGGCACGCTTTTTCATGCTGTTCCAGCTCATAGAGCAGTGCATTCTGGGTACACTTGAATGTTTTTTTTTCTTTAGTCTGGAGAACTAACCAGTGACCTTTGACCACTAAATCTGTTCCTCTGAGACCATAAAACGCTGAATCATGTAAATACAGAGGGTCTAAGCTCTTTTTGGTTTGCGAAGGGGGATGGCGCTCTGTCTTCCCCCCAAAGTCACACCTGATAGAGCTCCTTCTGTTGCGAGGGCCATGCCGTGCGTTCCCTTACCTGGCTTGGTGATCTCACAGCCTTTGTTGCGAAGGATGTCATCAACTGGTGTGTCGAAGATGAAACGCACATTCTGAAGCAAGCCCTGAGAGAGGACAAAGAAATGCATCAGCCCCTGTGACTTATTTCAACTGAAAAAAACTGTTTCAAATTAATCCTAGCTGCACTATGCTGGGTGCCTGTCAGCCGCTGAGGGATTGTTTTGTTTCCCTAAACATTGCCTGGAGTCAGAGTCATTCACCCCTTGTACTGTGGCGTGCACAGTTGTGCGTAATGTGTTACAAATTACAGGTTAAACTAGCAGGGTTTGTGAGATACATCTATAAAACTGCTCTAAAATAAGACGGCTCAGCTGTTTCTGAAACCTTAATTAGGATCCAAGGCTTTTAAAGCAAAGGGCTCCCATTTTTATGAATTTCTTATTTTTAAAAAGTGTAATTTCCAGCATCCTATCACGCAAGCCATGAAATGGAGATGGGAAATCTGAGTCTGTATGTTTTAGTCAACTCATAAAAATACCCAGCATGGTCATGAGAAAGCAAGTTTTAAATGCACGTCATCTATGAGGTGCAACAGAAATTTGCATGTCTGCAATATGAGTTTCCCAAGGGTAAATCACCTCAGACACGACAGCGCCCCCTGCAGGCCAGACGTCTCACGCGTCTCCCCTTACCCTGAAGTGGTTCTCACGGATGGAGCCCTTGGCGACGAACATGCGGCTCCCCTCGGCCCGCAGGTGCTCGTAGAAGGGCTCGTCCAGGATGAAGCTGTCGATCAGGCTGCAGCCCACGTACAGGTGGGCGTTCTCGCCGTGCACGTGCAGGGTGATGTTCTTCCACTGCGAGTCCGACAGGTCCACGTCCTCGAAGGACACCACGTTCTGCGAGCCGTCCGTCCAGTAGACCAGGTCCAGCGTGTTGGCGCGGCCGTTGGACACCACCTCGAACTGCCGCCTGGCGCCGGGGCCCTCGAGGCCCAGCAGGGTGCCCCGCGAGCCGCGGTCCTGCCGCATGGTGGCGGCGAACACGAAGCCCTCATTGTTCTGGATCTGCCGCAGGATCTGCTTCAGCACCGGCGCCGCCACCGGGGGCAGGTGGTCGAAGCGGATGAAGCGGTACGCCGGCGCGTCGGGGTCGTGACCCCGGAAGAGCTTGGCGCCCAGGGTCTTGCGCGTGATGTGGCTGACCTCGAACAGGTCGAACATGGTCTCATCTTCCACCTCTCCTTCTGCGGGCGCTGTGGGAGTGGGCGGGGGTAGGAGGGAGGAGGGGATGATGATGTCGACAGTTGTGACAATTGAGGGCAAACCCTTGTTACGTTACACAGGGTACTGATCACACAAATTAATATAAAACACTCCAGACATCAGTTCTGAGAGGAAACCAGACAACCACAATATAAAAAGTAATTACATTCTTTTGGAGCTCTTGTTCAATACTTGAGTGAGAGAATTGTGCTGTGGGGCTTGCTTGGCAATGACTGACATTTGTAAGTCTGAGCAACTGTTGTTTTTTTAGGAGAAAAAAATTATACATTTCTTTCTCAACAGTTATCGTTGAACCCTAACTGTTAATGGGACATTGTAAAATGAAGAGCCAAGTAATTTCCCCCAAGGTTCCCCTTAAACGACCTACCTGCTCTAATTTCTGATATATTTTCAATGCCACCTCCAGAAACTGATCTTGCATCCTCCACTGTACTGTTTCTCACGCAACTTGGATGCACTTTATAGTCTTATTCCATAAGCATTTTTGTTTCTTTTGTTTGAAAGACGTCAACATTACAATTACAGTTCTGTGCAACAAAGTATTTTTATGGCAGTAAAATAATATAAACTGTTGCTGAACCGTTAACAAACAAAATAAATTGCTTGATGTTTTCCCCTGCGTCTTAGATGATTGAGATACGGTAATTGCGCTAGAGTGGAAAGGCGGCTCCTGCATAGTGGAATTACCTTGAGCCACAGCTGAGGCGCACAGAAATAAAACGGGCAGCCAGCAGACACCTCTCCTGAGAATCATAGCTCCTTCAAACACAGAAAGACAAAGTCGATCGTTGCACACAGTTTCACAATCCTGCCTAATTCATTACCGATTTACTCTGATAATTGCAACTCACTGACAAATAAACTTTCAAAATTTATTCCAAATTTGGACACGCCGCGCACTGGTTATCACACTTTCTTATAAATGACAATGATTTTTCTTTGAATTTATGAGTAATAACGTTAATTATAGAATAAGTAGTTTGTAAAACCAGGTATACTGTTGAGGCTGGATGTTAACAGACAGATGTCACCACAATTTCATCGCACTTATTGCCGATAAAAGAACAACAGCAACGCACTTAACTAAAACTTCCGAAACACAATTTTAAAAAATGAATGAATTCAATCGCGTCAGAAAATAACATACCATACAATCTGTGCAGTTCACATATTAACTTAATATGTGTCTATCTATAAAAACGTAAAATCCACTTTTGAATTTAAAACAAAGCTTACTCAGCTTACTCAAGTAGCTTCTGTATTGCCATGTATCAGAACTCTAAATCTACAAAGCTGGGAGGACAGTCATCCATTGCCATGTCATAGCTCAAATGAACAAAAAAAAAAATCATCAAATTAAACTAAAGTTCACCCATGGTGCTGAATCACTTCACTTTACCTGGTACAAAAGTGCAATCCTTGAAAAATGTCAATGCGTCTTTTAAATATCCACTGAGGAAATGAGAGGGAAATAAACAGGGGACAATATATTCTTCTTATAAATATAACACAAACAGGGTAAAAACAATAAAGCGGTGCGCAAAATTAAAACTCCACTGAGTCCACAAGATCCACCGGCGCCAGAATTTGAGTGTTAGTGACTCGGGCGCTCCTGCGTCTCCCTCTTATATACAGATTAGTATGATGCTGTCAATCACGATACTTGGGTCGGCTGTCGTATCGGAATTACATAATTCTACTCTGATCGCACAATTTGCTCATATACCTGTTTGAAAGCGGCAGTACCGTCCCCCATGACCCCCGCCTCCATCTAGCTCCCACCCCCGAATCAAGCCCACTTCATTTTGAGAATCCAATCGGAATCTGGTGTCAGGGAGGAGTCTTTCTGTGGGGGGAGTGAAAGTGCGCGACGGAGCAGCGAAAGCACAAGTTACATCCACTGGAGCTGTAGGCACTTGACGTCCATGGGAGGCAACAGTCGCTCCACACACATCACCAGTACACTGGGTCTGCGTGAAACAAACCTGTCACCTAATCATTATCACACGAATACGTGACTACTGTGGACCAAATATGTCACGTCAGTATTTTTTCAGTATTTTGCCTAATTCAGTTTTAGCGCAACTTGTGGATTTTACCATTAACAGTTTTTATTGTTTGGTCTGCGCCCGAAAAACCGTCATATGCATTTGTTCAGTTTCGACTTGATCAAGTGTATGGGCTTCGGGCAAATTAGTGGTCTTGGATGTAGAGGATTAAGGCGACTGAGAGTCAAGACTAGGTAGGGTGGGAGCCGATTTTGACCTCGTGGAAATACAGTTCGCATACACGTCCCAACAGAAGTATGACACAAAGAGTTCGATTACGTTTCAAAGTGATACTTCATAAAACGGGCACAAGTTTCCTCATTAAAATGTAGGGAGCACGGGATGTGCTGAATCCCCGCGACAGAAACGCGCATTTGGTGTTGTTTTGGCGGCACACTGGTGTTGCACTTAGCAGCTGTGCATTACACACCTCCGCGAATGATTTCAAGAGAGGCTAGCATCATCCTTGCCCAGAATGTGCGTATTGTCAGAAATTTGTGAGAATAGTCAGTCAGCGATAGGCACAGGGGTATTGTGTAAACAACGACTTCTGACGGTTTAACAATGAAGCTTTCTGTCGTGGGGTTTGAAGTTCGGGATACGTGCGGGTCGCTGGCAAGAGGTGTCTGGAGTATCTGGAAAGAATTCGTTTTTTTCTCGGACTCCTGCTTCTCTCTGTGGTGTCAGAAAAGACTGGCTCGTATATTTCTTTGATAGAATCACACATTCCTGAGGATTTGGAGGAGTAGCTACATTAAACAACAGCAAGCATCCCACCGATAATACGCGTCATATGAAGACAGCTGCCGCGTTTTTACGCATGTAGAGGAGAGAATGTACCGTGTCTTACCAAATAGGGCAGTATTTAAAAATGTGACGGTTTTATCAAAAATGAATTGTGAAGAAAGACGAAAACACATTATCTCATACGAAAGCCAATCTTACGCACGATTTTTTTATTTACCTGGGTGTGTGAAGCAGTTTTTATAGTACAAAAAGTCTGTAGCAATAGATGAGGCAGAGATTTAAGACTGAGTATGACAAAATGTCTCCCCTGTTCTGTTATTAATTCCACTTTCCTGACACGGAAAGAATGAGAAATTGGTTCCCTATTTATTAGTGTTGCTCTGTAATCGAATAGATACACGAATTTAACGTTAGACTTAAATTCAAGTTGACGGTTGTAAGTTTGTACCTCCTTGTTTAATTTACTGATTGTATTCAGGGCTTTAAAAGGGACTCACTAAATTCACAAGTAAATAATACTCAGATCTCACCGGATCCCTTGGGACTACAAAGATAAATGGAGTTCAGGTTATATCTGCATCGTTGTCCTACTCATATATTTAAATGAAAATGTCGCTGAAATTGATCAACCGGGCCACAGGTCGATTTAGGGCAATTTGCACAGCAGTGTACATAGCCATCACACACACACACACACACACACACACACACACACACACACACACACACACACACACACAATTTTTTTCTTAATAAAAATTAAAATTAAAGACAAGATTAAAAATTGAAGACAAGAACACCTACCATGTCATCTAACGTTGGTCTGACCCAGTTACTACTGTGCTGGGCACTAGTGTTAATCTTTTTTCATTTTTTCATAATATAGACACCTTCAGGAATTGCCATTTGCAAGAGCAGGTCTGCCAGGCACATGTTTTTGAAATGGGCTGCAGTGGACCATATGGCAGGCTGAGCAAGGTGGGCTCCTGTGTTTGATCTGAATTTCAGCAGTCCAGCACGCATAAGGGAGATGGATGTGAATTTGCCCCTTAACAATTCTCTTTCCGGTCTCCAGTTTCCAAGGCATGACTTCATATTGTGGGTCTGTGGGGTTTTTTTCTGAGAGAATATAGGTTAGCGTAATGTGAAGGAATTTGTGCAAGAAAAAAAGGGAACACCATGCTGAGCAGGGGGACTTACTGAATCACTCACTGTCATAAAGGTGCGTAAGGCCTGTGTCCCTATTGGTCGGTTCAGCCTCCGAAGACCAAGGGAACCCAATAAAAGCATAACCCTTCAGCAGTAAAACAGAATGGAATTAAGTCAGCTGGTTGTCTTTTCAGTAAAAGTTACCACAGATCGACCACTAACAGTGACTGTGCCAAAAATGACTGAGTCACACCAATAAAATCAGTTTGGCAGGGGTGACTGTGGGTTGAAAATACCAGCCAATAGCTCCACCAGCTGGAAAGTGGGTTGGTATTTGACATTTACCCTTAAACAGGCTATATTTATCATTATTATTATTATTATTATTATTATCTATAGAACTGGGTCCAAACAATGGTCCTTGGGTGCTATAGGATAGATTCTCGTTCACATAATGGAGAACACCCTCCACAAAATGTGCATTGTTCCAAGGAGGGTTATCTTCTGTACTTCTTGGATGTTGATGTTGCTTGGAGTCCTACTGATACATTTTTCCAAGCCTTTTTTACAAGCTTTATTATTATTATTATTATTATTATTATTATTACATTTTCAGTATGGATATTTTCAATACCACTGAAATTTACAGTATAGGTACGGTACATATTGTGCATTACCAAGCCCAGGTTAAGGGCTCAATTACTGTAGAGTTCAGAAGTGAAAGATGATCCCTGTATTTACTCCACTCCATCAAATAAGTGAAGCTTCATTGTTTGCTACCAGGGAAGCTGCTGTGATAAGTACATATTGTGCATTACCAAGCCCAGGTTAAGGGCTCAATTACTGTAGAGTTCAGAAGTGAAAGATGATCCCTGTATTTACTCCACTCCATCAAATAAGTGAAGCTTCATTGTTTGCTACCAGGGAAGCTGCTGTGATAAGAAGGAAAGAATAGCTTTGAAAAAACTGAGATGTAGTGTCAAGGTAGATTAGCATTCTGAATTTATCAGGAAATCTGCCTTGCAAATGTCTGATTAACAGGTTGACAAGAAGTTAATCAGAGATTAATAGAGAAAGTGGATGGAATAGTACAGAGAGGACAAAAGGGAAATACTCTTCCTTCACTGGGACTTGGGTCTATCAGATGCTTCCCTTTAAATGCAATCGCTATTCTACTGGTGGCAACCACAGATATTCAACTGAGGGCTGTACCCTGAGGTTAGATTGTGTTGTAGCGTGTAGGCTGAGGTCCAATACCATGAAGCAACACTTTTAAGACTGTTGTTATGATTTAAAAACACATTGTTGTTGGGCATGTTAAAAGAGAAAAGACAAGCTAAAGCTAAAGGGCAATACTGGTGCTCATTCAGAAAATATTTCCGTGAACTCATGTGTCTAATAATAAAATAAAATAAAATAAAATAAAATAATAATAACAACAATCTTTAATTTGTGTAGTGAGCACCTTATCATACAAAAAGCAGCCTATACAGAAGTACTGCACCATTTGTTTCAATGGAGCCTCCGGATAGTGTTCTTTGTGTGTTATTTTCTTTTTTTTTCATGTTAGTATGTGCCCCTTAGATTCAGTTAACGTTTGCACAGAGGCAATGGGAGGTGAATGTCCTGACATTAACCCAACACAGACTAGTGACCGGGCACTTGTGACATAATCAGGTAGCACTGGCTCTCACGTGTAGATGCCACCTGATGTCCCTTAAGACGTCCCTATAGTTTCTCAGATGATTTATTAAGTCTTACCACACCCCGGTCTCTGTCGAGCTACTCTTGACAGTAGCCAGCATGAGTGATCCTTAGGAAATTTATTAAGTTCATTTAGGGTTTATTTTTCATGTGAGATGTATTTTTCTCTCTTTAACAAAATAACCAGTGTTTATTCCCCTCTGCATTAAGATTTATTTATGAGGCAGTATGTCACAGAGGGCTTTGAATCTCACGAGACAGTTATTATTTACTTGCAACTGCGTGCTCTGTAAATTGCCTAGGTGAATTTTGTAAGAGGAAGGCACAAGTTCACAGAGGAGTCAGACCAAGGCGGAATCCACAAAAGTTGGCCAGGTTTCACCATTAAAATGCATCACTTTGGGAGTCATTGGGTTTTTAAAAACACTAGTTGACTCAGAATATGATATCGTTTTGAATTAATCACTGGCATGTTTCATTTATGTAAACAAGATAAGCAACATTTGACTGCTGCTCCGTAGAGAGATTAAGTATAACCTTCAGGGTAGAGTTGCGTATAAACAGGGAACATTTCTGTGCTATTTTGTCTGGTTGATTCATATTTCAGATTATTTCAATTCAAGTCGACACTTTCCTTTCATAGGCTCTGACTGACCATTGTGTAAATGAGTCAGCTGAGCTTGTGTAATTTCTTTTACCGATATAGAGTGAGTAAACCAAATATAAAACAGACCGGCTTTGACCCTCTGTCAGATGTGTCCTGCAGGAACATTTTTCTGAACTGGAGTGGCCAGCCCAAAAGGCTTTGTAATCACATTTTGTATCCAGCTCCTTCAGATTTCAAACCATGTTGTTCCGATCATTAAAGCAGGTGGTTATGTGAGTGAAGTCATTTCAGACCTCGTTCATGCGCTTCCAAGGCTCTATTAATTGGGTGACTCCTGTGATTCCTATGCTTCCTTCCTTTTTAAGGCTGTGCAGATTTAGGTGAGCTGCAGTTGAAACTGCATGGATCTCAGAACTGTTGAAGTCTAGGGGGACCACTGTTTCATGACCACTTACTTCTCTACCAGAGATGGGTGATTCTGGGTGAGCTGTGCGTGAAACTTCCAGGATCTCCACCCTATCTGAGCTCTAATGGGGGATCACTGCCACCATGACAACTTCATGCTCTATAATGATTGATGTTCTGGAGAAACAATGTGTAAAACCACCTGGGTCGTAGTCCTGTTTAAGCTGTAATGTGGGACCACCACTTCCTGAACACAGACATTTGACTGAATCACCCTAATTCCTTCAGCATTAAGTGAGTGACATGTGATTTTTCTCTGCAGAGACACATATGTCACCAGAAGACTCAGTGGTTTTGGATTAAAAACCACATGTTAAAGAGCAGCACTGTGCTGTAGCCTGAGTTTCGTCTTCCTGCTGTCTGTGAGATAATGGAACTGCAATGATGCACATTTGCATGTGTGAGTGTGTGCATGTGTATGTGTGCACATGTGTATGCGTTCAAAAGGAATGTCATGTCAGCAAAAAGCGTTCATTGTAGACTCAGTAACGAAATAACTGTCTCTGGGCACTCAATCCCAAGTGATTTTCTGAGGTCAGTTTGGGAAACAGGAGCCAAAGAATGATGGATGCAATGTGGAAATACCAGACGGATTTATTTTATCAGTTCAAAGTGAAGCTTAAAGCATATCAATTTTCTCTTTGCTCCTCCCAATGCATTACATGTAAGTAATATTTCCTAGCATGTAAATGCACAATTAAAGGTAAGACATTGAGCTTCACTAAATTGATTAGTAAAATATGCTTCTTTAAAAAAAGTTTTACTTTGAAATTGCAGTCTCAAAGGAATCTGTGTGTATCCATCTATCCATTTGTAGTTGCTGCGTTATCCTTTAGAGGGTCACCATGAGTCAGAGCCAAGCCTGGCAGGCAATTGGCACAGGACAGAAACACATGCCCTACCACACGTCACCCATCACTGGACACACACACACACACACACACACACACACACACACACACACACACACACACACACACACGCACACACACACACAAAGACAAAGTAAAAAATGGAGAAAGCTGAAACTTCAGAGCAAAGTGAAAAAAGAAAGGAGTGTAAGAACCAGAGATGTGTGAATTGCATGCTTGTCAATGAGACATAACCCTCTGGAATTAATCCAAGGAAGTGACGGCAGACCCGAATGATTTGTCCCAAAGGGGCTGTCATTCGCTGTGACTGGTACTGCTCTATGCAAGACTCCCAAATGAAGGCAACACAATGTGTATTTAATCACAGGCAGCAATTACACAGCTCTCCTGGGTTTTGTCAAAAGGGCACATGTGCTCCTGTGAAGTGAACTGAACAGGAAGGATTCTTTCCCACATGACGGTTTTGATTCTGACTCGGACACAAGAAGCCTGTTATCCCGCGCACACCACCCAGCCGAAATCAGGTACAGATGGGGTCTGAGCTGAGTTGCATGCAGGGCCCTCTTAGTCAGTCTGAATCTGAAGGGCCTCTCTCCCTGATCCAAATCTGAAATGCATCCCCTTTGTGGCTGCAGTCCTGATGCAATGGCAGCTGGGTTTCACAACATTACAGCAATGTTGCGTGCTAGTTGTTTTACTCCATGGGAGTAAAGAGGAAGAGGATGGAAACAGCTGACAGCTTCAGAATGTGAGTAAAAAAATAGGACATTGCTGACATTAATCAAAGCAAACTGAAACTAATATCCTCACATTTAGCAGTTTAGAGAGTTAATCAAGAGAGATAAACCTTCTCACAGAGATTCCAGCTGTTTGTGGGAAAGATGCCAGAACAGTTTGCATTTTCCTTTCTTTGTGGTAGCCATAGTGCAGTTCTTGCTGATGTGTTTGGATTCCTACCATGAGAGTGCACTGGATCACTCAAGCAACAAATCAGCGAGTCACTCGAACAGTACTTAACCAGAGAACATTGAGTGGTATTGTCAGCCACACCATCTGTGTTGGTTTATTTCTAATTGTTTTGTTCTGAGGCACTTGTATTGTAATATTAAAATGCATTTCTGATGTTGACACCAATACACGTGTGCCAGCCATTGCGGTTTACATCATCAGTTCCCTTGCACTAATTATTTCATTAAGGCAAACCAAGCACATCACTCTGTGTTCTATAACCCATTTGTACAGCTAGATGAACTAGCTATGGTTAAGTGCTGCACTTTGTCTATATTTATAACACACTTGTGCTCAAGGGCACAACTGCAGTGTCTCCCATGGGACTGAGATATATGCTCATTAGGGGCACAGGCTAATGCTTTAAATACAACCAGTCAAACCAGTCACTCACATTGGCAGTGAAATGCTCATACGCTATATTAGATATGTTGTCAGTGCAGGCTGTTTATAAGTCTGAACTGAACAACCCCTCCAGACTCCAGCCATTTTGTTTGTTTGCTTGTTTGTTGCAGAGTTCTCATTAATGACCCTTTAATGAGCTCCGTAGTCTGGCTTCTCTGTTGGCTCTAAAGAGTATTTATACAACACAAAGACTGGCAAGAAACAGAGAGAGAGAGAGAATGTGAATGGGAGAGGAACAAAAACACAGAGGATGGCCAAGCTATACCTCTAGTGATATGGAGCTGATCTTGGTGGCGCTGAAGTGCTGACTCTTTTCCTCTCCACAACTTTCCTGTTGTTTCTCCACACATTTGTGAACAGGGGCACGCTGCTGATGGGTGCCGTTTGTGGCAAACAGGTGACAGATTTTAGGGCATTTTTGATAACACTTTGCTTGCAGTTTGCTGAGTAAATGCATCTTAGTTCAAAGCAGTCAGTGATTGACAGCTCAGGATGGCACCACCCAGGAAGAGGCACACTATGCCCCACCCACCATAAAATCTTAATCATATTTACAAGTTATACAATATCGTATCCGATGTCTTAATCAGCTTTGTGCGTCAAGTTGGCAGCTGTGTGACCAACGTTATATGAAGGAAATACACTTGTTACTTCCATATGCTTCTTTTCCTTCTTCACAGAAAGAACCGTACTGAGTCTCAGTATCCCTGTGTTTTCAACACTTACATCACACGCTTGTCAGCTCCTGTGGTGGGAAAGACATTCTCTCACAGTTGCCACCGGCAGTGACATCGTCAGCACCAGGGGTCGGTTGTCACCACTCGATAAGTCACGCTTCTTATCCTGAGCGATTGTGCTTCTGAATAAAAATGAGGGAGAGAGAGCATGATCACAGCTGGACAGAAAGGAGAGACTGGAGGCTTTGAGAATGGATATTTTTGGTTAGTTTTCTTTTATTTTTCCTTTTCCTAACCACATTTACAGCTGATTGAGTCACTCAGTCAATGGAACATTTCAGTGGCCTGCATTATTAAAAGGAGGAGAGAGAGAGAGAGAGAGAGAGAGAGAGAGAGAGAGAGAGAGAGAGAGAGAAAGAGAAGAAAAAGAAGAAAAAGAAGAAGAAGAAGAGGAAGACTTAAGGATACATGTCCTTCATTAACCTTCTCTCAGGTAACATAACTCGTTTTCCTTATGTCACTTCGACCTTGCAGCAGCTCAACGCTGCAATGTTTAGGGAATGCTGTGACAGTAGAGAACAGCGTTTGCTGTGTCAGCACTCAGCAGAATGATCCCACAGGATTCCGAGTGATCCCGGATAAACCACATTCATAAAAAGACCATCTCCACCTGGAAAAAACATCTCTGGCCTTACAGAAACAAATGCTGGGGTGACCCTCAGACCTCAAGGATCAAGTCCGCTCATTCCCAGCATTTTCTTGGGCCTTACGGAAGGAAAGCAGGACCACACAGAACCTGGAGGGGAGCAAAATGAAAAAACAGCGCAGAATCTAAAATGATTACTGACAGAATCTGTGTGTGTCATGGTTCCATCTGATTTTTGACATTTGAAACAATAGTTTTGGTTAGTTTCAGTTCTGGCTTGCCTTGGCTGATCTTTCACTGATATCACAATGTCAATGATAATAGGTCTCAAATTCCCTGTTTTGGTGGAAGTTAGCAACCAGTCCGTCACTAGAACACTGTCTTTCAGCTGTGTGTGTGTGTGTGTGTGTGTGTGTGTGTGTGTGTGGCAACTTTTTGATATGAGAAAATATGCTCTCCCACTAACTCCTAATGCCACTGATAGAAAACTTGAAGTAACTAGGTGGTGTTACATAATTGCAATCATGACGGCTTTCACTTTTGGCTCTTCTTGTTCTTCACCATCTGTGTTTTTATCATTGAAGTATAATCATTCTGTAATAGGGTCCAGACTCACACTCACCCCTGACCACTGCCAAGGATACTGAGAGAGAGCGTATTTCACCAAATCCCATCATTATTCAGTCATTTTACACCATTTTGTTGTCTTGGAATGACAGTGAATCTTTTATCGTTTCATCTACTTTTGTTTCTCTCAAGTCATTAGAAATAACTTTTTATGCTCTCCCCCCTCCCCAATATTCAATTAGAGAAGTTTCCACCCATAAAAAAGTCACAGACAATATACGCCTTTATGATTTAGTTAAGTGCTTTGGACAAACAACAGACTTTATCTAAATGAAATCATTTACACAACTGTGTTAAAACTGAGTGAGGAGAAAATGCTATGCTTGAGAAGCCTGCAGACAACAGCTTACAAACAGTCAGTGAATGCATCTATTAACACTTATAAATCTTGGGCATTGTGTGACATGTGCACTCTGGTTGCTCTGAATTCCCCACACTGACTTTGGGTTATTCTGCTCTTTCATTTCCACATGTTGCAAGCTGCATTCCTTCTGCTAACAAACCTCTTGATCAGGATTCTGACGGATTTATCAGAACGAGAGCCAAACAAGCCATGCTCACTATCTGTGACCTTGATGACAACTTAACATCACAGCTCAACTCACAAAACTGGATCAGAGAACTCACAGTGCAGGAGCATGTTCCCACCTAAAGGTAAAACTGCTTATGGAAGAAATGAATTAAATTAAATGTATATACTTTTGACCGAAGTTTGGTCCATTGCTGTCAAGATATTCCATGAGATTATATCCCCTGAACTATTAAAGGACAAAGAGGTATGCAAATAGGTTAGAGAGTATGCAAGATTTGAAACTCTACAGCTTGTGCAGTAACTTATCCAAGATAAGAGCATCTGCAGCACATAGAACTGCCTGTTGTTTATTTGACCCTGAAGTTTAGGTCCAGTACAGACATCTGTCAAGGTGACCATATCTTCTCCTTGGAGCGCAAATATTTTCACGTTTCTATGACTCTTCCAGATACACGCAAATACACTGTGCATTTGCGCAGCGACTGACCTCAGAAGACACTGCAGTTACTAATTATGAGACAGCCTTGATTTCTGTTTGTCTGAGGCGGACGCTGAACCCGCAGTCATTTATCCCGCCGCAGTGACTCACTAACAACAACACTTCTGCGGTCACTCCTCCTTTGTCTTACCATTCCGTGTCATTTGATTGTGTTAATCAGGCTGTTGTTTGTGCAGTGGGTAAGAGAGAAAGGGAGGGGAGGGTGGAGGGAGAGAGGGAGGCAGACAGACATATACAAAGACAGGGAGAGGAAAGGGTGAAATGAAGACAGAGACAAGGGGAAAAAGTCAAAACAAAAAGCAGAGGAAGGAAAAAAGCAAACAAAACCAGAAGAGTTATGGGTACAGAGAAATGAGAAGGAATGAGAAAGGAATTACTATATATATTGTGTGTGTTTGTGTATGTGTGCGCATGTGTGTATGTATATGTATATGTATATGTACATATATACATATGAATAAGAGAGAGAGAAAGAGTGGGGGCAGCAGACAGGGAGAGAGGAAAATGGAGATTTTGGAGTGAGTTACAGAGAGAGCTGTCCAGCTCAGCTCAGTGGAGGAGGAGCTCTGGCCTGGGGTCCCTGGGCACAGGAGGTGCTGCAGCCCTTCGCAGTGCTACAGCAGCACAGGCTGTATCTACACCATCACAGCTTCCCCAGCAGTGCAGACTGTCTCTACAGCAACACAGCCTCCACAGTAACACAGGGTGTCTCTACAGCAACACAGCCTTCACAGTAACACAGGGTGTCTCTACAGCAACACAGCCTCCACAGTAACACAGCCTTACTTGACAGCAGCACAGCCTAAATCTATACAAGCACAGCCTGACTTAACAGTAGCACAGCGTCTACGCTGCACAGCCTGAGTCACAAACAAAGTGGAAGACAATACCTCTGGATCAGTTTGATTCACAGAGAGAAACAGTGTGCTGGGAGAAATAAAAAGGGCATTAAGGCACATTAAGCGTCTGTGGCATATACTCAACAAATTTGATTTTGCACTGTACTTGTTTCATGCGAATGATCCTTAAAAGATTTAAGATACAGCAAATTTTAAAATCTTTTTAAATGAGTTGATGGGTTGTATGTGACATCCAACTTTGTCCTGTTTTGTACCATCTGTTTCTTTATTCCATTGAGGGTTTTTTTTCTTTTCGGTCCAATGTGAAACAACGTTCTTCCAATCAGACCTTGGCTTGCCTCTCAGCACGAACTCCATCAGTGCTATGGTTTGTCACTGCACACACACAGTGATCATCTTCCCCTGCCGTCTTGCGCTTATTCTCTCCGATTGCACTGTAGCACTATACGACCCAAAACCATGAGTGCGATTCAGCTAGGACACAGTTATTCAGAATGTGTCCCAGTAGAAAATATGAGCACAGGTTTTGATGTTAAAATTAGCTGGTTAACCCCATTGTCCTGCTGGAGAGGACAGATGCAAATGAAGAGCTGTCTGAGCCATAAAAGAGTCTTGCTCCCCAATCAGGAACAAGATGACTTATCTTCTGTGCATAAACCCATGACTTGCAGTGGGGCCAAACCTCTTGGAAGACACACAGATAGAAAGGTCCACAAAGTACTCCAAATCCCACATGATTTCTGGATAAGTCTCTGAACACTACTGGCAGGAATGTTTTTTCAGGGTAGTTTACCACATGCCATAAATATGTACCCTGTATTATACTTATTGGAGTATAGCACATTGGTATTTTGATGTCAGACCATTAATTATACACTTTTTTAATAACATTTGTGGATGTTGAATTGTATGTTGTGTCAGAATTTAAAGTGAGCCTCCATGGAATTTTTGTGGTAAAACATGTAGAGTCAAAAACATCTGGCTTTTATACTTGTATCAAAGAGCAAGGAGGGATTTACAGCTTTTCTTTTGGAAATGCATACGTTCATTTTTTCTTTTGTGCATACAGTCAATCATTCCATAAAACATGAATAGTATAAAACTGTTAGTAATAAGAAATATCACCCTGTGAAAAAGATCGTTTCTATTGCAAATATCCAAAACCATTGTGATAGCCATATTGATCTAGTAGGGCCCACGTGTGCACCTATTAATTTGCCTTGTAGTTACCCTCCTAATCCAATCTGACAGTATCTCACTATTACAGCCCTCTCTGATCTGACTGGAACAGTACATCCAGAACATGATACACATGCATTTGTGCGCATAGGTGATCACATATACACGCGCCTGTGATCTCTCATACACACACACACACACACACACACAAACACACACACATACACACACACAAGCATATGATCACATATACATGCACCCATGTGATCGCACACACATACACAGAAAACAGAAAAAAAGAAAGATAAACAAAAGAATACAATTTAAAGAGATTTAAGAGTTTAAACAGTGTTTTTGTCTAGGTGAAAATGCATTGCACTAGGATGAAATCTTCCAACAAAATGACTGTAAGCTCCGCTTTAGAAAACCAAGTATTTGTAGGTCTCTACTAGACTGATTGAAAAATTGCTGTCTTGTCTCAGAAAGTGCTATTCAACAAGGAAACATCACCTCCTGCAGAAATACCAATTGTTTCCATGCAGCCAAAACAAGAGTATTGTGTGAAATGTTGCCACTCAAGATTATTATTCATTGTTATCAAAAGCAGGTCTGTCTGTTGATATTACTGTATGTACAAATGTGTGTGGTCCCTCAAAACCTGGAATATTCCTACAAAAATCTGTAGGACCATTGCAGGTGAGATTTCCCTCAGTGGTCCTGAAAATGTTGCCATAATCTTGCAGAAAACATACACCCCTAAAATGAGACTGATTGAGGTCGTTGCAGGATGTTTTGGGACACACTGTAGCACAGTTGTTCAAGACCTCAGCTTGTAACATAAAAGTTACAGGTTAAATTCCTAAAATAGCACTGCCACAGTCCCTTTGAGTTATGTACTCTTCAATTACTTTTGCAAAGACGATATGCAAAATACAAGATGTGTAGATAGTCCTGCGTGTCTGCAAAGCAAATAGATCCAGGACCAACTACATTTACCTTTTGCACATGATCCGTTTTTAAAACGTAGTAATTGCAAAACCAAGACTACTGTGATAATCCTGGATAAGAGTGTCAGCAAAATAAATAGATGTTGTGTCACCCGCTCAGGTTTCAGGAGAGCAGACTGATCACTCCCAAGCAACCATCAGCAGCACTTCTGTGAGTATGTACTGCAAACAGCTGGTTTGGGTGGGTCTAACTGTTAATGCAATCTGACCCAGATGTGGTGTAGGCCGAAGGTGTGGGATCATTACCGGACCTCTGACAATCCAGTTAGACCGTTGAATGTAAATTGGGTCAAAATGATCCAAGGAAATGTACCCAGAAAACATAAAAATAAACACAGATTATTGAGATTTATGTTAATATGTGAGATTATTGTTGTAATGTTTTTCTTCAGATCATACAAACACAGTTTGTGAATTGAAAGTTCAAGACAAACAACATATTATAGATCCTACAGTTTTTTCTCTGATTTAATGTGGCATTCCTGTAGGCATCACTCTACAACGAACATTCAAACTCAAGAATTCAAGCTCACAAACACATGCATACACGTACAAACACTTCTCCACTATGAAGAATGCTGTTCTTTGCTTCATGGGTGATACTTTGATGATAACACATGAAATAGTTAAGCTTATCTCCCGTATGTTGTAGCATCATAACCTTTAGTTCAAGATGGTGTCAAAGTATTTCAGCATGTAGTAACCAGATGAAGAGGTCTTGCATTTAAAAGTAGCACTGTTAGTTTAACTTTGCAGGTATCCCTATCAATTCCTCTCACAGTCTCCTTGTTACCTGTTTGTCCAGCTGTTTTTCTGGGAGCAACTGAGGTAATACACCTTGTTTGTGCCGCCTAGGGCTTGAACCTACAACCCTCCGGACCCAAACTGCTGCTCCACATGAACCACAAATTCCAACTCCAGCAGGAGGCCGGTTGAATTATCTACCCCCTGCTGGAGCTTGGGGGTTCAGATGACCCCTCCGTCGAACATTTAAACTTTAATGCCTTGTACTCTGTCTGACACATCTGCTCTTAATCTCAGCCTCCATCATCGCCTTTAAAAATGGCAAGCAAGGCTAATATATACAGCTCAGGGTTCAACAGCTCCGTCTGGACGCCCTCTAGGCCGTGAACATTATGCTGCCTCTTGCAGGTTGGGTCCCTCGCAGCTAAATCAGGACGGCTGTTTCTAGCACAGGGCTCCGTGCACGTGTAACTCAACCTGATCGTGCAGTTAGAGACGTTCCTGCCTCTCTCTCTCAAACACTCCCCCCGCCAGCTTTGCACCAGAGCCATGTCTCCTGGTTAGCGGTGGTCCAACTGGGAGACATCCTCCATACAGATGCAGGGAAGCATGATATTTGCCTTGGGAGTGTTTGCTTTCCCTCTACCCTCAGAATAATGTGATATTTTTTACACCGATTTTTACGATTCTCTGCTGCACACATAGTCTTGGTGCAGAATAAGCTCTGATGACTGATAAGGGGGTTTGACTGGTAGTTATTAGACCTGCAAATTGCAGTACTGTTATTCTAGAATCCTCCCCCAAACATCACAGGTTTTGGGTCAGAAAATGATCAGAGAAACCCTCATTCGTAATAAGCAGATACCTTATGTTGTTTCCTTCATTGCTATAATTCAGTGTGTTTCTTATGTATGTACGGTTTAAAAAGCGTGAGGATTCCACATATATCCTAAATATCAACTATCCAAAGATGGAAAATGCCCTCGCAGGTAAAGCATGCTGAAGATGTCTGTATGCGATCATTTTTCTCAATGGAGCAATTTCCTGTCTCTGGTTTGTCTCTCTGCCACCAAAATTGTAGCCTTCATGTCAAAAAGTGTAGTATGGTCCCTCTATCCATAGAGGCCACTGTTTATACTTTAGTATTTGATATGTTAATATGTTATGCAATTTTGATTGCACAATATGTTGTGCTGTTTTGTTCAGGTTTCTTTTCAGTCCTCTGAGAGATTATTTTGCATTTATTTTGTCTGTCAGTACTGGAGAGGCAACACCTCAAATGCCTAACTGGGTCAGCTTCCTTTGCTGACAGAGCAGCCATGTGACATGTGATGTAATGCCAGCACCATAAAGGTGGATTTAATTTAGCATCAGACCCTATATGCAGAGCTGAGAGATGTATTTGGTAATGTCAATCAAGATCCAGGTAAGTGGGTAAGGGAGAATAATTTTGGTGAGAAAATGGATGAGCTGGAATAAGCAAAAATTCGAATGTCATAGTGACATGACATGCAGTGAATATGTTGGAAATTCACTGTTGGCAAGCTATAGTCTTGACCGCAGTTTAAAGGCTTTAACATTAAACAAAGTGTGTTGAAGCATCAGGGGCCAGCTGTCTTTAATGGAAAAAAACTCTGGGCTAACTCTTTCACACCCCTATAAAAATATATATAATAATTTTAAAAATGTTCAAAGTCAAAGCTCAAATAAATATTTTACATATACAGTATTTTTACCAGGAAAATATGTTCACTATGGACCTGACATGCATTTTCTCAGGACAGCTGCATGCTAACTGAAACCACACTTGAGGCAACTGACCACCTGTTGCCTATTGCATTCTATTCATCCATGTACTGTACATGTGTGTTTGAGCTCAAAGTATCCATTCCTGGAAATGTCATTTTTAAGGTGTCTTAACAATTTGTTCCACGACCACCCCCTAGAGGCCCAGAATCTTCCACTGGACAAAGACCTGTTAGTCACTGCACACAGCTGTTAAGAGATAAGAAACTCCAGAAAAAGTGTTGACACTTACAGGTGTTTAAAGGAACGAGCTGCATCGTACAGAGAGAACTGAACTCCGATGGCAGGAGTCTTACTTCAGTAGTCCACAGGTATCTACTGAAGCCCCTGCCAGGTTGTTTATGAGGTAGTTTATGAGGTAGCATCAAATGTGTGTCGTAAGTGTGACTGATGAAAAAACTGCTGGTGCCATTTTTCCTTGGGGAATTCCTTGACATAAAAGGTGCAAATCCTTCGCAGACTTTGCAGGGGCAGGACACTGAACAAAGTGCCGAAAATACATAAGATTATTATATAGATTAGATATATATTATACAGATTATATAGATATATAGATTATTATCTAATAATATGGGTTATTATATAACTTTACACAAATAAGGGTTTCTTCTGTGATTAATAAACAGGCATGCGGGATTGATATGGCAAGGATCACAGGTGGTGCTGGTTTCAGGTAATTGGCTGGAAATTGTCTATAATCTCTTCCAAAACGTTGTTTGGAAAACAGTAATAAGTGACTCCTTTGTTTCCTAGACATGCTGCAGCTGTAACTGCTGGAGTGCTGGGGGGGCTCTTGTCTTTTTTTCAGACTCAGGAAGGTCTGGCAAAGATTCCCAGGGCGAGGGGGTCGGACACAGGAAAGGCTCTGGCGGATGGGGGGAGAAACGAGCCAGGTCATCTTGACCTGGAGCCAGACACGTCGCTCAGCGTTGAGTCCAGCACCATGTTGGGACATGGTTGTGTGTATGTGTACGTGCGTGTGTGCCTGTGTGTCTGTGCAGTTTGTGGGGTCCGGTGGTTGGTGTCTAAGTGAATGAGGTGGTGAGGAGGCTGCCGATGCCTTGCTGCTGGTGGCAGGAGAATGTCTTTGATGGAGGGGCAGAGAAAATATTTCCGTCTTATTTCATCATCCCCATACATGCTGTCAGTGCATCATGCAGGCATCCTAAGAAACACTGTTCAGGGTGCTATGGTTAAAATGGAACTGTGATGTACTCCCTCAGTAGTGCCTGCACTCCATCACTAGTACTTTGTGTTGACAAAGGCATGTAATAGTAAAGTAAATGACTAATTGATGTGTTATTACTGGGGGCATCCACCTTCAACTGCCTGGCTGTGGTATCCAGGAAGCACTACATCATACAGGCGATGTTGCATTGGTTGCAGGAATTTCTTTTAATTTCATTTTCTTGTAATAACAGTGCGGACAGTTCAGGAATCTATTGCAAACTCATGCGTTTGTGCAACGCAGTCTCACTGCTGTCCACAGACAGACATGGGAGGAGCTATCACAGAGCAAGCAGAGTAATCCTGCTTCCTCTTCAAATCATGCCAACAGACAAAGGAAACCGGGTCCGCCTAGATGGTCGCTTTGCACCGTCTGCAGCCTGTTCCCGTCTTGATTAAATATGCGCTCCCACGCCTGCCGGTAATGTGTGCTGCAGAGTCCAAGCGGTCCTCACCATCCACCCCAGTGCCCTCCAAACCTGGGCCACGTATGCGAAGAGGTCCTCCCGGGAGGCCCAGATCTCACCGGCTCAAATGGGAGATCTGCGCAAAGTGAAGCAACAGCGTCACAGAACCTGGGCCAACATTCCTCGTGGGAGCAGATGTGGCCGTTCCCGGAATCTGAGGATTTACCAGTGTATATTCATATCGCTTCATGTTGATGAGATCAGTCTGGAAAGCACCACGTTATCTGAGATTCTGATGTTTAAATGCCAAGTGGCCTCATGGACGGAGAGAGTTACGCAGCCAGAGAAATCGTAAATGTTTAATTCATGCGGTCTTAGCGTACTTCACTTAACCCTTTCATGCGTGACTTATTTTATGCTATGTGGTGTGTGTGTGTTATGTTACATTATGTTTTCATTAGCGTTAGTAAGCTTTTCATAGTTTTCACCGCTGCATTTGCTATACTTTGTAATGTTAAATCACTGTTTCCTCGAAGCTAATGTTAGGCAGAATTCTTCCAATCCAGTGTTCTAATCACACCGGTTTGACCATACGCGAGAAAGGGTTAAACTTCACCAGTGTAGATTGAGTTGCTCTTCTGTGAGAGACCCTTCCTTAGTTTCTTTTATTACTAAGCTGTTTAACAGAGTTCTCTTCCCTGGGGTGACATGGTTACCCATTTTACACCCTTAAAGAGCTTATGCTTGCTTATGCAGATTTTAATGGAGTAGTTGGAAGTATACTGCCTTACTGAATGGTACAACAGCAATGCCTTTCACCAAGGATTCAAAACCACAACCCCCATGTCATCAGCACATATATTTTTAATGATTCTACTCTGAAACTTGCAATGATCCTAAAACCCTGATTTCAATCAGTTTTTTTTTATTTGGGAGAATGAGACTCTAAACACTTTGGATGAGTCACCAACTTGCGATAGCAATTAGAAACACACAGCAGCAACAGCAAATATTTGGAAGATTTACAAGTGCATTTGTAAGCTCAAAACGTCTGGTCTCAATTCATTTTTTTGCTCATTATATAACCTTACATAAATAAGGGTTTCTTCTGTGATTGATGAACAGCTGAGCA
This sequence comes from Megalops atlanticus, assembly GCA_019176425.1. Taxonomy (NCBI): domain Eukaryota; kingdom Metazoa; phylum Chordata; class Actinopteri; order Elopiformes; family Megalopidae; genus Megalops; species Megalops atlanticus. The sequence goes on along the minus strand of CM032890.1, from coordinate 13,059,483 downwards.
GTTCCAATGAAAATAATATTTCATGTAGTGTAACTTGCTTTCATAAACTATCATTAGCATCAGGGAATTGAACACACAACCTCTGGGTTTTGGGGACAGCTTGTTTACCACTACACCACACTGCCACCAAACTGAAAGGGATAAAAAACTTGGCTGATCGATCACTGAACAAGAAAAAAGTATATACAATCTGGCCTCGTAAGCAAATGATATTGGGAAGGGAAAGCTAGTCACTTGCATGTAATTTTACACCTAATAAATGGTAGCTGTGAGTCCAACACATCAATGACCTACTGAGACTTACTTTTTGAAATCTGTATCATGAATTTCCTGACACTTTCCCAACCAACACAACTTAATGCTTGGTCAAAAGATGACTGCTTATGATCACGAAGCAGACACTTTCTGGAATCTAGTTCTCTTTCCTTTTTTAGATTATTAAAGGGAAGAACAGAAATTGTCAGGATTTCCACAGGAAAGAGAAAACGGTTAAATAGTCAAGAAATGACTTGAGATGACTAAATAAATAAAACCCAACATTAATTTATAACACTGCATTCCATTATATTTCCACTATAACTGATCCCACTAAATTTCCTGTGGTCCTGGGAACACTAAAGCCCAGTGAGATGACATAGACATATCCCAGCCAGTGCATTCCTGCACTAATGGCTAAACTGAACTGTGTGCTTGATGACAGTTTTGCATAGATAAATGGTACGCTGTATTAATCAAACACACCCACATACACACAGACAGGCCAAGCCACTCATTCCTGGCAGCGAGAGTACTTGCTATGCCACACCACTTTTGGGGATTGGGTATTGTTAATTCTGATAAGGCCAAAATGAAGTCAAATGCATGTTAATTCAGACTGAATTAATACAGAGATTCTGGGTGGTTATGCTAGCACTTTATTATCAAGAAAAATGTTAATATACTGAATATTGAGATGCTGAGATATTGAATATTATCAATATATAATATTATAGTATTAATATAATATTATCAATTTAGCCAAACTGATAAACAGTGATGATAATGATGATGATGATGATGATGATGATGATGATGATGACAATGATGATGATGAAGACCAAGGATACAGCTATGAACTTACTCTCCAAGAATGCACCAGCCCACCCTGTGCTAGCCTGTTCTCAGGACAAAGGAATACTGGCAGTACGCTCCCTGCTGACACACATCTGCATAATTTCTGATCCAACTGGCACATGGTCTAGTGATGACACATTAGATCGGCCCGTTTGATGCTTAACAGAATAGAACCATGAGGGATTGCTCACTTGGTGGCTGGCGGTTGATAGCAATCATTGAAATGGATATGTGTGTGTGTGTGTGTGTCTACCCACTAACCCCGAGTACTGACCACAAAACCCTCTTCCACTAACTACCAGTACTGACTTAGAACCCTCTGTCTCTATGCCCCACTGAGCACTGTCTTCTTTGTGTGTGGATTAATGATTACTTGGTTACAAAGGACATGATTGGCCCAAGATCATTCAAGGCATATTTTAGAGATTGCATGACTGAACTTTCACATCGCCTGATAAATCAAAACATAAGGCATAAAACTTGCTGCCATTAATGGGCTTTGTTATATCTTTGAAACACTGTGGTTGATGGCATCTGGGGTGATGTTCATACTAGCTTCAGGTGTGTCTAAATGAAATGTAAGTAAATCCATATTTTCTGTGTTATTTAAACCTCAAAATGTGTGCAGAGCTTTAAGAATTTCTTTGATCCTGTGCTAAGGGGGTAGGGAAAAGGGGGTGGTGGTGGAAGGGGCATCCAAAGTGTTGTCCTTCCAAATCCCATCCCTGTTGGCCAAACACTGCCACTGTATGCTAAATCCCACCTCTGTGGGTTAAACACTCCCCACAGCTTAATCTCCATTTATGTTTTTGAGGTGAATATCTGACTTGTTTTTGTTACATGAAATCCCATGAAAACCCTGCAATAAATCACAGCTGCGCTTCATCTCTTAGTCCTAATTGTGATGGTGTTTAAATTCCTTGCTGCCCTTGAGAGTAATACATCACAGGATTACCTTTTGAACACAAGATAGTCTTGTTCTCCTGCAGCTAGTTGGTGTAAGAAATGCAATGCAGGGAGAAAGTCTTGAAGCATCTACTTGGCTGACCTGTGTTCATCCCTTGCTTTGAGAAGTTGCCATTTATGTGCAATTTGCAAAGTCTGGCTGTGTAGTTAACTGTTTTAGTGTTTTCACTGACATTTTGACTATTGCGTTAAAATCGTAATTTCCCTTAAAATCACATTTATACCTGCAATAATGAGCCAGTTACTCAAAGGTGTAATAAGCTTAAAATGTTAGTTGATGAATTGGCTTCAGCTAATGAACTTTTCTTTTTTATGTAATGTTATGAAATTAATTTCAAATTACTTCACCATACGTGGACCTCACATATTAATGAATTTTGTGTCAACTTTTCATGAACTAGGAGCTGTTGCATTGTCTAATTACTGTCTGAACATGTCCTTTGTCATGCTTAAAATGGATTGGTATCTTTAAATATTTGTCCCACTTGATGGGATATAGGTCAAATGAAAGGCAGTTAAGGTCAAATCATGACGGATATTCCTTGTTTAACAAACAAACAAACATCACCCATATGATATATTAGCATATTAGCATGGATTTAACGAAACCACAAGTGAAAGACTCAAAACACACTTGCAATTGGGATCAGAGAACAAGATCTCCACAACATCAGCAAAACCTGTTGTTAGCAACATGCTAAGATATGTTTGAAACTATCCCGATGTGACCACTTGCCTTTTTGCCCTGCCTGACTCAACAAATCCGCTCACGTGGGGCTCTCTCAGACTGACCCAGTTAGTATTATTCAATCCGGGTGTAATGTTCTTTCTTAAAGATGATGAAAAGCCGGCAAGTGACTTAGCTCATACCAAACTCAGCGGGGCGAGCTGTTTTGTTAAGAGTGTTCAGTGATCCTGACGAATGGGTGATGCTGTGGCGGAGACTGCCGCGGCAAGAGGACCCATCATTCATACAATTATGTAAGAGTTACAGGAGGCTTGACCTAGGTTGTTTTTACCTCCTCTCGGACAAATTATTAAGAATATAAAAATCTATACAGTGAGAAATTATTCATGCTAATAATCTTGAAAATAGTTCAAATATGCTTTTTTTCAATTTCCCGTAAGAGCACAGTAATTAAGTACTCTATTAAGTCATGAATTTCCAGAATATTTCGTTCTCCCCTCACCAGTGCGTAACTAGGTCAAGACTATTCAAAACTATTTTTTTGGGCAAACAGAGGTTTCTGCTGCCCCTCTTGCTAAATTCACAGCTGTGAGGTATATTTTTCTTCCTTTTTTCCCCAAAAAGCATATAAAATATTTCTATCTAGGAAATCAGATGCAGTTATTTTTTTTCTGTCGCTATACTTAATGGTTTCAATTGACTCAAAAAGAAAGCCAAAGTCAATAAACTGTTGTGATTGTATATGTATATGTTGTGTATGTACTATCCAATGACATCAGACTCACTTCACATGATTTCCAACAGGCATTAAGATATACTACTGAGAGATGCACATAACTTCTAATGTAAGAGCAGACTTATCATTGGCATTATGACTGGCAGGCAGCACACTCCCTCACTTAATGTATACAGGATTGCGAGTTAAGCCCTTTTCAGTGCTTCCTTCAAAAATAACCACTATGGCCCTGTAAACACACATTGAGTCCAAACACACATTTACTTTTGTGCTAATCTCATTTAACCACACATGCAATATGTAATACTTCTCACCACTGGGTAGTCCTATCAGGATAGCCTAAACTCTTTTGGGTAATATTACAAGCACAGGTTCCTGATCATATGACAGACCACAATATACAATGACAGGTTTTGGATAAACTGAATAAATGAATGCTTTGCTCCTATATTTAGGAATTTATTGCATTTTGTAGCTGTGCCTAATATTGCTGCTTTACTTTAATGATGTGCCAAGCCATCAATTTTAAATGTAGTTCATAACAGCTGTGGCATTTCAGCTGTAAATGTCTTTTATAGTGGCTCTCAGTTAATTTTTGACAGCACAGCATTACAAACTTGATCCTCCTCCTTCAACAAGTGACATCAAAATGACGGCCTATTTTACCTTGTTTATTCCTTCTTCAACACAATAATTCATTGGATACTTATACTGACCCTGTATCAACACGCTAGGATTCTCAAGGATGCACAAACTCTAGAACACCTCAGCATACACGATGCCCGTGGTCTGGGCTCACGCAAATTTCAGACATTGCTTATGCTTAGGTTCTCTGCAAATATTGCATTTCACCAGACCCTGTTTTGCTATGTGTGGGAAAATAAAATGATTTAGAAGAGATCATAGTGTTCCACATGCCACTCAAGCATTAGCAGCAAATACAGGGGGCAGCTGCGCCAGGAAGCTGATGGGCTTGGAATCTGAACAGAGAGTGCTTTGCATCATTGTGACATTTTGGGAAATCCAACAAGTTATAAGAAAAATGCTCAAGATCTGTGTTTCCACTTTGATTGGAAAAAGAATAAAAGTAACCCATTCTAACAATGACGATAATGCCCTGTTGGACCCTTGTCCATTTCAAAATCAAATTGATGCTGCAAACTTCATCCAGACTGCATCATTCCTACTTTTGTTAGAATACAGCACAGTGCAGAACAAAATCAATGCAACAACAGCTAGCAGAATGCTCTCTGAAAAACATGAAGCATATGCAAAACATATGAAGACATCAAGAAAAGAGAATGAACAGGCTTCAAACCTGACAAAAAGAACAATAACAATACTAATACTACTAATGTTGGACTATCTTTACAAATCCAACTCCAACAGGTTAAACTGTTTTCCTATGACAGCATTTTTGGGATGAAGTGAAAATGTATAGACATCAATGAATTAAAGAACTGCATTATCATAAATGAAAATCTCAAAAAAAAAAAAAAAAAACAAATAGAGCTGAAAGATAGAATGGGAGCCAGAAGTAATCTCAGATACGCGACTGGTGCACGAGCCAATTCTTGTGTGTCCTACTTCTTGATTAAAAACAGAGAATGGATGCTTTGCAAGCAATTTGCAGACAAATGAATCTCTCTCCTGATGGAAATTTGCTGTCGAGACCCCAGATCCTGGAACAGGAGGCTGTCCCTCTGTCCTGGCCTCCAAGGCCATGAGCGCACACAAACCCCCTCCTCCCTGCGCCCCACTTTTATTCTCTACTGATCAAGTACTCCATATCTCTCCTCCCGTCAGCAACTTTCACTTTGATGCTCTTAAAAAAAAAAGGACAACAAAAAAGAATACTTAGTCCTCAAAAATGTCGGGCCTGGTGAGCCCAGACAGTAAGAAAACAACCTACAGCTGCCCATGGTGTGGACAGGGAGACAGGAAAGCAGGCAGATGAGTAGAGATAGATCTGTAGACAGGAGACACAACAGATGTGGACAGATACTTACATGAGCCCTTTATTAAAAACAAAAAGACCATGCTCCAACCTTTCAAGACCATTATAGAATCATACGGTCTCTGTGTCAAGTGTTCAACCCCTGTTGTGCACCCATGATAACCCTGGTCCAAGACCAAGAAGAAAAAGGGCAATTTTTGTTATAAACCTGCCTCATTATTTAATGCTATATAATATGCTCAGCCGTAGGCATACAAAAATTGCCATTGGCGGCCAAGTATGATCTTATGATGGAGGTCTCTTCCAAAAAACAGTCGGTTGTTCCTCCCTGAAACAAAGGGGTGTTTTCACTGCAGAACGGGTGTTGCAGAATATGATCTCAGAAGAGCCATCGAATGGGAGTGATTGCCAGGTCTTCAGCGGACAAATAATACCCCACAATATTCCTGCTTTGGGCTCTGATTGAGGCCTTCTCCAGCAGACAGATATAGAGGCAAAAACAGAATTTCTGAGGAACAGGAAGTGGGTTTTCAGATTCTTAAAATTAAAAGTGTAAAAATCATTGTTTTTTTCTTTGCAACCATTTTATTATTGAGGGAGCACATTGATATACTTGAATTCATATTTTGGTAGTAGATTATTCTTCTACATAATACGTATGTGCTCTAAAGCAACTATGCTAGGTCCAGTGTCAGGTGAGAAGAGGTTCATGGTCAGATGAAAGCAGGTCCAGCGTCAGTGGGAGACAGATCTGGGATCAGGTGAGAGCAGCTCCGTTGCTGGGTCTGAAAAGCTGCAGCTTCCCATCCAATGTCCCTGCCAGCAGCTGGAGAAACAGGTGAGACACATCAAAGAACAAGATGGTAACATGCTGTAGACGCACAGTAGCCTAGCAGAGTGTGGTACACATGATTTACATAGCGGGACACCAGTGTTTTTTTGTTATACATCTAGGTCTATATTATCTGGCTTTCCTTCTATTAGGGGCGTGCTTCATGACACAGGACACCTTAGTGAATAACCCCTACAATGATAACCTCAGACAAAGAACAACTGGTAAACTCCTAAAGCTATGGGGGGGGGGTGTCTTCTTTTGTGTGATTATGTGAGACCAGTGCATTAAAGAGCATCATATCGCAACTAATACTACTTGTACTTTTCCACATTACAGGCACTATGTGTTACCACCTCTTCTTCAAAATTTATTCATTAACTCTAAAACTGATGGGGAGAATAGATCACATCATCTCACAAGATGGGAGTGTGATGGACACAGATTTAAGACTGCCTACAGCTATTTTGCTTTTCCCACAAGTGTCGTCTTATCCAACAGCAAGGCCTGCGTCTTGTTATGTAACTCTGTTTAAGCAGCAGCTTCCTTTGGAGAATTAGCCAAACCTTGGCCCTGCTTCAGCATATTTGTTTACAGTGTTTAACACACACACATACACGCACTTCATGCTTCTAGCCCGGGAAGAATTACCTCACCACTCCCGACAGTCAATCGGCAAGCCTGTAGAGCATTACTTTATTGCCCCCAACAGCCAATCAGCCAGGCTTGGAAGCATTACCTCATTACCCTCAGATGACCGATCAATTGGTTCAAATGCGAATGGGAATACACCCATTTGTTTTGCTCTGAGACCACTGCCGGACATTAATAACAGCTTCTGGGGGAGTGTGAGACAGGGCCCATGGTCAACACTTGAGTAAAAGCTCAGAATAACAAACGAAAAAAACAGTACCTTTAAATCATAACCACCTAAGAAAGGTGTGATGGAAAAAAAACAGTGTCAGTAATTACAGTATAGAAATATACTTCACTATTCTATAACAACATACTGTTTGTGTACTACAGAGGTTACACTAACTGTATATGTGTGTGTGTGTGTGTGTACGTCAGGGAATGTTGGCACACTGTTGGAGAGCACAGTGTTGTTTCTTGTCGCGATGCAGGGGTCCAGAGGCACTCAGAGAGGGACTATGACCTCATTGTGGAGGTAAAACTGGAATATTGTGGGGTGGGTGAAGTAGGGTGGATCTGCTGGTGAAGGCCCTCAGCTTCACTCACATCACTCAGCACAGCATTCTCTGCCACACTCAAGGAACCCAGGTTGACCCTGGCTTTGGTGGAGAACGACAGAGTCAGGAGATAATATCACAGTGTACCGTGGTAGAATATCAGAAAGTCTGACTCCTTGTGTTTTCATTAACAATTGAGTTCATGCACATAACAGGCAATAGGGCGATGCAAAGTATAAGCACCTGAAAAAAGTACACTGAAAGTTTTTCCTTCTACTTATTTTTGCCGGGAACAGATTTCTGATGTATATATATATAATATAGTTTAAAAGATTACTATATCTATCACACACACTGTGGAGACAAGAATTTGGCAGTAGTGCCACTTGAAAATGTATGCTGTCCTCCCTACCTAGGTGTAAGGGAACATATAGATATTTTTAACAGGGTGAATAAGACATGACTGTTTGGACTGAAGAATGACTCAAATATGAGTAGGCAGCATTAACGTCTGTTGGAGCACTATATCAGCCCAACCCCATGGGTGACAGAGATATTATCCAGCTGTGTGTATCTCAGAGCACAGCTTAAGATGGGGAGTGCTGACTCTGAAATCAAAGGGCAGAGACGCATGTGTGCTAGTGTGTGTCAGTGTGTCTGAGCATGTGTGTGCATATTCAGGAGGTGTGGTAGATCAATTAGAGGGTGAAAATTCCCCCCGTCACTTAAAAAGGTTAAAAGCTGTCCCTTGCTACTGAGTACTTCAGTCCATTGATGATTGTTATTTCCCCAGGCCCATTAACACCTCCCATCTCAATCCTTGCAAGATGGCACTCCAAGACCTCACCTCAGGCTCCTGAAATAACTGCCTGAAAGTCTTTAGTGGTTCAAGGTGCAGGGTCAGTCAGGGCCTAGCAATCTCCCACCCAAAACATCTCTGCCTGTGCATCTGTCTCTGTTATACCACTTTGGAAAGAGAGCGAAAGAGAGAGGGAAGAGGAGACAGGGGGAGGCAGTAAGAAAAGCAGAGAATGAGAGCACAAGGAGAGGTGAGAAAAGTATAAAAGAGAGAGGGAGAAAAAAGAGCAAGAGTGAAAAAGGAGGAGAGAGACAGAGGAAATGAAAGAGAGGGAAAGAATGAGACAGAAAAAAAGAATATTGCTTCCCAAGGACTGTCTGGTACTGACAGTCACCAGACGAGGACAAACTCCATGGTGCTGCCTAAGTGATATGCTATGAAGACACCCCTATCCAGAGCCACTTGCATTCCTAATAGTTGACACACACTGTCCACCATCCACAGGAGTGTTTTTCAGTGCTTTAATGAGAGTTATGTGTGTGCAGTTCCACTGTGGTATTATATCACACTATGAATATATATATAAAGAATATAAATGTATAAAGGTATATTTATATTTATATAAAGTTATATAAATATTAATGTAAGTGTGCAACAGCTGTGTCACACTTACGATTTGAACCTGTGGCCCCTGTTTATGGGGTCACAGTTGAGGTCTCTATCTTTCTGAGACTGAGCTCCCCAAACACGGGGCTAAACCATGGAACACCTCTCGAAACTCTCCTCCCGATAGCTATGTCAACCTGCATCACAGAAAACCACCTGAACACTGACTGACCCTTGAGGCACTCTGCAAGGTACCAAGCATAAATACTGCTGACAGAAACATCCATCAGCACCCTCTTCAACATACCTGAGTTCATCTAATAACATTAACAGAGAAAGAGGAATTCATTTCATCTCCCCATGCTAATATGATCTGTTTAAATACAGGTATAGACACACAGGCCACATACATTTTGTACACTGCATATATGCACACACATTATGTTTGAGGATCCAACAGTGGGTGCTAGTTTGATGTAATCATCAAATGACCAAGCGATCAGACTTCAGAACATCATTTCAAGGCACACCACTTTGAACTGGAATTTGACAAGACCTGTTGAAATCATGCCTGAACATGTTAACCATACCTGCATTTACCTATGCAGTCCCTCTGATTTATGAGCACCTTTAGTGAATTTAGTAAGAATTAATGGGTAAGAGTGTACAGTATACTGTAAACGAGAAAACTTTGAAAATGAGAAAATTTGTTCAAATACACACACACACACAAACTGTTTCATTAAGGTAGCTTTTCCATCTGATTTGACAAGAGGTCCCTTTATTTTTTTATTTCTAAGTCTGTAAAAAGACTCATGCGGTTCACCAAACAAATATTCTTGCAATCCATTTAGCTGTAAATCAGAATTAAAAACGATCCCCAACCTCACTCAGGTTATGTAATTTGAGTTACTGCAGGACTTACTGTCTGGATATTGTAGAAGACAGAAGCACAAATCAATAATATGGCACAAAATAGGTGGAAGGGGACATGCCGAAGACGTTTTCAATACAGGTTAGCCTCTCTGTCCTGTCTGAGCTGAGGATCTCTCAACGCTGGGATGTTAAATACTGAGCTGTAACAGGGAGGATGACAGGAGGAGGGGGTGGCGGTGTGAACACAAAGCTCCAGAGAACGGTCCTTCATCCTGTTCTCTAGGTGGCCCCATACAACCTCTCTCCCTCTCACACACCCAAGTCTGCATGTGAGTACAGTGTGCAGTCAAAATGACTGCCTGTTCCTATGGTCCTATGTGACTTTAAAGTGAGTGTGAGATCAGCAAGGGTCAGTATGGCCCAGTTCTTAGATTAGGTCCAAGGCCTGGTTCCTCTCACTGTGTGGATGTGCAGTTCAATGAAGACATCTTTTTCACCAGGTGGAAAGGAGTTTTACACGTGTCAGTTTCTCCCTTCTTCCCTGACTGGAGCCTGATAATTTTCTTCAGTCAGAATGGACTACGTAAGCGTCTCCCTTGTAAAAATTATACATTGAGAACTTGTTTCATATGCTGTTATGGAACTGAAAGCTTCACAGGTTGGAACCTGATACAACAGTCTACCTAAGCAACATATCCTTTCTAATGAGTTATAAAGAAAGCACACAGCACTCAGATGAGGGGCACCTCCTCTATTAAGAGTTTAAATCCATTCTTTCAGGCTTGAAAAATCATTAGGAGTTTCTCTGTCAGTCATTGTGTAAGTTAAAATTTATGCTTATCTTTATGCTTGTCAGAGTGCGAGTCAGTCAAAATGTGTCAATATGCATGGTTGTGAACAAGTCGACTTGTCTGACTGTCTGCATGCAAACCAGTCACTGTACATATACTGCTCTATGTGTGTGTGTGTGTGTGTGTGTGTGTGTGTGTGTGTGTGTGTGTGTGTGTGTGTGTGTGAATGAATGAAACTGTACATGCGCATTTCTGTCAGAGTTTGTGAGTGTCAGTCAGTATGCAGAGGGGTAGAGAGTACTGTCTGCTGGAGAAGCCATTTGCAGAAGCCGCTGGGGAGATGGAACATAAGGCCCCATAATTCAGGTCCCATCAGGTCAACGAAATCCTACCTGTCTTCACCGGGGCAGGGACCATGCTCGGAGTGTTCAAATGCCTGCTTGCTGCAGGGCACATAAGCTGATGGTGGAGAGGAAAATTTGCCTAGCTCCATCAAATTGCTTCTTATATTACCACATCTTGAGACTCAAATAAGGTTACATGCCATTTTAAATTACCAGCTTCATTTATCTTCAAAAGTGTCTGCAATACTTTATACTCTATACATGCACATTCAAGAAACTGCACTGCTGAATTCATACCTGCCACATGACTAATATAACAGAGCTTGCTTAAAAGATATTTATGTAGGACTCACCAGTCCAAAACTCAGCCTAACCCTAGTTACATACCACAAATCCTAGCCTGGGACGCAGTCCAAAGGGTGACAAACTCTCCCCCTAAGCAAATCCCAAATCAGATCCTGAGGCTATCTTCTCTACCTGTCCAGGATTAATTCAGAATCTGCCCTTTAAGCCTTGATATTCGCCTGTCCTGGTTTAATTTATGTTTTAAACCCTTAACGCTGTCCATATTGCTGTGGGTTATAACTAGTGGTTCCCTAGATGAGAACAGAACACAAATCAATTATGGTTTTGGAATTAGGCAGACATCTTTAAACCAAAAATTTAACCCAATGCCACCATTTTTTTTCACTCATTCTGACTGCTCCCCTGTTCTGACTTCTGCCAGTGAGACAGGAGATTGGATTAATTCTTGGCAGGTCTTTCAAAAAACAAAGTACATTAAAGAAAAAAAAACTGCCAGCTTGTACTGTCTCGGACTGGTGTGAAATTCTGACAAAGCTCTGTCCTGTGTTGACTGAGCCTCATTTCTCCTCAAAGAAATCATCAGCCTCTCCCGTCTTATCACAAAGGGACAAGGATGGGAGGTCGGGAAGACAGAAGGACAGGAGGACAGCCCGTTAAAGGATGTACGCTTATGTCACGACTCAATGTGTCACAGCCTCATAGGGACACCCACATTACCACTCAGATGTGTGCGTTTCAGGCAGCACAGGGCTGAAGATAAAAGAGGGAGGGGGAACGACACCAGGATGATTCATTCCTCATCCCTTCACTGTGTCTGGATCTGGGAGGAAACTCTTCACCTCTGTGCAGGCAGCCAGTTTCAGAGACTGGTCACACTCCCGCACCAACTTTCACAGATCAATCACGAGCACACCTGAGGGAGGAAGGCTAATGTCTCACGCAACCTCTCTGATGTTCAGATGTCCCGGGGGCCTGTGTTACTGTTCAAGAGATGGCCAAGGCTGGAGGTGATTTAACTTTTTCAGAAAGTTAGGTGAGGGTCTTGGATCATGAAAGGAAATCAGCACTAGCATGAGATATCTCCATGTCATTCCTGTAACTCTTCTGAATGACAGAAATTCAAGTTCGCTTACAGTCAAGGCTGCATATTCTGCTGATGGCACAAGTCTCTGATGTGAAAAAAGGACTTCTAGACAGGGCTCATTTAAAAGAAAGGTGGGGTGGTGCCTATTGATCACTCAAAGATCAGAGCAGAGATTACCAAACAGGATCTCGTGAACTGATCCAGATGTAATTTCTTCATGAGGAACCTGTCCTCTGATACGCATGGCCTGATGGTAAAAGGTCACACCAAAGTGGGGTCACAGGAAGCAAAGACCTGTATGAGTGTTAACTTGAGAATTTTTTTTGATGAGAGGATTTCACAATGAAAACATTGAAGTCTTAACTAGGATGGAGTCTACTGTAAGCTATCCACTTTAAAAGAATAACTCTGGATAGTAGTAAAATCATCCCTACAAATGAAGAGGAGTGACAAATAGAGTATCCTTTAATTAAAGACTTTCAAGCCTGACGTACTGCCTTCATATGAAAGCAGCAGGTGAAAGACAAGTGTGCATGTAAAATCTGATAAGATGAAGGGACAACTGGATGTTTATACTGGATAAAGTCTGTTGTGTCCTCCTCTCTCACCGGCATTATGGTCCAGAGCCCAAGGGGGCTTCTCCCATCTCCAATGATGCAATTCGCCCTCTTTTGACAAGTCAAACAAACAATGACAGGGAGTACCCTGACCTATTCCATGATTTTTGCTCCAAATATTTTCACTTTGTATTTTTTATTGCAGAGACTTCAAATCTGTTTTTAATGTGCTCGGTGTGGACCAACAACAGAATTGTCCATTAGTCCCGTTTTCAGCAGCCGCCGATAAGACTATGTCATCGCTTTAGTCATCAAGCTCCCATTTCACTCGGTCCGCTACAGTATCAGCACCCTGTGCACATCTGCTCTGGCGCACTGCCACAAGAAGAAATAACCCCCCAAAAATCCCAGGATGTGCCCCCCCCAATCCATCCCTTTCCCGTCTGGAGAAACTGTTTAAATTGGGCTAATTAGGATGATCCTGGGGTTGTTAGCTCTGAAAGGAACGCAATGGGTCGCGATGCTGTAAGCAGGCGATGACCTCATGGTTGGCGGTGCTTCTCAAAGCTTCCCGCCGGCGTGCTCTGGAGCCGGGTCCTGGAGCGCCGGCATCGACATTGCGCGATGACTCACTGATACGCGGAACCAGGGCCGTTTCTCAAAGCTGACCTACTAAACTCTTCCACTCAGTGCGGATTCACCTTGGGCTGCTTCCTCTGTCCACATGAGCCCCTAGCGGCTGTTGATCTGATTTAACGGTGCTGGTAGGGAGCCGGGGAGATTGCAGGAGGGAGCAAAGGGGGCTGCCAATGCTTCTAGTCTTCATCCATCCATGTCTGAGCTCCAGTTTTAAAGCTGGAATTAGCTCCTGGAAGCCACCCCCCACCCCACCGATAAATTGCGCAAATCTGATTGCAGTGGCACAAGTTCAAAAGGTTGTCCAGATCTGAACTATGCATAACAAGCTCTGGGTATTACCACCGGATGACAGCAATGGACTTTCTACCTAGAGGAGAGTTCCTGCCAGGGACATGCATGACTGAGACACAGAGGCTGTAAGTGAATACCACTCACCAGGGTATTTGTCTTTTCATGGCAGCAGAAATAGCACTCACACAGGAGACCCTATAAAATTTTACAGGGGCATGCCATGATAAAATTACAAGAAGCTTTACAAGACTGCAGAGTGCAGTGACAGTATGGCTGGCAGAGGGGTTTTTCCCCATGATGGAGACCATGGAATACTGCTCATGACAAACAAGCATGGAACAAATATATTTCTTTGCAGGTATAGTTTCACAGTGAGACCTACATTCATGCTCTAGGGCCATCTTAATGTGTTGAATTATTTTATTTTTAGCCAACAAAGAATCCTATCAGTTGGAAAATACCAACATATAGCTATGGAATATTAAGTTACGAGGCAGTTAGATATTAGAGCATGTTTATTATTCAAATTTGCTTTGACTAAAGTTGGAATGATGTTAATGGTCCAAGATGACTCATGAGCAGAGTTGCCTAAGCAGAAATACATCATGAGTCATCTTGGATTATCAACACACTCACACACACACGTACACATACACACACACATGGGGTCTCACAAAGTAATGGAAACAATATATGATGATGTATTAACTAATAAGCAGTTTTGCCACCTTTGGCCTCAGAACTGCTGAAATTCTTTTTAGAATGCTGTTATAGATGTTTTGACCTCCAGTGAGATATTGGACCATTCTTTAATGAAGGAAAGGAAAGAAAGCAGAAATATACTCTGCACTCTTTGCTCCAGAACTTTCCATAAAGCTTCAATAATTTTTAGATCAGGAGATTAGGGAAGGCATGGAAAGTGTCTGACATCCTTGTGTTCACCAAGCCATTCTTGAATCCATTCAGCTGTGTGGGGGCATTTTTGTCTTGGAATATGGGAACATCTCGTGGAAACAATGTTTGCACCTGGTCACCTAAAATGTCTTCATATACCTTAGCAGTAATTCTACCATGCAGAGTTATAAACCACCCCAATGACTCTCATGAGATGGCTGCCCATACTATAACAGATCCACCATTATGTTTAACAGCTGGGAACAGGCAGTGTGGGTTGAAGGTTTCCTTTGGCTTTCTCCAAAAATAAACCCATCCAGATGTTGAAAAAAGAGTAAAAGACAACTCATCATGTTACTATCTTCCTATCAAAGAAGTCTAAGTTTTGTGCTTTGTGCACCAGGTTATGCAATGTTGCGAATTGGTCTTGGTTACAAGTGGTTTTGCAATGGCAGCCCTATCATAAATATCAGCTTTGTGAAGGTCATGGCATTTAGTTTTTTGGGACTGGGTCACAGAGGTGTAGAAATCAGTTCTGTGGTAATTTTGGAGGCCATTTTTTGGGGGTTTTTACTGTAGCAACCATCCTGTTAAGTGTTAACCCTATCAGTGAGGCTAAACTGTTCCTCTTTCCTGTTACAGTTTTTCTTTGAATGCCATATGTGGTCATGATTTTCAAAACTGTTCCCCTTGCTGCTCTAATAATTTTGCTGTTAATTTCAAGACTCCTTTTTAATAGTGTTTTAGTTACTTCAAAATGCAATTCATTTGTTTCCATTATTTGGTCTCCTCCGTATATACATATTTCATATCATATATATATATATGCATAATATATCACATCCACAACCCATACATATACAGTACATACATCATATGTATGTATATATGAATAATGTTTATTGAACAAAACACACACACAATGATAATTTTACCCATAGGAACAGATACGCTGACGGATTTGATTGCTGTTGACAGTGCTATCTTTGCTTTAGTATCCAGCATAATCCTATAATCTCTTTCCTATTTACACATCTAGTCAGTGGCCCTGTGCGAGAGAGAACAAAAGGAAATACTTTTACTCGGGCCAAACATTAGATCAACGGTAATTAAAGGTAATCAGAAGCAGCTTCCTCCAGTGAGGCCAAGTGCTTGAGAGATCAGTTCATTATAGGGGATAAAAATCAACACCCCCCTGAGGACTTTGCTATCCAGGCCTGACGAACACTTTAGTAACAAAAATATTCCTGCCTTTGATCTGGATTCCACAGGAGGGCTGTTTGTGCAGCTCAGAGTCAAAGCATAATGTACTTCAGAATGATACTGGGGAGAAAAACATGTTACATTTCCATGACATGTTTCACATAAAGCTACCATGTTTATGTTTAAATTATGTTTAGGTGTATATACATTGATATGTTCAGTGTCCTCCATATTTATTCATCCCCCTAAATAAATTGTAACTGGTACATTATTATACATTGTTATTATTATACTACACTTTCTTGGCACACACTCATATCCAGGGTGAGCAATAAAGCTGAGGTAATTTGGGTTAGGGACCATGCTCAGGGATACAGTAGCACCCACATAGGGATCAAACCTGAAACCTACTGCCCCAATACTATTAAAACTACTATTTATGTAAAACTACTATTTCTAGCATTTATTTTCTTAATAGAAGCTTCTTGGTACCAATAAAAGATGCTTGTTTAGGTGTAAAATATGATCATATTTCCACCAGCAAGTATCGGCTAGTTATCCATGACATTGACGGATCATTTAGCCAACGGCAGCTGAAATGACCTGTCAGGTCTATAAAGCTGGGAAGTGCACAGGGCCCACAGGCTGTAGAAGGACTGCTGTGCACTGGGGGAACAGACAGAGCTTAGTGTGGATCTGTCTCCTTCTCTTAACAGTCACACAGCCCCCCCAAGTCTCTGACTTCCCTGTCTCATGACATGCTGATCCACAGGTTGTCATGACCCAAGACTGACAGCACTGACCACTTGGCACCATATAAGGCCTTTGTCTTTACTGCAGAAATCAACTTTTTCCATATGTCAGGAAAATTAAAGGTCGCAATATGACAGATCAAGGGGTGTTTGTTGAAGGGGGAATCTGAATGGAATCTGGTTTCTGGATGCCAGCCCTCTCTGGCTCCCCTTGCCCCTCGCGCCCAGGCCTAAAGGACCCAGGTTCACACGCCCTGTGTATGTCTTTCCCAGATGAAGTGTCTAGACTTTCCGAGTCACAAAGCTGCTCTTGCCGCGTTGAGTTGTCACACGCTCACGGCACTGCACAAGCATTTTGGAACCATCGGCACTTTGCAGACAAGCAAAACGAGGCCAGAGTCAGCTTCCGAATGGACCGGCCAACAAGTGACCGAATGCAAGCAATCAACCCTTGTGCTTAACGATCGTTAACACAACTTGGGTCTGCCAGCCATTCCAACCGCTGAAATTTTGATTCAAATAAGTTCTTCTCACAATAAAATGTCATGGCCATTGCCACGGTGTAATGTCCCCTTGTCGACATTCTGTTTGGGTGTTCGTGCACATCTGTGTGCGCCATTACCCTACCCCTGGCCTGCCCCTCGTTCCAGGGTCTCGAGTTATTATGAAACTTGCCCTGACCCAGTAACGTCAAGTATAATTTTCAGCAGCTTGATACTGGGCTCTAGCACATAGCTGGAAGAGTTGGGAGAAAAGTATCCTGGTTCCCAGCCTTTCTCTGGACGTTCCACACCCCTGTGTAAGACTTGGCTCTGGTGACCACATTTCCACAACGTGCCAGCGTAGCCCCCCCCCCAAAACACATACATACACTCTCCGCATATCTCTCACATCTGTTTTCTGTAGGTCTATTTCTGTCAACTCTTTAATTTTTCAGTTGGATGGTCTATCCCCAACACACATGACTCCTCACCGCCTCCTTAGTTTCAATGCAAAGTAGAGGGATGGGTATCGGACAGTATTGTCTTCCATCACCACAGTAAAAGGTTGACAAATAGTGTTATATCCAGGAGGAAACCCTGCCCCATCCTGTCCTAATGAGATGACCGTAACTCACACATGATGAGTGTGTTCTGGAGAGCAGGAACCCCATTTTTATGGGCATAAGACAGTAGATTTGTTTTAAATAAAAATGAATGGGAGGCCAGCACATAGTGCTTCATTATGACACAGGTATTTGGGTCAGCGTTACACTTTGGACCACAGTGACATCACATAATTTTGGTCAGGCAGATACGTGACTGTGTAGATCATTATTACAGTCCATTCACTCATCTTTATCCCGAGCGGATTACAGTGCAGGAATCTCCTGTTGCCAAGTGCTCAGTGCCTGATTAAGTACTCTTAAGTACTGCAGCAGCATAACTCCCACCATGCATCAGAGTCCCAGACTCCTTAGACACAAGAGCTCAAGACATATGTAGTACTCCCCCCATATTCCATACATCCATCCCTCTGTCCATCAATAAATCAATCAGATGGAGAGAGGCAGAGAAAAGAAAGTTTGTGTTATGATCTTGGATTCTTTGTCTAGAGTCCCCGATCTCTCCATGTGGGCGAACAGCTGCTTTTCGGAAAAACAGTGTAACACAGAGGGCAAGGCACTAGAGGAGCCCCAGCTCTTCCATGCTGGCATCCAGAAAACTGTCCAATCAGCACAGGGTCTGTCAACCATTGGAGAGAGCATCATCAGCATCATCACTCTAACAACAGTATGGGTTGCAGATGACTTAGATGATAGGAAAGTAGCTGATGGCTAGATTTAGCTTTTTTGTACATTTAATTTATTTCTTAACTTTGACATTTGGAGCTGCAAGGCCTCTCCAATGTGAAAAATGCAAAACTTATGATTTTCTTTTTTTACAAAGGGGAAAACATGAAGGTATTTTACTTCTCCTTCCAATTACTCACAGGCCTCCAGTAACTATCTTGATTAGTTGACTGTTTTTTCTCCCTAGCAAAGAACTTCAAGGGAGCATGGGCATGTTGTGAGCACAGGGGGGAGATGGTCTTGATATGTAGCTGGCAAGAAGTACCTTTGTTTGGATATTTCATCAACAAGTCATTGCTCTGTAATTGATTATAACTCTTGTTCTGAAAGATCTGGGAATGCTTTAATCCTCTCTTTACATCGATAGACTGCTTTTATCAAAAGACAAAATAAAGGAAGCCACTACAAATAATCAACATAAAACAGCACTTAGTTTCATAGTTTCATTTTGCTTCTGCTGAGACTATATGTGTTCACTGTTCACTGAATGTGTTCAACACTAATATGTATCTTTTTGCAGAGATGATCCTAAACAGATAGGTAAACCTTTCACACAATGTCCTAACACACATTTTGATGTACAGGTTACATGTTAAACATATGTTTCTGTCAACCTTTTAATCATTTGTGGTTGCAGCTGATCGGTTCATGTTGTCATAAATGCGGCGTGTTAGCTGTTACTTCATGAATTCTTGTCCAGTGGCTGGCTGAGTGCTCTTCCTGCTGAGGTCCCCGCAAACCTCAATTTCACAATATTTTCCACAGATGTGCAATAGATCTAGGTGACAAGTGAAGGGTGTGGTTTTGGTTGTTTTTGCTGTTGTCTTCACTGTCTTTAATCATGATATTCAAAGTCCCCTCTGGTATGACCTCAAACTCCCTAGCACATTATGTGCTGAGAGGTAGAGGAGACAGATCGTCCTGGTACACACACGCGAGACACAGGGCGCTAAAGGATGCCGCAATAAAACTTGGCCAGAGTTTTGCTCACACTCAAACTCCAAGCGGAAATCCCACAGCGTAGTTAGAGCAGACCTCCTGACACAAGCAGTGGAAGCCAGGGGGTATGTGTGTGTCAATACATGTGTGTGTTACGTACTCTGCAGAGAGGTGAGAATATGACTACAGACATCACGTTGTGTTCCCGTTACTCCAGGTTGAAACCAGGAGAATCCAAGGCAGAATGGAGCCCACTGGGCTTCTCTCCTCTCCTGGCTGGGAACCGAAGGGCGGGAAAGCGGCTCTGAGATTGATGCCTCCCAGGGAAGTCTTTGTTCCTTGAAAGACCAGAACAGTAAAACCCTCGTCCAAAGAGAGATGGAAACTTGCAGCTTTAATAAAGCCCAGCTCTCTCTGGACCAGGCCGGTGCGGTTTCGTGCTGTTTCGATCCTCCTCGAAATTATAATACATACTTTTAAAACTTCTGTGACTCCGTAACAGTAGAGAATGCTTTGTGAATCTATTAATGAAGCATACATCAAAATGAAATGTGGTGTGTATGAACGATAGGGGGTTTGGAATGCATTCTGCTGGAGGTCACATCGACAGTGTCCTTGTAGTTGAGACGAAGGACTCACGTTTCTGCAACATATACACTCACCGTTGGTCTCCATCCAGTAATCCGAGACACAACACAGCAGCCAAGAGATACAGCTACAGATGTTTATACAATACAACCTCACTCCTGGAGGAATAGCTCAGCCTTGCTGCATACTGCAGAATATATCCCTATGGTAAGTTTCAAAAAGCCCTGGATTTTAAAAGAAGCATTTGTTAAGAGCTTTTGTGCCAAGCTGCATTTCAGAGAGATTTCAGGGGAAGACGTCTTTGTTCCTGTCATGTTAAAACTCAACAAATCACTGACACCCTCCTGACTTGATGTTGCAGACATGTACGATAAACAAAACGTATTGAAGAACTGTCTGCTGTTAGCCATCTGACGTCCTTCTAACATTCCCAAACTGAATCCACCAGCTCAATCCAACAAGTCAACAGATATTAAATCAAAGTAATGAACATGAAAGAGTCGTATGATACAACGATACGAAGTTCAATCTGTCTGGAAGCCCTATTCTTCACTCTTTTTCTTTTTTAACTGTTAAGCATTTTTTACAATTATGATAGCACTACCTCACTACATTACAACACACCTATTAACATTACAGCAAGACCGCACTTCACGACACATAGCAACATATAGCAACATTACAACAAAACTGCATTACCTTATGAAACGCATAGCGACCTGAGACACAATGGCATTCTCCAAATTGACAGACAACTCTTAACTCGTAAATTCTTAACCTGTGCTATACATCAGTCATTCTGTCAACACCTCTCCAGGACCCATCAAAATATAAAGGAAATATAATAATTTATTTGTAATAAATCACATTCAGACTGAAGAAGTCTGCATTTGGATTCCACATTACACTGTGTAATCATTCGAACAAAAGGGTATATTGAAGGGGTTCCACTTCTTCCTACCAGGTTCTAAGTGAATCAGTGTAGAATGGCAAAAACAGAGCAGAGTGGAGCTGAGCAGAGCAGAACAGAATACAGGGACGTGAGCTTCCAAAACATGCATCCAAACCAATCTCTCCTCAGCGATTTAGTAAAAAATAAAGCTGGTTTACTACATTCTAAGGGAAGGACGGGATTAGAGTTTTATTAGCATTGTTCACACACGGGCAACAGCCTCTTTTGGCTATGGGGTTTTTGGATGATGGAGTATTTTACTTTGGACGCACTTCGTGGAAGGAGCAACACCAGGCGTGTTAGCCATTCACGCCTTTGGGGCTCTGACAAATGCTACTGATAGCTGCCTCCTCATATCTGATGAGTTTTCAAGACGGTTTTCTTTTCTTGCCTTTGGCATTTTTCTGTGACAACACAAGTGGAATGCCATTTTTCATTCTTTTTTTTCTGCAGTGGGATTTGCAGGCATATGGCCTGATGTATATGGCTAGGTATACAATTATTAGCTTGGACATCCCTTTAAAGAAAATTATCAAAAAGTATTTCAGCTAGAAAACTATCATTCAACATCACTACATTAATATCTGACACATGACCATATGAGCGAGTGGAGAGGGTGGTACTCTGAGAGAACAATAGATTATTTACTGCATCTAAATACGCATCAGGCTTTACAAACAGTATATTTTGAAATGAATACATGAAAAAAAAAAAACATTGACATATGATAGTAAGCTAGCCCACATCCTCCAAACCAGGGGAGATGAAACTTTTAAAAGAATATTTTGCATTCTTAAATTAAGGGAAGCTAGCAGTTAGCTAGCTAAATGATCTAGCCAAAGGTACATAATGACATTCATACTGTACATAGTGAACTTGTCATAAGTCATTTGAAATACAGGGGTAACTACCTAACTAGCTACACAGTTTTTACATGAAACCCTAATATGTCTGTACAGTAAGATGTCTGTCTTCCTAATGCTTCACGATCTTGCCTGACGTTTTATTTACTGTAGCTAGAAATTAGTAAAACTGGCTAGTAGACTAGTAACACTAATAGAAAAGCAGTGCAAACTGCAAAATGATTATAAAATCAATAGAGAATGCAAATGCAAAGAGCCAATCTAAAATAACTCTGCATGTCACAGAAGAACTTTACAAAAAAGTGCAAATGAGTAAAACCATGCTCTATATTTTAGTTTAGTTATCATAACAGCTGGAGTGATGAGGGAAATTTCCTGACTGTGTATGGTTTCTCAGAAGCACAGGACAGGCACACAGACACATCCCACACTCACTCAATCCCACAGTGACAGCTAGACAGCAGGTAAGCTTTCTGCCAGAGGTTTGTTGGCTTTGCAAGTTTTTCACTGGATTTTTTTGTCCTAAACTAACTCTGGATTTTTGCCAGGAGAGCTCGGACTTATCTAAACTTGGATTGGCAAACTATGACACCCACATACCCATTACACCCACATACGCTTACATACACAGACAGACCTGTACACAAACGCATTTAGACATCTGTACTAAACATTTATCACTCTCGAATGCTTTAGAGACAGACATCACACTGCGCACACAGTAATAAAAAAAGATACCTATTTGTCCAGTGGAGAAATGTTTAATTTAATGTGAGCTCCTAAAAAGAACATGTTGCACGGCTGGGGGTGAGACAGCATACTCATATTTGCTACAGCGCAAACCATAAGATAAGCCAGCTTCTAGAAAGATAAGCCATAATTTTCTCTGGAAAAAAATGAACGAAGAAATGAATTTTGAAATAGTAAAAAAATGTAAACCAAGGCTAGAATTTGATTGGATGGAACAAGCACATACCAAGTTCATGTCCCTTTTGAAGAGAAATGGCTGATTGATACATGTCTTTCATGTCCAACAAAATACTTTCCTTGGATTTTTTTTTTCTTAGAAAGACCCATGCTGTGAAATGGGCCATGGGTTTGCATTCCTTTTTTCAAAAAGCACTCCCGTGGCTCACAGTTCTGTGTGGTGGTTGCAGTCTGTATACACATTTCTGTGAAGCTCTACATGAATCTACAATGTGAATCTCAGACTTGACCTCTCTGTCTTGACTGTTGAAATATGTTGGAACCACAATGGAGCCAACAGATGACCTAGAACTGTCTTGACTCACTCACATTTTATATTTCTGCACAACCCCAGTGTAGAGCCGGGTTTCTATGGAGCCAGCCCAGGATTAGGACAGTGGGTCCAGTATTAAGGAGCAGAATCTCTGATCTATGATCAAAACGCATTTAGAACTGTACATGTTTTTTTTTTTTTGTGATCAACTTTTTATTGATTTTCAGGAGGGGGCAAGACGGTTACAAATGATACATTACAGCATTACCATATTGTAGTATCTGGTATGCATAGATCTAAGGGGGTAAGAATGTAAAGAAGGCATGTATGTGTAATGTCCTGTAAATTCCAGAATACACTGTTTCCAAGTGTGTGTGCTGAAATATAAGTAAAAGAGATAACAAGAGATAAGATATAAGAAAGAGAGAGGAAAAAAAAAAAAAAAAAAAAGAGCACTCAGCTTAAAACAATAAATAAATAAATAGATAACAAAAGTACATCAAACATGTAGACTCACTGTGTGGGGAATTAACATAGATCTTGGATCCTACATAGATATGTTTCCCATTTTTGTAAAGTGGAGGTCATGGCCTTGTTTAGCCTGGCTGTATGATATCCCATATTACTGTACATGGTTTTTCACGCACTGTTAAGCACTGTAAAATTAACTACTGTTATATTGAGACTACTGAGTTATATTGAAACTACACATGGCCTCATACAAAAGGTCACATACACAGATACTACAGATGGAGCACTCAGTCATCCTTAAGATAACAACCTTTGACCTCTGATGCTCAATCTAACTGACAGGTTGGTCCTTTTGGGGTGACCACAGTAGTCACAGCTTATTTAATCAGGGTCAGGCTGAGGCAGATGACACGCTTCAGTTTATCACAGGTAATATGCTGTCTTCTGCCAGTTACTACTGTGAGGGTCACAGGCCATTAACAATGGTGAGAGACACACCTAGAAAGCGAGAAATCTAAGAGACAATAGTGAAAATATGTCTATCTGTGGACATGAGGGAATTTATCAGTGTGTGTATCTAGTGCTTTGTTTTCCTTACCCATGCACAACTAAACTAGAATTTCCCAAGAAGAGCACTGTTACGAGATTTTGCCAGTACCTGACCACATAAAGAAAATGATAGTGCTTTGTTTTTCAATTCATTCTTTCGTCCTGGAATACCAAGGTAGATCCATCCAAAATGGCATGTTCATATAAAATGCTGATTGATAAAATGTCATTGATTTCACTTTGAAAGCCATCTAAAGTCACTATCTATTAAACAGTGACCATTTGAGTGTGATGCACCTTAAAGCTGAATGCTCAGTGTTCAGTGCATGCGAGAGAGAGAGAGAGCGGTGCTGTGGGAACGCTGTGGACAGACGCCTCTTTGCTCACCCATCACCTGGTGACTCACAAAGAGCATTCCACAGGGAGTTCAGGGAACACAGAGAGCGAGGACTCAGAATGTGATTGTTTTAACAATCTTGAGTAAACGGCACATCTCTCAGCGCCGGGAGACTGTAATGTGTTCAGAGGTGTCGTCCATGTGCTGAAGAAAGTCAGGCTGAGGGTCTTGATGCACAACTCAGTGAAAGGTCATTCCATTACCCTATTCAGTCTAACAAGCCTCTCTGTGTCTCTGTCTCTTCACTTAAATATCTTTTATTAATCCACAAAAAGTATGAGGTGAAGAGCCACAGTGCTTTGTAAGGCACACTTTAAATTTTTGAATCTCCACTGTCCATTCCTCCTCTTCTCATTCTTCATATAACTTTATAAACATATAACTTTCTTATTCATTTTCATCTGCTTCTCTTTCCTGTTTCCTTTTCATCCTGGTCTTTTTCTCCTCTTCATGAAAGGCATACCCTTTTACGTTTGGCTTCATTCCCCTACCCCTCTTCCTCATCCACATCACTCTCCTCTTCCTCCTTCTCTTCCTATTCCTCATTCTTCTTCTTCCTCTGCTTCCATTAATCGCCTCAGAAGTAATAAACCTGCCAGTGGGTTATGCAACTTTGACAAATACCATGTCATTTATAATACAAACTTCCACAGAACACATTCTGCTCAGGAGAGCCAAGTACAAATATCTGTCTGTTTTTCAAGTTTATTAGCAGTCATCTTCTTTGGTAAGGTATCACACAGCTCTTTTGATGTCTTTTGCAGGCAGCAATACCTCAGATTATCTTCTCCAAAACTCCCCCAGGAACCTGTAATTTATGACTGCAAAGTCTGCCTTTTAACTTTCTACAAAATATAAGATTAACAATTCAAAGGAACCCTATGAATAAATTGCAATGACTTCCTCAAGATGGCCACTTGACAACAGCTGTCGTGTTGTTCAAGTGATACTAAAAAAAATACTATACTACAGTAAAGTGGTAGTATCCACTTATATTTAGTTTTGAAATGTCATGCACTAAAGACATGTCGCCTTTCTTGTGTGAGCCTCAGAGATCCATACTCATTTTAACGGCTATCGTCAGATGCTTGCTCTGATAAATGAAGGCCTGAACTCACGGTGACAAAATGTGCTCGGCTTGTAAGACCAGTCACATATCATTGTCACGTCATGGATGTCAAATGCAAAGAAGAAGCTTGGAATAATAAAAAAGGAAAAAAGTTAAATTCTTTCAGACTTAGGACATACAGACTAGAATTAAATTGATTTCAGCTTCGTACATAAAAAAAGTGCTGAACTGAGAGATCAAATTACAAACCCGTTTACAGGGACAGTGTGGAAATTGGGACAAGCTTAAGAGGAGGAATGCTTTTTTCTTCCTTTTTTGTGCTTCACAGAGAGTTCACTTCTGGCCTTATTCCCTTCCGTATCGTCTACTCATGCATCCAACTTGGTCGTTCTCCAAGCCTCCTGACCGCCCTCACTTGAACTATTGAAAATAATGGCAACAATGGCTTTATTTTCATCCACATAAGAGGGACAGCATAAAGGAAAACAGCCATTTTTACCCTATTTGTTCTGCAGCACTCGCTGTGCTAAACAGTACCTCATGTGATAAATGGTGTCTTGAAAAGACGGAATTGGAGAGGCTTAGATGTTGCGCGTTCCTGTCTCAAATTGCTTGTTCATTTTATCAAGGCTTTTTGATTTCCCAAGGAACAAAATTTAAATTTATATTGGTATTAAATTGAATGATTTATTTATAATTTATAGTTATTTATAAGAGGGAGGCCGTTCATGCCCTACAGCTTTACGTCTTTGACAGTCAATAGTATTTATACATATTTCTTATTTGGGAGACGCAGAGGGTGATCAGTGTCCAGGGGTATAGCCCTACTGAATGTGTCAAGGATGCCCAAGCGGCAGAGTCCCATCTAAGAATAAACACCCAGCTTTTGAATTCAAAATCCATGACACTAACCACTATACTACACCTTTCCCTCCACAACAGTGCCCATGCTATTTGAGGCTTCCAGCTCTGAATGTTTTTCAACGGATGCTGTAATGATGGTTCTTTTGAGAGGATAAGGAGGCGGGGTGGGGGTGGGGGGGTGTGGGGGGTTGGGGGCTGGCGAGCACGGACTTTCTGCTTAGCTAAGTCTCTTTTTCCTGATAAAGAATGTGGCGCAGACGATCTCTTCTGCAGATAGATGGATCCCTGCGAAAGGGTTTTGGCATCCTGACACCTAACCGGGTCCAGGACTTTCTGCCGGAGGAGTCTGTCTAAAAGGACTGAGACATTGCTTCTGCAGCTGTCTCTGGCGGCCATGAAGTCATTACAGCGCAGCTCTGCAGTGCTGTTTTAAGGGTACTGACTGAAGCCAAGTGGTGGTGGGGTGCTGAGTATCGAGACAAAAACATCAAGGAGCACTGGTGCAGTCAGGATGGAGAGGAAGGGCTCTTCTTTATTCCAAAGATGTTTAACCCACTCTCTCCACCGGCTAAACCTCTTGTCCAGCCACAAGTCGTCAGTAACAAGGATGTCATGTTTTATTTTAGTGTTTATGTAGTATACCCCCCACCCTAAAAACCAAAAATCTCTCGTGAAACTGGACAGCAATGTTTCACAGAATATTTGAGAAGTAGAGGTGAGAAATCACAAGGCTTCCAGACTGAAAGGCTGGTGAGCTCTGATCAAAATATCTAGCGGACATCTGAGGAATGTTATAAGTATTGGCTGGCGGAGTGAATGCTGACAAGCTTTATGCAAGAATGTTGTTTAGAAACAACAGAAAAGTTGCAGTGTTTACTACAGTTGGTGTGGGCATCACCAGGAATCTAACCTCATGACCCGCAATTTTCAACACATACACAGTCCTTTTCAAATGGATGTGCCAACTGCAAAATTAATGGGAATGGCTTGTAACCTAGCGCAACAAAAAGTAACAAAAATATTCTGATAGAAACAAACAAAAAATTTCTAAGATCTAAGGCCCATCTAATCCACAGACACAACTCCACAATTCATGCATATGCAAGAAAAATATATGTTGGAGGCAGATGCTCAATTCTTCAAAAGTGCCATTTAGATCACATATAGGAAACATACATCATCTTTTGCTTTTAAAATAATGTCCTACTGGACTCTACCATAGAAAATAGCACAGGTGGATTACAGAGCCAACAGAGCACACCCTGTAAGAAGCTACCCTCTAAGAGACTTTTTTGAGTTGGGTTGTCCCTTCATGTTAAATAATGACTTCACAAAATGAGTAATGAATACTTTTATATTTGTGTCCTTGCTGATTTTAAAACAGGGAAAGAGCCAAATGGTCCACACCTTTGATCTACGAATTCTGTATGAGATCAGAAGCCTATGGATTTTAATCTAAGTCCAGAATTATCAGGCCACTGGTGACAATACACATATTTTTCAATTTGACACCCACGAAAAGGAGGGACCACTTAATGTGTGCTTGACTCAGTTTGGATTACGGCATCCTTTGCCGGCACACAAATAACATTCCTGGCATAGCAAGGCAGTTCCGTCAGCTAGGAATCACACTGATGTCCGACTGGGCCTCTGTCATCGCTGTGATGGTCTGAGTAGGTGTTAAAGGGGGAAAAAGTCAGAATAGTGTTGACTTTGGATGCTGTCAGGGTTAGGCTAAAATGAGCTACCTGTGGAGGAAAACAAACAGACTCCTGATGGATGGAGCAGAGGCGTGGGGCGTCAGAGCGGCGCTCGGCTGCGGTGGACCGTCCGTGCTGAGTGAAAGGGTGAGGGAGGCCCGTGCTGTGGCCTGGAGCCCTCTGTCGCTCTGTCAGCGCACTGCTTAGCGAGGTATTTAAAACCCCGACAGAGAGCTCCGTTCCTGCGAACCCATTCAGAGAGCTGGCCCAGCGCGGACTTCCTGGCGTGGCCACCCCTGGTGCGGGGCTGTCACAGGGATACTGTGTTACACTCTGTCCCTCTACTTATGGGGGCCCTGAAGCAGGAATTCCCTCCCAAAGAGGGTTTCAGGCTACTCCAGGCCCTCCAACAGGTCGGGGTTTCCACTGGAGCTGAGCAGCAAAATGCATTTCCATATTCCATGTACTGCAATACCACTTCCTACTCGGGTTTATCCCTTTATCACTAAATCAATAAATTGACTTTGTTTGTTTGTTTGTTGTTTGAAGGCAGGGTCTGATGTAATGACTGAGGAAAAGGACGAGAGGCAGAGGAGGAAGAGGATTGCGATAGCAGAGGAAGGTGATCTGTCTGAGTGGAAGGGGGGTTCTCACCTCAGGTGTGAAAGGGTTGAAGGCCACATTTAGGATCGTTTCAGAGTGTCGCTGTAGCTTGTGCAGGTAAGTGCAGCTGCGGACATCATATAGGTAGACCTGCAGAAAGAGAAGGGTTCAAATGAACATCATGGGGAGAGGGGAGAAGGGGCCTTCCCCTATCAACCAGAAAGACTTAAAGTGTGCATTTACATTCTGGTTTTGTCAGCCGCCCGCTTGCCCACCTTGTTTCTCTAAATAACACTGTTCCTGTTTTGTTAAGCCACAAAGGAGCTAAAAGTCGACTGCTTCCTCTTAATTTCCATTTTGCTTAATTTTTGGAATGAAATGCTGGACTGTAGCACCAGCCAGCCTAGAACTGATGCCCAGAAGGTTTGTTATTATATGTTACCAAGGGGTTAAGAAGTGAGACTTATCTAACCATCATAGAAAAAAATTAATCTGGGCATCTTGTGAGCAGGCGTCAGCACATTAAATCTGAGCTTGTTTGGGTCTTGGCCTGCATATCAGTAACATATTTTTGTTGCTGCAATAAAACTTTAGACTTTCCTTCTGTGCTCTCGCTCCCCCAAGTAACAGTTCACAGTGTGTGCATGCACGCACACATGTAAAACCTTCACCTCTTGTGTATTCTTGTGGTTGACGGCTCATACTATACACATATACATATGTGTGCTCATGCGCGCACGCACACACACACACACACACACACACACACACACACACACACACACACACACACACACAGTTCAAATATGTATCCTTGTGTTACTCTGGTGAAAATAGCTGTTTCTGTCAACCAAACTGCTGTTGAAGCATTCAGGCAAACTATACCATAAGGCTTTTCCCTGAAAGCTGAAAGGAAAAAAACACCAGAGGGAAACTTTACTTTCCATGATATTGAACTGAAAAGGATGAGAGTGAGAGTGAGAGACAGCGAGAGAGGGAGAGGGAGAAAGAAAGAAAGTCAGCCATCTGCCGCGAACACAGATAAATCCAGATGTCAAGATGTTTGTTACCAGACGACAAACCGTCAGATTCCTGCAGATGTTTTCTATTAAGTTTCCCTGAAAGCAGAATGAGGCAGGATGACAGATCTCGCTGGAACGGGCCCACCGGCACTGCCTCACCTCCGGAGTCAGACACACCACGGACACCGATAGGATCTGAAAAACGAGGCAGATAGCGGTGGACGGAACTCGACCGCTCCACAAAGACTCCTTCATCACCACAGGGCTGTGTAGGTCCTGTCGCTCCCAATAAGAGCCTCCTAGTTCATCCAAAATTATCAGAAAAAGCCCCTGGAGCAGTGCCTTCTTTGTTTGAGAGAGACATATTGGGATCATCCGTACCTTTGCAATTTCCAGTGAGCGTGCCTGTTAGGCTTAGAGGTGTGGGCATTGCTGTGGAGCCCCCTCACGGCAACCCATCAATCTCCATAATAACGCTCACAATCTCCAATGATAAGGGGATGACATGGCGCAACACCTTCCTTTCTGACTCACTTGAATTACATGATAAGACCTCATTACATTTCAGACCTACAGCAGACCAGAATATGACCCCTCAAGCACAAAGCAAGAGGCAAAGATGATGTCCCATTTTTGCCTTTGAGAAAATGAAATTAACACCATGAAGTACACAGCGGCCAATAATGGTAAGGTGAAAGATTCATACAAGATGGACTGCACATGATGGGTTCTGTATTCTGCACAAAGCAAGCAGCTAGACAATTAGACTGGAACAGCAGAAGGCAACTCTAGTCCTGGATTGCCGGGGCGGCAGTAAAGCATAGTAGTGAGCTTGTAACTGACAGGTTGTTGGTTTGATTCCCCGCTCAGACACTGCTGCACTCTTGGGCAAGGTACTTAACCCAGAATTGCCTCAGTGAATATCCAGCTGTATAAATGCATGGCACGTAAAATTGGAACCTATGTAAGTCACTCTGGATAAGAGCATTACAATGATGTAATATAATCTAATGGATGTTTCTGTTCCATCAGAGCTGCTAATGATATAAATGGATCAACTAAATTGATAAATTTTTGTCAGCGGTCCATATTTGGATAAATATGGACCACTTCCAAAATATGATCAACTGTATTAATTTAGTGGAATAATCCAATTATGTGATTAAGGACACAGGTGGAGGACAAACAAGAAACATCTCCCGCGCTCCAGTGCCAGGTTTGCTGACCCCTGGGGTAGAATAAGTCTGATGATACCTGGAAGTTCAGGAATAAACACATTCTGCAGTGCACCATAAAGATCAGCAGCATTCAGGGGTCTTCTGTAGGATAAAACAATTTTTATTAGTAGAACCACCAATTGTTAGGTCTAAGTCTTCATCAGGTATCAGGACTACACCAAAAGGAGTATGTTTTGGCTTTCCCAAGCACTCCCATTTTGGGAGACAAATAGCAATCACAACAAAAACCACACTTCTTACGTAATTACCCATAATTCTCCTTCACGCCACTCACATAAACTCCCACCTGCAGCCCCACCGCACTCCTGGGACGCCTTCCAAGTAGTGGTCTCTGACTGGAACTCAGTCATAATGCTCCTGTCTAAACTAGTTACTCAACATCCACTTCCCTGGACATCCTCTGTATTTTCAACTTCTTCCCTTTTGAAAAGGATGGTAAAATTCCCTTCCAACTCCCCCAAAGAGGTGCCCTCTTAAATGTTCACTCTTAAATGTGAAATCAGCTTTCAGTCCTGTTTTTGTTAATGTAACTGGAAACCATGTGCGAGTGATGCAGGACTGACAATACATTTGTCTGTGTTTAAAATTATTGGTAAGGATATTTTCTGACAATTAATAATATATTCCACAACAGAGTTTACATTTTACAGCATATCTATAAATAGAAGATATGTATTACAATACACAATATGTTCCTCATAATATATTACTTTTATTTGTGAGGATGTGGAACAAAATAGAGTTACACCTCCCCTCAACTTTATTTGTTCCTTCTTTGGGGTGGGATTTGTTTTTCCCAGTGATTGTCTTGTGAAATATAAAGACAAGTAAAAATGATTCTGGCTTATGGATGTCTCAGGACAGCCACAAATAATAGTGAAGTAGCTCACTACCGTACATGTGTCGGCTTCCAAAAGAGCCCTGGAACCCGCCAACCTTCCATTGCACTCTGGTGAGTCCCACAATTAATAACAGCTATCAACATTCATATATTATTCCACTGCTTTCAAAAAACACACAACCTAAAAGTAGAGCCGGATACAGGAAAAGGAGCAATCTTCCCAAAACTTGGATATCTCATGCAGGGCCTGTTTCAGATGCGCCCTGGAAAAGTAATTAAGACAATTCTCTCTCAGGAAAAAAAAGGTTGTCTTTGCATTAAATGGAAAAGGAAAATGGATTTAATTCCTTCTGAAAGTCTGCAAGGACAAAAAAAAGACGGAGGATTTTCTTTTTTTTCTCAGCGACCAATAAAAGGGGCCCTTGTGCTGAAAGCCAATTCAAGTAGCAATTAAGGCAAATTTTATATCAAGGCAAACGGAGGTGACCCTATCCTGTAATGGGACTCATTACAGCTTCTTAACATAAGTCACAAAGCACGTCAACCACCTGCCAGAAATCTCCTCCAAGCTAAAACTCCGGCCTCAGCTCAGAAGCCTCCCAAATGCTGACAGGACAGTGAGACGTTTGAAAGGTTTTTTTTTTTCTTTTTATGTAGCTTGTGTTTAAGAACTAGGCCCAAGATACACGAATTGAACTTGATAATATATGAATAATACACGATAATGAGCCAATGAGAGAGGCGACAGGAACTACCTATACCAATATGAACCAAGAGGCATCTGGCACAAAGATTTGGCAGGGAAAACTTGCTCACGTTGAACTGGGTTATATTGCAGGCATATATCAGGGTGAAGGGAGAGATGCAGGGGGTTTTGAGGCTGATGGATTCGCAGGCACAGCAACCTGCCAAGGCTGGGCAGATTTACACTTACAGAGAGTGGAGTAGGTCCACACCGTCCAGATCTGGGTTTCTAATTATTACACCCATAACCTCCCCCCCATCTCTCTCTCTGTCAGAGGAAAGTACAAATATATTACCAGCACATATGAAACTTTAAATCCTCAAAAGAACATTTTTGAAGTGGGAGCAATATCGCCACATTCCAGAGCTATTTATTTACCTGTAAATAAGTCATCAGGGGTTCCTTTGCAAAATCAAACTGACAGGCAGGACAATCACTGAAGGTTTCAGAATTCATGTCTTTGTTTCTTATGGAATGCAGTTTTAAGTAGTGAGAGAGAGCTCTGAAGGTCAACCTGTCTGTCCTGTGGAGTAATTTCATTAAGTGGTGATTGATTCGGGTAGCGCAGCAAGTCCTAATCAGAAGACACTACAAGAGTGAACCAGATTTTTAATGGCAAGGCCTAGTCTTGAAGTCACTAACACTTTCAGATAAGGAGAGACACTGGTGTTATCAAGTCGTTAATGAGTTAAATCAGGTGTTTAAATATTTATATAGAGCGCAAAAACCCAGAGAGGCCATAGCCCTTCAGCAACAAGGTTGAATAGCTGTGGTCTACATAATAACTAAAACATTCCATGGGTCTTTAATGGGTAAAACAGAGCATTTCACCACTGTGGGATTTGAGCGTTTGTGTGTCAGTGGATCAGTCTGTTTGCTGAGACTTGTGACAGTTCCTGTGAGGTAAGAGAAGGCCCTGACAGAATTGAATATACCCAAACCACATCAGTAATTCTGACGCATGAATGCCTGAGGGCTGTACATTCGGCTCCCAGTCCAGTACAAACAAATGGTACTAGTTAGCCCTCTGCCTGACAGGAGGCTTTTACAGTGGTTGGGGGTTGCCGTTTTCTGTTGGACCACTGTCCTGTCCAAGCAAAAATGTTGGACATCAATCCACTGAACCTTCCTGAACAAGAATAGGAAGTACCTCTCACCCTAGGGTTGAACACAGGTTCCGAAAGGAGGGCTTTGGGGAAAGACTCATGGTTCAAGGTTCAGGGTTTGCCTACCCTGGCTCCTTTGCAGGATAATGAGCAATGCTGAGGATCTCTTAGTCACTGTCTGTCACAAGAGCCTGCACAGTAAATAGGGGTCTCCACTGCCTCCCCCCTGGCAGTACTGGTGGAGAAGCTCAGAGCTAAATGCAAAGCAGATGTCTATTGAGAGCGAGGATGTTCAATGAGAACGGGAGAGAGAGAGACAGACAGAGACAGACTATTGGATGAAGACATGAACCATGGAGAAGAAAGGGGAGCAAATAAAACTTGACACCAAATGTGTGTTTGTACCCTTGATACAATTCTGAAGGATCCCCATGTCTCTGCGCCGTACATGTGGGAATAATTTGACGAGTGCGTATTTCAGTTCTTTTCCTCTCCCTCTTTATTATTCACTGTCTGACTTAGATTCAGAATTCTTTATTGGCATTAATTGTTTACTCCACACATGTATAATAAATGCTGAAAGATATAACTTTATATATTTATTTTTAAACAAGTATACAGATATTTTTCTTTTTCTTTTCGATTTTCCTCCTTTTCTTTTGATGCTCAGCTCACACTCACACTCTCAGTCACTCTCCTTAGGCGTTTAGAGGTGGCACTACACTAACTGACTTCCCTGGTCACCCCAGGTTATCCATGGGGAATAGCTGTATGTGTGAATGCTAAGCGCTCCTCTCTCACACACATCATTTGTCCGATTGGAGGAGGACAGAAAGTGATGTGTATGACAGGAGGAACAAGTCAGCTCACATGAGCAAGTTTTTTGTCTTTATCAATAGAGGCAGATGGTTCCAGCGCTGCTTGAAACGCTTTTCAAATGCCTCCTTTTAGACTCAGCTATTTCTAAAGTGTACATGAGGTCAGCAAACGTTTGCTCTTCAATCCAGTTGCACCCAATGACAAGCTTTTAGTTTATGTCATTCTTCACCAGCTCTTCCTCTCCACCT
Source organism: Megalops atlanticus (assembly GCA_019176425.1). NCBI lineage: Eukaryota > Metazoa > Chordata > Actinopteri > Elopiformes > Megalopidae > Megalops > Megalops atlanticus. The sequence continues at coordinate 13,024,774 of CM032890.1, read as the reverse complement.
CTCCTTTGATCCTGCTCTCCTTCAGCTGGCTTAAAACATCCAGGAGAGTGCTGCTTTCAGCAGAGGTACTGGCCAGACACTTTTTTAGAATAGCAACTTGTATTTCAAGGATTGAAAAGGAGCTGCTGGCATTTGTATTTTGTCTTTTCCTCAAAACACTAACATATGGTGACACCACAAGGCTACAAAACCTCGACTGTTTCGTAGAAGCAATCAGGGGGCCCTGGAAAAGCATGTGAGCCCGGTCATGGATGACATAACCAAAGGCAACATATTCACATTGCTCCCCACATATACATTACACACTCTGTCCGAAGGCGAAAAGGAAGACACTAGCGTCCTGTCGTAAATTACCGCCACCCCTGTCTGTACTCTGCAGGTCAGACCGCAGGTGTGTGTGCTGGTGGGTTTGTGACAGACGCGCTAAGCTATTCCTCACACTGAGTTATGAAATAGTAGAAAAGGTCATTTCTGAACCCCTGCAAAAAATCCTTCTCTCTTGCAGATGTTTATGACAAATAAGGCCCATGAAGATGCAGTGAGTGCCTTGAGGGGTTTTCATTGATACGAAAAGACTGCTAATACATCCATATTTAGGGCTCAGAAATCTGCCAGTCTGAACTTGGGTTTATCTCTAAAAGCGACCTCTACGTAAGACTGTGGTGTAACTGCAATACTCTACCTTCACAGCTTTCACATGCCTCATTCTCCACCCCTCACCAAGATGGTACAGTTCTTCTTGCCTCTACTTCATACTGGCATAGTTTTCATTCTGATGACAGACAGTTCACAGCACCTGCTTTCCTCTCTGCTGAAACTGTGCAGTCTAGACACCCATGCAGAGAATGACAGGGAAGTTGCTCTTTCACAGGAAGTGCATTTGAATGTCAAATATGAGGAGAGAACTTAAAATACCACAGAAGAAAGATGTCCCTACTTCTGCCTGAAGAGGTCTCTCATGAACCCAAATGGGGGAAGAGAGAAGAACGTACAAAAGAACGGAAAGATGAGGAGGAGGACTACAAAAAGAAAAAGAGAAGAATGTATGTAACAGTAATGAGAATAGGAGAGCACTGCAGAACTTACACAGTTGTCCTCCGACCCGGTGGCGATGAAGCGTCCACAAGGAGAGAACGCGGCGGTGCAGGGGTGACATCGATTCATGTGGCTCTCATATCGACGAACACACCTGGTGAGAGAGACCTATTACACCATGGGAACACCAACTCTACTGATTTCAGATCAGACCTGACACTGCTTAGCTGGATACCGCTGTGGGATTGGGAAACCAGGACATTCCACAGTCTCCTTTCGTTTGAAAGGTCCTGCAGATGAGTGGAAAAAACCACCAACAGAACCTGATCTGAGTGAGAGGGCTGGGTCAGAGCTGGCACTGTGTATATGTGTGTGACTGTGTGTGCCTGTGTGTGCTTCCTGAATCCACCATTAGTGAATCTCTGGCATGTTTCCCCTCCTTTCAGCCATTTCCTGCGAGTGACAGTAGTGGCCACAGGTAACATATCTGGCCCCCGTGCTCCTCTCTGATTAAGGAGAACTAGCGGCATCCAGCATCTTCCCGTGAGGTCATGCTTTTGGCATGAGGGAGAGGGAGAGGGAGGCTTCGGGGGAGAGAATTCGCCCCAGCTCCAAGGCCATTAATCCCGGAGCAGAGCTATTTCATACATGCACATCATTTGTTCCAGCAAATTTTGCTGCATTTTTCAGTCATTAATTTGATTTGTGTCAGATCGCTAAAAGTCTCTGCACTGCTCCAAATGAGAATAACGCTACCGTACCTGAGGGACTTCATCTGTGAAATCAATAATGATGGTTTTAATAATACTGTGCATTTAAGCACCACTCTCCCGCTGCAATTACACTAATCATGAAAACATTGCACTATAGGAAAATCTAAATAGAGGAGTGCAGCTTTGCCGACTCCAGGACAAAATAAAGGCTGATTCCGGTCACTCTCCAATACAGTGCTTCATAGAAAGCATTCTTAGGCCTCAGTGTGTGTGGTCATTACACAGGCCTGGTAGCTTGTGCCTGGTAGACACATCTGGAGCTTGTTTTCCAATAAAATGAACCAAAAACAAAAACAAGTTCCTGATTTTGACCATCTGAATTTTTACCATAGCAAACCACCTAAGGGTGGGCCGCACCTTTCAACAGTTTCTAGGGAGTCACGAGACTCACTGTGAGAGGGAGATGATTCCCTACTGTTGGCCCAAATGAAACACAGGAAACTGACATGAACGAATGCCGATTACCCTGACACGGCTGCTGTGTTCCTTCATTTAAGCACTTGGGCATGTAATTGCTTTACCACAAGTCAGACAGAGTAAGGCAAATGAATCTGTGGATGGTCAATCTAGGTGAATGAGCTACAGAATAGGACAATTTAAGGACTGTGAACTCTGGCAAAAAGATTCTCTCTACAGATGTTTCAGGATGTCTTACAAAATATACCAGTGCTTGTCAAACAATATATTCCACAATATCCCAAAACCTGTATTTTTACTGTAATTTTAGTTCATATATTTTATCATATATGTTTTACATAAATTTTAACACATTGTATTATATGTAAGTTTCATATTTCAACTGATATATCCTTAGGGGAAACCTTTGCCCAATTCAGAGATTTTCTCATAGATTCATGTGCTAGCATGATGTGCCAACAATAGTAAACATTTGTAATCAAATGAAACAATTCTGATTCCAATTATGAAGTTACAAGTGGATGGAAAGACGTGCTCAGTCATTATCATTATACATTAGACAACAGACATTAAAGGGGGGATTCTGCATAGTCAAAAACCACTTTCCAATATTAACGTACTGATAATTTCTATACACAATGAACCTGGGCACAATTAATAGATGAGAGGGTTAGAGCACTGGCTAGAAGTTGAGAACCTGAAATCCATATGGACAATGCCGCTGCTCTTTTGAGTAAGGCACTATCCTTAAATTGCCCCTTACAGATCCAGTGGTATAAATATTATAAGTAATTACATTACTGTCATTAAGGAGACGCTCTTGTCCAGAGAGACGTACAATTTTATCCATTTATCTGGCTGGATATTTACTGAGGCAATTCTGGGGTAAGTACCTTGCCCAAGGGTACAACAGCAGTGCCCCAGCAGGGAATCAAATCAACAACATTTCAGTTATAAGCCTTGCTCCACATTGCTACACTACTGCCCCCATAGATATGTTACAGAATGTGTAAGATAAAAAAGTGTCTATGAAAAGAATAAACAATATTGTACTATTAGGTTGAAACACTTAATCTGTAGAAAAATATCTATCAACAACCACACACTGAATAGATAAATTTTGTAACCCATCTATTCGGTAAGAAGGAATAAAGAGACCAAGGGAAGCAGGGAAAACATTCAGTGCTCCTGGACTGGGGTGATATCTGGCAGCACAGAATGAGTGGAGCAAAAGAGAACGACACCACGAGGGCAGAGGTCATGATCTCTGCTTTCATCCCTGCCCAAAAGAGCAGAAAACAAGCACAGCACTCCAAAACACAGGTTATCACAACCTGGAACTCATTGAACCCCAGTTGTGGTGGTGTCGAAACAAATCTTGCTCACGCAGACTGCAGAGGCGCGCTACTGAGAGTCGTTTTTTCCCCCTTTTTGATCCAGTTTTCTGGGTCAGTGTGCGGAGATTTTTTTGAACGTGTGCAGATAATGACACTGAGCTTGTTCCAGGAATGCGTCTCTGTGTGGAGAGGGAAACTCACGCTTCATTAGCAAGGGCATAGTGGGAAGGTCAAGTCTTCACAGGCCTACAGGGTTTCCAAAATCCAACTTAGCCCGTGCGAGCCACTCATCCAACTAGTTATCTGGATCAAATTTTCTGCTATTGACCTTGACATCATGCTGTATCAAAAAATCTACAGTCTACCCTCTGAAAGTGATATGTCCTTACATATTTAAATTCACTTTCAGGTTTAAGTTGAAAGTCTTTTTTAAGTTTAAGACTTTTTTGACTAACTGGTACATGGTAATTGTGCTTAAAAACACACTATTAATATTATGTTGTTAAAATATTATTGCATATTCAGATATTACATTTTTGTCACATTTTAGCAATTCAAATGTATGAACTGATACGATACAAATTCATGTTTACTTCAGTGGGTATGCCCATGCCAAGATGCAGAGAAATCCCTTTTGTAAGCAGGTGTGCTACCATCTAGCTGAAATATCCCAACCTGGAGTACATAAGCATGAAGCACCTTTGACTTGTTTTAATCAATTCTAAAGTGTCATGTCTTGAGACTTTAAATCAAGCACAGTATAAGAGGGCATGCTTAAGTATCTTTAGGAGTGTTGTCAGTTCTGCAGGATTTTCAAGTATGACCCAACAGGGAAACGCTGTCTGCAACAAAACAAGACTTTGCATGATCTTTGCTTCTTTCAAAGCAGACAGTGTGTAATTGTACTGGGGAGGTTTCACTGGACAGATGCAGAATGTTCATGTGGCGTGAGATGGAAAGTGCCAGACCAAACAGCAACAGATATTTACCTCAGAGGTGAGAAACAGCATTGATGGAGAGGACAATTGACAGAACCTTACTCTGTCAGCACCAACAACCCCAAGGAACCCCAGTCAAAAAAATGGACACTAGAGACAGAGGGAAGGTTTAAGGCAGCATCACTGCATGGAAATGTGGTGAAGCCACAGAATGCATGCGCCATGACGCAGGCCGTCATTAAGCAGTGCGGAACAGAGCAAACGGTGGTCATTCCAGCGGTCTTTACGGCTTACAGAGGCCGATTTTTCAGCTGTAACGGAATTGCAAATCTGAGAACCCACAGGGCATTGCTGCATTTTTTTGGTGGTCGTGGTGGTCGAGGGAACTGGCTGTCAGACAAATGAAAATGAAAGCATGAACAAGGAATTTCAGGAGTTTCCACTGAACAAGGTCTACCTTTCAATTGTGGTTTTCACAGTAGATCCACAGTTTAATTGGTGAGGTTTAAAAGGCACGCAGGGAATATTAGCTCTGGAGCTTAACCCATCTTAAACCGGTCATAAACCACAGATTTGCATCTAATGAGAGCAGAACTCCATTAATAGTTTTGCACAATGAGTATGACCATATAAAGTGATTTAATACAAACTGTTGCATTTTATTAGGCGGCCATTCATCATCAATGTTTATGGAGCAGCACAATAACACAATAAATTAACTCCCTTAATAATGCTGTCCAGACTGCCAAACAATCATTTCATTCCTTCTTTTCTGCAACCCATGGCATCGACCCAGCCAGACAAGTCGAGGATATTAATGAAAAGGTCAAAATAAATTAGACTAATATTCCTACCGTCTTTGTCCTGTGTGAATGCTGCAGGTACACATCACTTAAGACCACCTATACCCCTTATCCTGCATGCTTGCCAAATGCTCTTTTTTGAGAACTAACTTCTGGGGTTAGATACATTCATTTTACTACACATCTGGCAGCTTCTCATTAGAATACAAGATCACAACAGCTAAGTATAGGGATAAACAAAATTATTTTTAATGCCCCCATATTTCCTTGGTATTTATTTGACCATCTGAGCGGAACAAAAACCAATCATGCACACTAGCCACTGTGTATGACAGTCAGTCTAATGTCACCGTCTCCGCAGTTCCCAATGGCTGCAGACATGTCATGTATTTGGCAAAAATCACACTGCAATAACTGTGCACAGAGGGAGCCAACCAAAATTAATAACAGAAAAAGGATAACAAAGGATAGCATTGTGGTATTCCAGTCAATGTGAAGAGATAAAGCTTTATCAAATATGACACACTACCAGAGACTGAATAGTATGGGAGCAGAGTAAATCAGAACAGCACCTGATGTGTTTTACCTGGTGAAGAACAGCAAGAAGCAGTAAACAGTAATAAATATGTAAATATGTTTTTTCCCCTTACAGTACAGAAGCAATGAACTGGAGGCAGAGACTGTCACTAAACACCAGAGAGATTGTGTTTCAATTTTCATGCTCAAACCCATTTTAGATAACTTTGCATTGCGGGTGACTGCGTACACCACTGCACTATTGACATGAATGCACAACGATAAACCAAGATCAGGCGGGATTGCGCCAGAGACAGAGTCTGGATTCCAGCCAGGATAAAACAGGGCAACGACCAGGGGACCAGCGCATCTCATCCCCCAACAATCACTGCAGCCCAGGCGCACACATGTTCTTTTCCACTGAGCAAGACTGGGTCCAAGGATCCATATTTGTGACCCAAAAGGGAACATTTGGACATTTAGCTTTCCCCTCCAGTATGTCAAATCCAATGTATATAGAACACATCCTCAGCAAATCTTTTGAAAAGCATGCAACCATGGCCAAACATTTGTCCATTTTCTCTTTGACTTTTCACCCCATGCTAAGATGATGTCACTAGCATTTTAACAAGGCCTGAGGAAAAATAGAACTTCCTGCTCTTTGGTATGAGGTACCTTCAGATGCTGGACACATTAGAACTCGACAGGCATGGTTGATTTTGGCTGTGATTACTTTTCTGACCACTTTGCCCTCTAGTGTGTCTAGGGAGAGACTCAGTCAGTCAGTCAGTCTGATGCTCAGTGATTCAGTGAGTCAGGGTCAAAGTGTTTCTTGGGCTGCTTCCTCTGGTTGCATCCAAAAACCTGCTTTCAAATTTCAATTGAAGATCTATATTTTGCCCAGAAAAAGGAAATCAGTATGAATTAAAAAGGAAAGATAAGCCCACTGGAACTGGTAGTTTGCCATTACACTATCTGCACCATAGAACCATGGGCTTGAGGCCAAGTGTGGCCTTTGTCATTTCTGAGGGATGCAGTCTTTTTCGGATTTCTCTTGTGTGCTCCCCTGGGAATGAACACTATTCGCAGAACACACACTGTCCTGCTTAAGTAGCTCTGTTGATTATTGCAGGAAAAGCAGTGACACCAGGTGAAAACCACAACTTTACCAGATACTACACTTCAGCATCTGTGTCCTTCTGAAGAGTTGACTGACAAGCTGAAATTGAATGAGTAGGAAAAGTACTGAGCTTAACCACCACACACGGAATAATGCTGTCAGGGGGAGAGAAGAGGAGAGCGAAAAAAGAAAACTTTCACACATATTTCTGCAACACATTCCATGTGTTTCTCCTCCATTCAGACGGCAGGAACAGGTCACTTGATGACAGACCACAGGACCCGAACCTGACCAGAACGCGACCTGGAAACAAGGAGCAAATATTTATCAGAGACAGGGGAAGCATTCGACAGTGTCTGGGGCCTGGCGACAAGTGCGGAAAGAGACTCAGACTGAAGGAATGAAGGACAAAAAATTACTTAATTTTTTACGCTTTGCCAAGAACCTAAGCAAAAGAATTTTAAACACTAGGAGCTGCATTTTCTTTGCAACATCCGCCATCATCCTTATATGGCCAATTTACCACAGAATGGACTTCATTTTTCCCTGAATGACAATGGGAAAAAGCTTTTCCATATTATTATATTTTGCTTGGCCGGTATAATTCCAGAATCAATTTAGATCAGCTTGGATCGACTTAAATCAAAATGTTTACTTGCATTATGCATATCAGGTTAATACTGAATTGGCAACTTACTGTATATGGCTGAAACTTAGATCTGAGAATTGGATGAAGTACACTGCTTAGTAGAATAACAGAAGCATCTAAACTGGACCAAAACCCATGACATCATGTGCTCCTGACTCAAACTCCACACTAATCATTCTAATAAAGGTTTGATTTGGACTCTTTGAACATTAAAAAAAAAATAATAATAATAATTTCACACTCTTCAGAAGGGTCTAAGGTCTAATAGCTCTCTGAAAAAAATCCAACTGTTGGACAGCAATGAGGAGCAGTTGTTCTCAGACAGACAGAGGGACATGTGTGAGGAGAGGACGGTTTGAATTCCAGCAAATCCTTCCCTTCTTTCATCTTTACCCAGGCCAGTGTGGTAGGTCCAACCAGTGACCACTCTCTCACTACCGAGACCCCACACTGTGATTCTTTCTGTTTTGGAAATTGCTACCCCTATAAATATTCATGAACGAGCACGTTTTCAGTTATTGACAGTTGCAATAATTGTACTCATATGCTGTACTCTGAATGAAAGTTCATAAGTTTCTGTTTTTTGTCAGAACTCTAGCTTTAACAATGTTGGAAAATAACTCTAAACAGGACAGGGAACAGGAAATTCACAGAATGTCATCTCTTTGCTATCACAGAGTATTTCTGGTCCTTTACTTCCAACCAGGATCACCTGAGTTGTCTGAAGAACTTTATGTACTACAGCTTGATGAGCAAGCCTAATTTAGCTGCTGTGAGTCACCCAGAGAATTTGATACACAAAGTGGATGAAAATATATAGACAGGGGAAACAAATCACCTTGAATTCCTTGATAAAAATGAACTTTTAACAACTACAATGTATTACTGTTGTTTAGTCATAGCTAAACTCTGCAACAACCCCATCTGTTAACCAAACTGAGGGAGGAAGCAGTAGATCACCAAGACCTGACACAAGCGCCAGTATTTTTGCATGCAGTGTACAAGAATTTCCACCAAGAAAAGTCACCCAGAGTGGCAGTGCATGGCTGGAGGACTCGAGCACAGCAGTGGCTGTATTTTACATGATCACATTAATGAGAGGAAACATGGGCCAGGTTGTTTTTGGTACCCCCTGATGTACTGAGGAAATTTGGCTGATTACATTTCTAAGATTTGGAACTGTTTTTGGGAAACCCTTAAATATATACAAACAGTGCGGTATGTGCATAAAACTGCTCTTTGCGTAGCCATGAAAGTCTTTATTAGCCATCCTCTTATTCATGTGCATTTCATAATAAAATATATTCCCAGTCTTGCGTGGTAGGTAGACAAACATGCCAGAACCATCATCTTGGCATCTTTACCCAATAAAAATGAGCATGTAAACAACATAATAGACAATAACTGATGTAAAACTGGCAACACTGTACCACCCAGCTAACAGCTCCAATATTTCCATCTTTGATTTTCATTTCATTACATTTATTTGCTTAGCAGACACTCTTATCCAGAGCTATTTAGGATAGGTCACAATTCTCATATATTGGGTCACTGGGGGTTAAGTACCTTGCCCAGGGGTACAAAAGCACTGCCCCAGGAGAGAGCTGAACCGGTGACCTTTGGGTAACAAGCCCATCTCCTTACCATTACACCACACTGCTGCCATACTTAATTTTATTTAGAAAGCTTCCCAGTGCATTCTTTCATACATTACTATACAATTGTACCTGTGTTTCCATCAGGTTTAGCATCACAGTGAAAATGGATGCACGTGCACCTGTATCTTTATGGTCTTCGTATGGAATTTACCATGAGATAATCTGCAGCACTGGCTCTGTATCCTTGCTGTGAGTCCCTGGTTTTAGCAACACGGACAGAGAGACAAACTCCCAGCGTTCCTTTCCAAGATTGATCGACATCAGATGTACGTCAAAGCGCCAATATGCTGTTTACTCCGCAAGAGCAGGACAGCTAGCACTGCCAATACAGAGCTCTGCATGGCTGCGGTTGGAAAGTGCAAGAAGTCGGGGGTTTTTGGCCGCTCTGAGAGGGGAGACAGCCGAGATCACTCCAGGGCTGCGCTGAAACCGCAGAGGTTTTAATGCTCTTTTCATTCTGAAACATTACATCCTTAAAATATGCATGCCTTTGCAAAAATCGAAAAAACATTGCACAATACCGTCTACGTCAAGGGGGAAACGACCTAAAGCAAATACACAGATATTACTAAATTGTTCTGCTGCAAACTGAAATTATCGGTAATAGCAGGGTGATTCTCAGCGTTTAACCATAGCTTTGCTTTGCAAAAGAGATACTAATGACAGTGTAAATCATGAGGGGAAAATGGAAAATAAATAGTTCTTTTTAGTGGTAATACTGTTCATATTGCATATTACCAAAAGCATCCGTGTCTAAAGAGGTCACAGTGTCAAAATGAATGCAAACGTACAGGTGAGCAGAAAGGGAGGACAGCAGCAAATGCGCTGATTCTGAGCAGCCCCGTCAGCTTAAACAATGAACGCCAGGTTTGAATCAGTTTGAATCATCTGGCTCAATGCCCATAATAGTACAGAACCCCACTGGTACTGACAAAGTAACACCTGCCATTTCCTCTAAAATGTTTTAGCAACCATTGCTGTGGACCATGGTTTCCACGTGCTTGCTTCATTAATTTGGCCTTGAAACCAACATATGTTACTACCGCAGCGTAACCTTTATCATTCCTGACGTTGACAATCGGCAGCAGAGATCTAGGGGCAACCAACACACCATCCATTCTCATTGGCTGGCTTTGGTGGCCTATGGGGCTCTTTGTAATCTTGACCCCCACAATGTTTTTTCTTAGCAGCTGGACAAGGTTCTGAAATCAGACTGGTGTGAAACAGGCGAGGAGCAGAGGTGGAGCAGGTCAGGGTATGTGGTGCTGCATCAATCAAACACACTGCCACAGTGTTGACAAAACATCTCAACGCATTACTGCCCTCTTCGGGGCAGTCACATAGCCTAGCTGTTAACCCCACTGTGCAAGATGAGATTAGAGAGACTAGAGAAACCTGACAGCTGAAATACTGAGAACAAACAAATATGTCACCTGGACAAGTGTTTGGTCTGAACTGAAATCAGCGACACATCATATATTTGACTTGGATATATATTGGGATATTGGTAAAGACAAACTCTAGTCCAGCCTTTAAGGAAGTTAAAATACTCTGTGTTCACGTGCACTTTTTATGGGTGACATGTGAAACCCCTACTTTTGAAATCATCCATCAGTGTATTTGATGACTACGGGCAAAAAACTGTGGTCTCTGGGATATGGTGCCTTTGATACATATTATACCTGTCTCTGGCCTTCAGCAGTGGGCCTATCGCTATTGAGGAGGGAGGAAACTGATGTCAGAGGTCCAGCTGAATGGTCCAGACAGCATGTGACCCACCTGAGAGTGCGCAGGTCCCAAAGCTTTAGACCGTCCGTCACTGCGCTGGTCAGGAAGAGGTTGTAGGAGTCAAGTGCCTGCGTCGTGTACATGGAGCCCTGCAAGAGAAGCCCAACACTGAAAATGACCTGTCACCTCTCAGACCTCAAAACGCCGACCCAGGTCCCATCACAGTCCCATCACTCTGGTACAGGCAGACTTCACACTCAACAGCAACACCATCATCCGTTATCAGTTAAGCTTTAACGCTACAAACCTCGAGCCTTGCTGCCACGGAAACAGAAAAAAAGCATCTATCCAAAACATCTTTTTTTCCTGATCATTACCAGATTTCCAAAGACGTAAAAATGTATTCCATTTTCCTCCCTCTCTGTCTCTCGGTTTTCTCCCCAGTTGCAGCGGCGCTCCGAGAGCCATAGGCAGTGTGTCCCTGGGGACTCTGGGAGATTGGAAGCAGGTTTGAGGTAACCCTGAGACGTGGAGTTTCCATCATTACACTGCACACCAGAGCCGACGGAGCCGGAGTGGAAACATATTTGTCATTCTTTTCCATCTCCCTGAGACCGAGCACACAGAGAGGGGGCAGACGAGATGGTTCTTTTCACTCGCTAAAACAAACAAAGACACTTTTATTTACCCTGCACAGACACTCGCTGGCTCAATTTATGACGTTGACTGTGTTTAAAGCCTTTGATGCTACAGCGGGGTGGGGGAGGGTGTTGGGGGGGATCGGAGAGTTTTTTTTTCATATTTCCCGTAAGAGTGTGGGAAAGCCAGGCTGGGAGAAGCCCTTCAACTCAGCTTTCCAAGCAGCCAGCGGCTTTGAGAATCTCCAGGTGATCGTTGAGCAGGAAAGGATGGAAAGTTGAAGCAGGAGAGCCGTTTCCCATTGTGCTGCAGGTTTAGCAGGCTGAGAGTCGAGCCGGGGAGGGGGGGTGATGGTGGAGGGGGTTGGTGGTACTGGGTAGGCTACCTCCGGTTGCAGGAATTCCCGGTGATCCCCATGCATTAACCTCCAGGCCCCTAAGAGGAGCGAGGAGGACCCCCGAATGACGCACTGCCTCCAGTCTCAGCTGAGTCAACACAGCCACGATAGCCCACGATGCACTGCGCACAAAGGGTGGCGTGACAGGGAGCGGGCGTCTTCGGGGCGAGAGGGACGCTCCCCGGTGTGGGAGAGTGCACTGCAGCTGAAGCCACGCCACCAGAGTAAAGCGCTTAATCCAGGCCACTGGGGGCAGTTTACTCTGCTAATCTGCATTGCCCCCCTGTGACGTGGAGTAGATTGGGTAACTGCACATGTGAAAAGTCACATGGTATCCCCTCCCACAGCAGGTGAGCTGCTCCTGTATTTTGTATGAGCAAGTGCATTCCTGCTATCCCCTGCCACATCCCATTTTCACCCAGTTCAGCCACCTCAGCTGTTGTGTGGTGAACATTATGAGGAGAAATAGCTTTCAAGCACAACCCAGGAAGGTGCTACACATGGTGGTCAAGCTGAGTCACCCTCACTCCATTTTAAAGCAAAAATCCATCATATTGACAGAGCTGATATTTATGGTAAAGCTGCCATTCAGAAACCACTTGTAACTAAGGCCAATGCCCATCAATGCATAGCCTTGTGTAATGAGCAAAACACTTGGATCTCTGAGGAATGGAGGAAAGTAATATGGTCTGATGAGTTGTTCTGTACTCTTTTTCCTACATCTGGGCAGGTTTACGTTTGGGGAATACCAAAGGAAGCCCTCACATGCCTGTTCCCAAATGCTAAACATGGTGTTCAATCTGTTATGGCATGGGTAGCCATGTCCTGGGAGTCACTGGGTCTGATTATTCCACTGCATGGTAGAATTACAGCCATGGAATACAAAGCCATTTTGGCAAAAAAATTTTCTTCAAGATGTTTTCCATTTTCCAAGGTGATAACGCCCCCATGCACGCTCCTAAACAAATTCAAGAGTGATTTCATAAACACCAGGATGAGGTCAAACACCTTCCACAGCATAACTAGCCATCAAAACTAAACATCATTGAACTTTTATGGGAAGTTCTGGAGCACAGAGTGTGGAGTAGATTTATACCTCCTTCCACTGTCACAAAGCTAAAGTCTATCCTTGATGAATGGTCCAATATCCTACTAATAACAGTTGAAAACTTGTGTAGCAGCATTCCAAGAGAGACTGAAGGCATTCTGAAGGCACGGGGTGGCACAACTCCCCATTAGTTAATAAATACTCAAATCTTGTTTGGTGTTGCCATTATTGTCTACTCCCTGTATACTTACACCACCAGAAATTCCATTAAATAGTCATCCATGAATTTCACACACACACAATCCTTCCATATGAGTTGCAAGTAGGACATGAACAAGCATGGACAGGCACAAGCATGTTTCATAGGCTCAGAACTGAAAGCCAGTTTTGGTGGCGTGATACTGAAGTACACCCCCTGGCTAGGATGCCTATTTATCATATAGCCATCCACAATCCATCTCTTTTAATGCTGAGGGCCTTGCAGAAATGCCGTGGGCGGCAGATATTCCACTATAACATCAATGAATGGTTACACATGGGCTGAGTTAATGTTTTTATCAATTCTGTGCAGCAGAGGAAGTGGCTTTGACTTCAGCTTAGTCAGGCCTGTTGGCTATAGTGCAGTCTCATAGGCGATGTGGTGCACAATGCAAAGCTAATGCACAGTATGCAATATAGCAGGAATGTGATTACGCAATAAACTCCATCCCGGTTACGTTCTCCAATGCTACTTTCCCATGTCAATTTCCATCATTGGACATTTCAGGATATGGGTGCAGACGCTCAACAAGATGAGTGATGATGATTACTGCTGTACGGGTCTGCCTCGGAAATGTTTGCTCATACAGATGTCTTACTGTGGCTACTTTCCTACAAACCACAAACATGCACCAAAAAGATCCTACCACTTATATAATGTGCGTTAATATGCATCTTATATAATACGGGAGCAGGTCTGCCAGACATAGATCCTTTAAGTGTCTGTGTGATGGAGTGTTTCAGCTATTATGCCATTTCACAGTATTCTCTTCCAATCCTAACTTTCCCTCCTCCTCCTCCACCACCTCAAAAACCTCTCCTTTTGACATCCAGCCACCTACAGCCAACCTGATGCCCACTTTTATCCTGCCACCTCCCAAAGCCCAGACACTCTGTAAGTGCAGGTCTGTCGGCAAGCGTGTCAAAAGCAGAGTCCTAAAACAACTCTCTGAAGCATGAATAATGCTGGAGCTACAGCACACAGACACCTTACTCAGCAGAACAGCAGCTGGGCAGTCAAGCTGGGAGACTGCAAAAGGTTTTCAGTCTGTAGTCTGCCTCAGAGGTACAGCAAAGAGACAGCAGGGCAATACATACATAGCAGGACAGAGGGAGACAATATGCATGATCAGTGTCTGTGGGAACAGCTCCACCCCCCAATATGGGGTTTCTGTTGTACGTATGCCATCATGCACTGCTGATGTTGTTCCGACAATGAATCTCAATACACACGCTCCAAAGCTTGCAGCAAAGATATCCCATCACGGCTTCACTTTTTATCTAAGATTCTGGGTAGATTATGGTTCAGTAACCTAATTAAGGTTCACATAACAAGTGGCATTTTGGAAATGAAATACACTATACACTAACAACCTGAAAGTGGGGTTAACATTAAACAGCAGATTCATTTTTTGTGTCTTTATAAATGAAGCAATGAAGCAACTGGCTTCTTTTCTCTCTTTTCTCCTTACTCCCTCCATTTCTGCTGTGGATCGTTTCTGCGTTTGTGAGGGCTACATGTGGGTCTGAGTAGGTGCAGCTGCAGAGGCTGTCTCCTGTGCCAGGTTTGTCTCTGTCCCTTTCTCTCTCCCTCACATTTTTTCCTCTCTTCTCCTTCATACTGGGCCAGCAGACGCTGAGGTTACACAGCCAAGAATTCCAGAGGAAGTCAAAAGTGTCACAGGGGGGAAAGGGATTACGGAGGAATAAGAGTCCCAGCATGCTCAGTGACTTCTCATAAATGTTGCCAAATTAGATTTTACATCTTCACAGTGAATGGTGTTCCAGCTTTTTGGCCACATTTGGTGTCACTCATGAAGATTAGGCCTTGAGAGGAGGAGGAGGTGAACAGGAGAGACAAAGAGAAAAGGAAAAAGATGGTGGCATTTCTTAAGGCGAATAAAGACAGTAAGCAGATGCTTACAAATTCAGAACCCACATGGAACAAAAACCAAAAACATCTCCAGCACTCCAGACCCAGGGTTGCCTACCCCTGCCTTAATACTCTGGGACAGTAACACTTAAAACCCTGTAACCTGATTCCTGTGCATCTCAAATGCAAGGCCACATCCAGCGGGTGAAATGGAAAATTTCTGCACCATGAAAAACGGAACACTTGGTATATGTGACATTCCCACCATTGAAACTGATTTACCATTTTCCAATGGGTATTTCAGCAAGAAGTGATGGTAGAGATAAAGACAACCAAAGTATGTCAACTTTAAGGCCATGATTTTCAGTAATAAAGTATTAATAAAGGCTTAATACAACCTGTTCAAATTTCAATGATCCCCGAGAAATAAACCTTCAGGATACCTGGAAACCACCACGATTGACTGAATGTACACAAAATCTGTTTTTGTTTTGTCTTCTGTTCAGGACATTTTCAAGGGTCAAAGCTTCAAAGATCACCTTTTTACAGGTTGAGGATGTATGCCAAGTAAAGCTCTCTTGTTTTTTTCTTAATTTATATTAATCTGGAATTTCTAATGGAGAAGACCTCACAAAATGTTGAAATTTAAACATCCTGTCTGGTGAAAGACAAATGATAACCATAATCTTTGTGGGATATATTTGTTCTGTGCACAGTTATGCCTTTGTGCAAGTGTCCCGTTGGATCCTTCCCAAGAAAAGCCAGTCTCCAGCTTCTGTGTCAGAAACAGAGCAACGGCACGCAAGAGGGAAACAAAACTAAGCACTAACATTTGCCTTCATTGGTTCGTCGCTGTTTTTAATAAGCTATGAGGAATTAAAACACAGAACAAATGTGTTCTGTGAGTATGTGGCAGGAACTGAAGAACAAATGTTGCATAAGGAAGGCCTTGGACCCAGTTTTTCATGTTATGCAATGCCTAATCACTTTATCGACCATTTGTTTGTGAATTTATTTATTTATTGGTGGTTGCAAGTCACATCTAGCTGAAATCCAACCATAAAATGAACCAAAAAAGAACACAAGTTTGAAAGTATGCATTTATTGATGAATGTAGACTTTTAATGGCCAATAAAAGTTGCATCTATCCCGGAATTCTTTCCATCTAGCGGAATTGGAGCATTTTATTTTGGTTTTAGGATTAGTCTGGGAGGTGTGCTTACTGCAGAGATTTAAACAGTTATGTAAACGGCTCCCCATTATGGGAATATAGTCATAACTTCAAACGTTCTTGACCCAGATCTCTAACCCGATGACATCACCTCAATGTGCTCAAAGGCACAAAAAGAACAGGATCACAATCTTACCCCTGCTGCTCAGCTTTTACTGTGTATGATAAGGCTCTACATAAAGTAACTCCATTACTGTCACACTATCCCATTAAATTGATAAAGGCTTGCAATAATTTGTGATGAAATGTGTGCCCCATGTTTACTAAGAGTCTTCCACTCGGGTACTCAGGTCAGAACAACCCGATTCCACAGTGATTGAATGTGACTGTTCACTGAGCCTGAGCCAAAACATTAATAACACAATGGAAATATTTACTGTTTTAACACAGAAATTTATGTCCTCAGCTCTGCTCTCCCTGGTATCCCACAATATACCAGTTTCCCCAGATTAAAATGCTGGTCCTTTTTCCATAATGTAAATCTAAAATTAAAACTGTACTCCCTTAACTTATCTATCCGAAATTTCCATTCTAAAAATTTAGGAGTGGTGGCTAACATCTGTATTTCATCCACTGTAAAAGCGTACCTGATTGTGGGCGATGTGATGGACCGCTCTGGTATGGGCGTCAGGGATCCCCGCAGCAACACGCCCCACATTCATGTCAAACACGTCTATAGACCGGTCAACACCACAGGCCAATACAATGTCTGTGTGGAAAGGTTAAGGTGAACTTCATGTGCTTCACGGACCCAAGAGACAAAAGATATCAACAACAAGTTTAAAACAGCAAGGATTTCTTATAAAATGATATAATTTAATTATAACAGATAATTCTGACTATACAAACTGATTGGTCAACTTGCCATTCCAGCCGTGCTATTGTTCACCATAACAGCACAATTACATACAAAGTAAGGGTGCCTAGTGTGGTTAGCTAGCAGCCCACAAAACAGAGCACCAGTTTTACACATTTAAAAATATCACTACTGATAGTTCATTAACTGCTGTTAGCATTCACAGTAAATAGCATCTACAGCTCTCAGCCAGCTGGTTAGATAGCTATAAACTTTTCCTTCACTCACCACAGCTACCTATAGTCTGTTTCTGAATTTGAAGAATCAGAACTCAGAAATTCACTTAAAAGTCTCCATTTATCTATTTACCATTGCCATCAAGCTGTCTTTTGCTTCACGGGACTGCATGCATCAATAAATCACCTTGTGTGGCCTGAGGATTGTCAGGGCAGTGGGTGCATAACTGCCTCTGAATCACTGCAGTCTCCCAACCAGAGGTTTAAGAGTTACTCAGCTGAGTCTGCTAATGAGTCCCTGTTAGCTAGTTAAGCAAATTATTGTTTCAGTGTTTTAGTGTGTGTTAGTGTCAGTTAAGCATTTAGGTGTCAGTTAAGGCTACTGCATATGTAAAGAGGGGACATTTGTAGTTTACACAACCTGTAAA
Organism: Megalops atlanticus; assembly: GCA_019176425.1. NCBI lineage: Eukaryota > Metazoa > Chordata > Actinopteri > Elopiformes > Megalopidae > Megalops > Megalops atlanticus. The sequence continues at coordinate 13,006,894 of CM032890.1, read as the reverse complement.
TTCACTCTGTCATTGGATTACAAACCAGGGAGAAAATGTGATTGAGTTGTTAGAAGGCAGAAAGCTCCCTTCAATGCTAATGGACAGCTTTACTGGAAAAAGAAAATGGAACTGGAACAGAAAATGCTGAACCAACATGGCCAGGACCTGGACTCATACGCAAGTGAATTTCTAAAAAAATGAGAATCAATCTAGCCAGCTGTGCCACTAGCTAACATTAGCTGACTAGTTATGAAGTGTTCACAAAAGCTATCATTAATGAAGCAATAACCTCTCACAGTTAAACCTGAACTTAATGCATCATGGTGTACCATTCACCTATCACAAAAGAACACAGCTGTCAAAGTGAAGCAGGCTCCGTAAGCATGGAACTTTGACAAGTCAGCCCCTCCTTGTAAAGAAGAAACACAGCCCAGCAATAATAACAGTAATCTAATGCCTTTGAAGGCAGATGAGAACAGGAAGGCCTGGGGATTCCCTGGCTTAAGTTCTGAGGCAGGACCTGCCATTTCAGTCCCTGTCAATCACCCCTTCACCCAACATTCATCCTGCTTCACTGTACCTTATCCCAAGGAATTACAAAACTGTCATGAAATAGAGATGAATCTTGATAGTCTGTAAACTTTTTTTTCCCTGGGAATGTGAATAACTCCAAGCTGATCATCTAAGCCATGGCAAAGGCATGATATTTATAAAGTATCCCTTCTTCTGTAAAAGGTGGAACCCTGAATAATGCAGCTACCAAATAGAATGGTGGAAAATCTTACCAGGAAAAAAAAAGTAATATCCATTTTCCATGACACCCACAGCCAAGTCCAGTGCCTTGTACGACCTCAGGGGAGAACATATTTCACATAGAAAAGTTAAACACGGACCAAGTGGCACAGCAGATTTATTACAAAATAAATGTGTTGTATACCTTTAACAAGAACTTGGGAAAGAGACATTCCTGAGTATTAAGGCACTTTAGATGATTTACAGAAAAGAACAGAATTAGCCCCCCCAGGGTTCCACGTACGGCGCTTATTAGGCAGACAGACTGGAGGTGTTTGGGATATGGCAGAGGATCATGTTACTTAATGCACCATGCATATCATATAAAAAATAAACATTCCAGTTCTGTCCTTTTCCACCCCTCTCACCGGCATTATGGATTAAAGGCTATTATTGTGATGATTGTGAAAATTCCAACATTAGCTGCATGAGAGCGCAGTCGGTTTGGTTTCACAAAGCATTCCAGAGATGAAATAAAGGGTCGTGTACAGAGATGAACTCAATGATAAATAGCCTAGCATTTACTGTTAGAGACTCCCCACTGCAGAGAAATCAAACCCATAAATGAATATGGATTTCTGTATTAACTGACAGCACAAGAGAAATAAATATCAAAACTTTAAAAAGAAACTGACCGAACTTCACCTATAATATACGCCAGGCTGGTTTCACTGGTTTTAACTGACAAAAGGTGAGATGCATGGGCTCCCAGGTTTTTGTAACTGCTTTGGACTTTGTGATAAGTTTTTGTGTGTTAGCTGTTTTTTTTTCCATAAAATTTTTGACCCAAGTTAAGTTTAGAGCAATCAGTTCTGTGATGGACTTTTGGGCAACAGTGCAAAGCAATGGTGAGGGCACTCAACATGTAACCAGGGTAGTGTTCAACAGGCTGAGGGCCAAAGCAAAGGTGCTGATGGGAGTTTAAGTTCAAAGTCATAATTTTGGTAGACATTTTACACAGGCTTTTGCTGCAGTAATTTTTGGAGACGTGAACTGAGCACAAAGGACTGTCCAAAGGACTGTCAGTACCACGTGCTGTAAGGATACAGGAGAAGAACTGGTTGATTGCAGACGCGCAGGTGATGTCTGTCTCTGAGCTCATCCCGAACTTCCCTGTTAGTTTGCACAGGCTCTTCTGGTGGTACCTGATGGAGGATCATAATTTGGTTATGGTCTGGAAAGAAATGGAGTGATATCACAGTCATTCCAGAACTAACTGAAGTCAGGATAAAAGATTAATCAATCACATGAAAACTATGGCGTACTTTTAGGCTGAATATAGACTAGACCAAAATACAAACAGAAAGTAATCTAATTTGACAATCTTGGCAGACTCTCAGCTGTCAAACGGGTCCATATTCAGTATCTATGACTCAGCCACTAACGATGGATTACAGTCAGATAGTCACTCCACGCGATGTAACATTGATCAGATGCCTTGTGGTTAGAGTCCTCCCCAACACTGCAAACTTGGTGCACATCAAGGGCTCTTTGCTTGACATTCAGTACTGCAGAGATGGAAAGGCACCCTGTCCGGAAGGTGAACTTGTAGATCCTGCTGCATCAGAAATACGCCAGAGAACCTGGGATGTGATCCAGCCTCACAGGCCCCATCCCTGCTTCCATTCACACCTTTGATGAAGACTCAAACCGTCAACCATTCATCATTTTGACTGTTGCTGGGAGAGTGAGACAGCAGATCTTGAGAAAGGACTATGAGCCATATGTTGTCCTCCATCTGCTCCTGAAGCATCCATTCCTCTGAATGGACCCTGACAGCTTACAGCGAAAGGCAGGCGATAAGCAGCAGAGCTCTGCTTGTGGTCAGAAGCTGACTGAAAACAGACACCCATCAGGCCAGAGGCAGAAGCTACAGCCAAACCTGTAGATAAACATGTAGACTTACATGTTAATACATGCCAATAAACATGTACACTTACGTGTGTGACATATGTATATGTGTGTGCACATATACAGGGGAACTTGAATTTGAGAGACCCATGAAAGACCCATAAAAAGAGGTGCATATTTCCCCTTTTATAAATCCTTCCAGTTCTGATTCCATCTCAGTTCATAAGCTCCATGGCACCCACATGCCAGAGTCCTTTTTAAAATATACTGTTTAATTTGTCATTTATTTATCCATCTACACTGTGTTCTGAACCTGCTGACATGTGCTCAACTCCTAGGTTGTGAGAAAGATGCAGGTGAAACATGATGACTGTGTTTTCTGTGGCTCTACGCGCACAGTGTGTTAGGATTTGCCACGCCTGAGAGCGGCCTGGAATAACACAGAGAGAAAGAGAAGAAACCTGCAGCAATTGACACCACGTCATTTCAAACTGCCAGGAGCAGGCAAAATAAATTTAAAAAAGGGAATATCCAATATCCAGCCAAAGACAGAGGAGTTCAGAGAAGGCTGTTCCATGCTTTTGGCCAAGTCTTTGGCACATGCATGGTCTTTCTTGGCTGGGGCACCTGGTGATGGAACTCAGCCACCATGTGGGTTGCAATAGGTAGGTTTCGGTAGGCTAATGGCCAGCCAGAGACTCTTATTATTGGCCCCCACAGGGAACCCGAGCCTTCTGAACAACGAACACCATGAGCGAAAATCACAAACCAAAAAAGGAGAGGAGGGGTGGCCATTTATTCATTCCCTTATAAATTGTAATAAAATATACTTTCATGGAAGAAATGCAAGTGCATTTTAAGTTTTTTGAGTCTGATTTTTGATTGGTTTTTTTTTATAATAACTGAATCTTTTTCAAAGAATTCAATGATGGAATGGATTTCCATTCCTATCAGTATTTTGTGCGTCCTCCTTTGACTTTGATATTGCTGATAAGATGTCTCCTGTCCCTTTCCACAATGTCAAACTTCTAATTCATTTTTGACCACTCCTGGTTGCATGTCTCCAGATCCTTAAGATTTCTGCATTCTCACTCATCTTTTTTTTTAGATTGAATCAAATGATCTATTGGCCAGAACACTTATTTTGTATCGCTTGTTGACAATGATGTATGCTTCTTTGAAATAATATAAAACTGGGTTGTGTTTCAGCCTAAGCTTCTTAACAGGAAGTATTTTCAGCCAGCCATCTTCTGGTGTATATTTGAATACATCTTTCCCATGCGTCTGGTAAGGCCACTACTGCCAGAAGATTGTAATCTATGTTAGACTAAGCTGCAAAGCTGCCTCAACATTTCACAGGCGAGATGCTGGTCTTCTCAACATGGGCTCCATCTCTTCTGCACAAAACATACCACTGATGACCGTGTTCACCCTGTTTCACCTGTGTGTCATCTGAACACAAAACTTGGTTGGAGGTTATTGTGGAGTCTGCTTCTCTGTGTTGTGACTGTGAAGAGGCTTTTTCCTAGCATCTGTGTGATGAATACCAGATTCATGTAGCTGACTTCATGCCTAATCCATCTTTAACACAGGTGTTGTGTAACGTTCCAGAAGCTTCTTCTAAATCTTCAGACAATTGTATCTCTTTCCCAAATGGAAAAGACACATCCTCAGGCATTTGCATCTTAAGCAGTTTCCTAAATGGAAAGTCACATGGTATGTGTCCTTTTCAGGTGCCCTGATTTAAGATGATCCAAATGATACAACCAATGTATTTTCTACCAAGCTAACTAATGTATGTATATCTTCCACAATTCTTTATATTTTAAATGTGGAAGTATAGGCATGTGTCTGTGATGTAACTTTAAACACTGAATAATGGATTGTGCTATGCAAAGAGCAAGAAATAAATCAAATGGACTCCACACTATGCCAAAGGAGAGAGGAGTCAAAATCAAGAGCTGGCACTCTGACAGCACATTGCAATCCTGTATATAATAATAATATGTGCTTGCAGAGGGGGAAAGAACTAAGCTTTTGAACTGAACTAAACCAGAAATAAAACTGAAAAAATTTAAATGCAATGGTGTTTGAGTTGTTAAAAGTTTTGATTTGTCAGTACCTCTTAATGTCATCACGGGTCATGTCAAGGTGATAGAGGTACAGGTGTAAGTTGGAACCAGATGACAGCAACAGGAACTTGTCCAGGTAGTAAAACTGGGCACACTTGATAGGCTTGACGAATCTTTCACTTCCCTGCAGTGCCATGGAAAAGAAATAAGAATTAATCAATTAATCAATCAATCCAATCCAATAAACTTCCCACAATAAACTATCATCTATCTGCTCAACAGACACCAATATACAGGATAAATTACCTCCTCATAATTTCACACTATACTTTGACACTTTATGCAACCCCTTCATACAGTTCATTGCGGAAAAGCACCCTTCTGAATGATAAAACTCTGGTGTCCTACCTGGGATTGAAAACCATAATTTCCCATGTGGTAATTCCCCACTGAATAAAAGGACTCATTGTTTTTTAAGAGACAGCCACACTGTTGTGCACTTGGTGTAGAAAAGGCTCAGCTGGACTCTAAGAGGCAGAAATTTTCATTTTTCAGTGTGGAAAGTAGGACTCATGAAAGCCAATACTCCCAGCCACATATGAGAAGGGCGCTGCCCTCCTCAGATGGCCTTCGTAACAGCGGTGCGGTTCTCTTTAGAGACCGTGGCAGGGCTCTGTGTCCACCGGCTCCACAGAGAAAGGCGTGATTACAAGCCGTCATGTCTCATTGCCCAGTTCCTCTCAGTGGGCCCACGAAAAACTAACGTTGCACAACGACAGTGATGGAAAAGTCGTTAGCATTTGTTAGCCTCGGATATGGCAGATTTTTCAAGGTCAACAAATGCTGGGTTACGTGCACGATTCCCTAACCATGCAGGTTCCTCAAATCCATGAGAGGATCTGCCAATTAAAAGGACAAAGCTGTGTGTGTGTGTGTCTGTGCGTGTGCATTTTTTTACTTTTTACTTTCCAGTTTTAATATTAGCCATTTTTTATTGCCAAAATATTTAAATTACGTTAATGCTAAACAACTCGTCGTGTCCAAGGCTGGGATCTTCTGGATTTTAAGGGATTTTCTCACACCAGAAAGATAAGATGTGGTGGCTAGCAGCAACAGTACAAGAAATCCACTCCGAATGAAAACAGTCTGGATGTAAAGGACTAAATGAATTACAGGGGGACTTTAGGGAAGACATGTCATCCCAATGAGGAAGTCTAAAGGACAGGCTCGGGCAGCTACTGGCTGTGACCTCTCTCCAATGAAACACTTTCACCTAGTCTTTCATTGGCTGAGGTCACCAATGTCATAAATCAGGGCTGCAAAACCATGCATCTGTACCAAAGACTTTCTGCACACAAACATTTTATATTATCCAAAACTGAGGACAGATCTTCCCTCACTTATTAATCTTTCTTATCTCACAATGGTTCATCTTACCTGGAAGACAAAAAATATGCACAAAACAATGGACTTGGTACTTGATGGCTAAAATATCAGAGGAAAAACAATAACCTGTAAAAACTTAAAAATTATACTTTAGCTACAGCAACTGTGCAGCAGACTAGTAGAAGATGTAGCAGTGGCAGCATTCTATGTGTTCTGGCAGAGCTATAGGCCTTAGGGAACCTGGAGAGGCCCTTCCCCCTTTCAGAGATAGTAACAGTACCAGCATGAGAATGGGTTCTGCGGTCCCCACAGGCCACACCCTCAGTGTCCGGTCTTCACCAGCGGTCAACACCCACTGCTTACTGTGACTCCAGCCCACACTGTTAATGGCCCCGTCGTGACCTGGAGACAGACAGACGGAACTGAGGAGTTACTGGACATGCATCCTCCCGGATCTGGCAGACACTAAGCTGCACTGAAACAGATGTAGGGTCATTCATAGAGGGACACTGTTCTTTTTTATCAGTGACTTCTGAAGCCACATGGCACCAGTGCTTTCCTTGCACTTCTGCTGCCCCCTAGTGAGCGCAACTGTACACTGCACTCGTCACCCAGTGCCAGACTACCCCTCCATCATCTGTGGCGTACTTGTTAAGAGTTTTGGTGTGACGAATACAGTTTGGTATGCCTCTTTATCAAAGAAAAAGAAAATCTTTCTCTGGGTTTCGGTCAACCAACACATGCCTCCAAAACCCACCCAGCAGACTGGTTCTCCTTGAAAAATGGTGTTTGGACAGAGCACAAAGCTAGAGAATTAGGATCCTGTGTTCTGACTTCAGACAGCTCTTTAAATCAGCTCATTTCCCCTCTAAACAGATTACGCTTAGTAGTACTCAGGTGAATTTAATATATTTCATAAAGGATGAAAGGACTAAGGGAGGGAGAGGAGGCTCATTCATTTTGAATGAGATTTTTAAAGCTGCTGGAGACACCGTGGAGTTCCAGCCACAGAGAAACTTTGACTATCGGAAGCAAAACAGTAACGAGACAAAGATTTTTCAATTGGCTCGTCTCCTCTGCCCCTCTCCCCCACGTTGTCGTCTGTTGTCCTCGTTAGCACAAGGACAAAATGTACCAAGCACATCCTGGTTCTCACAATAAAACAGTGCTAGCTGAGAACTTCAGTATGCCTCTTGAATTAAAAAAAAGATAAAAATTGTTGATCTGAAGGCAGGACAGGGCAGATTAAGTAAGCGAACTTTTGGATCCTCCCACAATTCATTAATCTGAAGTTCTGCGTCTGTTTTAAATCAAGGCTTTTAAGCAAATATGATCAAGTCTGCTTGAGTCATAATGCAAAAAAACAAAGTTTAACGCATTAAGGGTATATTAGTCTCTAACGGAAAAAGAAAAGACAGAACTGGAAAACATACACTGAAAATGCCACACCGCTGCTTCGCTGTCTGTTGCCTCTGTGTTTTCTGTGATCATGCTGTAACAGGATTAACTTGCGCTAAACTGGGTCTGACTTGGCAAGGATTAAGTATTTTAATTATTTACATGAAGACAAACAGCAGGGCATTCTTTGCACCCCTCCAGTAAGAGAATAAAGTGCTTTGTCTCTCCACAAGAGACTCCTTGGTGCCTTGATTCCCCATGGAGCTACGATTACATTCTGAGAGATGACTGACAGGGGAGGTCAAAATCCACAGCTCCAACACCGAAAATACTCAAATAAAGACAAAAATGAGCCCTTGGGCTTTACATGGAAACTCACTTTGGCCTCATAGGCAAGAAAAGAAAGACAGGGAAAAACCCATCCTCCCAAAAACATAGCACTGAGCTAAAATAAACACGACCCTTGAGATGTTAATGAGAGCACGTCTGCCCTACCTGTGTAGACAACTGGAGGGCCCGTGAGAGAGGACTTGTACAACAATGCCAATTTGTTTCCAAGACCACACAGGATTTGCTTTCCGTCTCCTACACAAGAATAAAAAGACAGAAACAAAGACATCATTACCTCCAATTCAGACATTAACTACTTCCAGGTCAATAAAACACTCCACTTATCAAGCATGAAGAATAAGCCAAAAAAATAAAACTAACTAACACATGCATAGAACATGCATCCATAAAAGTCCCATAGCATTTAATCGCCCAGGAACCCTGCACCACATCTGTGCTCATGACTATGAATGTGTTAGGGTTTTCGAATGGCGAATGGCATTGAGCAACGTTGAGATAGTGATCAGGAGCTTGCCACAGGCTGATTCATTAAATCTGACTGCATTAGGTTAACACCAAAACTTGTCTTTAGCCTTAAGAGTTTGAAGGCTTGTGATAATACAAGGGCCAACGGGCAGGAGGGCAGCTTTCAAAACAAATGTTACATCCTCCTACATCTGCCTTGATTGGATTGGCTTGTCTGCACAGCCAGATGAGGGAAACTATATTTGAATAGTTCGCTGTTGGACTGGCTGTGCACATGAATAACTATGCTAAGGTGAATGTGTGAGTGTGCACATATGGGCACAAGTGTGTTTGTGTGTTTAAATGATTGCGAAGCATAGGCCACACCTGAGTACTGAAGACAGCAGACAGGAGTGGATCTCTCAGCCGTGCTCACTTGAATATGTAGAATGGTAGGAGCTGCACTGTCTTCTGGGTAGTCAGCCAACAAATTTCTGGTGGTTGGTAGTAGGAGGATATGGATGTTGTTAAGTAGTAACAGTCCTAATTATGACAGTACTCTATCTACAGCAGAGTAAACTACTTGTTAAACGCAGCACTCAGATGTATGCTTACAGTTTCTTGCTGGTCTTTAAATGTCCTGGACTCTTCTTCTGTGCATTGTTCTTGGGGGCATACATCCTGAAAAAAAAAAAAAAACAACTGGCATTGACTTCACATACCCAAAACTACCACAAATGAGCTACCTGCAACTGAGCTACCAACTTTTCTTATCGACTTCTTCTTATTATCCTTACCAAGCCTGAAGGTTACTTGGTGGCTCATAGTTAGATGTGCAAGCCTATGGGTATGTGTGGATAGAATCACAATCAAAACATAAGCACAATGCATAGTATTAACACTCAAATGATACGAGGACATCCCATACAAAGTCTGTGTTTGGTTGGGGCCTGGGCGGGGAGATCCTTTTTATGTAGTCAGTTTCTGTGGAGAGCACGTAAAAGTGCGTTCTCACGCACATGCGAAACTCACAAAGTCATCTGGAAAGTATGCCTTCGCTGTTGGGGACAATTTTGTTCATTCATTTCTTCTCTAACTCAAGGGAGATGTAACAAAGTCCATGCAGAGATAAATTAAAAACATGCTGCATATTACAACTAGGTGAGAAACATGGCTGATATCCCACGTTCCTCAAGGTTGTTTTTGGTTAATTGTCCTGAACGCTGGTTGGATCAAAGCATCATACGCACCGCCATAGTTAAAAAGCAATTCAACCCCGGCCAGCGTGCGTCCGTGAGGAGAATCGGTTAGCAGCTCTGCCAGTTTGGACAGTCACTTTGTCCAGCTGAAACTGAATTAGCCTCAGATGAGCAGTATACGAGAGCTGCAAGAAACAGGCCAGTTGTTTCTTTTAGAGTCAGCTGATGTATTTATTTATTTATATTTTTGTTACATGCACTTCACAAAGGGGCTTCCAAGCCAAGCCAAACCGAGACCAAGTCCAGGTCCAACACTCAGTGCAAGTTCAGGACTAAAACCAGATTCAAGACCTGGCCCGATACCCAGCTGAAGAGCAGCCTTTTACCAGATCCAAGGTGCAGACTATGACCTAGTTCCATCGCTTCTTGGAGGAAATAAACATTGGAGACTGGCAAACTCTGTGTTTATATGAGACTTCTTGACACTGTTAGCAAACGCAAACCATCTGACATTTAAAGTGAATGCCATGGAAGGATTTTAATGTAGGCATAACAAATACACTCATGCATCTGTGCATTTTTTCACTGCTGGGAGATTCATTTATCAGTTTGTTTATTACTTCAGCAATGAACTTCCTTCCTTGTGTCAATTCCTCTTCATTGAGAAACGCACAGTGTGGTGTTTCATAGGCTGAAAAGGACACGTAGGACTGATTATAACCCCCCCCCTTTAACTCACCAGGGGGGTGTTTGGTATCCTGATGATTTCACACGCGGGTGAAAGGTGAGAGGATGATCCTTCACAACAACTTTCACATCTGGAGCTGAAAGAGACAGAGAGGGGGATTTGCTGTGAAAAAATGTCAATCATTTTACGCTAACTGCTTTGGCAAATATTTTCACGTCTTGCCAACAAGGTATCTTAAAAATGAAGGGAAGAAAGAAGAGAGACAAAGAGAGAAAAGAGGACGAGATCATTTAGGTCTCCATAAATGTACCTTCAAGGGTCATGCTAGGTTTAATTTGACTGCTTTTGATACTCATGTAAATATTAATACACTGATGTTGCTGTTGTTATTGTTAAATCATTTGTTATTACTGGGGTAATTTTTTTATTATTCAAATTGCCAAGAAATTTTACTGCTAAATCTTGGCTCATATTTATTTTACACTTTATTTTTCTGTACTTGTTTGTACTGCAACAAATCACATCATATGGAACAAATCCTAAGCAATAGATGAACAGACAATGCTAGCCATTGCCAATACAATTCTCAGAGTGAGAAACAAATGCATGATGGTGGAACATCAGCATCATGATCATACACCAAACAGTTACAAGAACAGGAAAGCAGTGGAGGGAAATTAGTGTTTTAAGTGCAGTCAACTACAAAGGATATCTACACCTGTTAATTTACAGTTGTCATTTAACATTTACATCTAAATAATAATAATAGGGAATAATAGTTCATGAAAAGATGTCTGCAAAAGCAAAAGTCATCATTTTGAAAATGAATCCAAGAGTTAGGGTTAAGATAGACTTACCAATACTTACTGGCAGAAATCACCCCAAAAAGTCTTAATGGTATGGTCAAGCAAAAAAAATTCCCTGGGTTTTTAATGTGGCATAGAGTTATATTTTATTAACACCTGCATGAGATCAAAGAAAGGTTATAGGAGCCTGCTGATTAGGGCCTGTAAGCAAAGCTCTGCCGTCTGTGAAATTTAGACAGACCCTTCTTAACACTGGTGTGAGGTCACTTTTTCCACATCCATTAAAATGAGTGCATGTGTGGTTTTAAAAAACATTACCTCTGCTCTCAGTTGGAGTAGTTATTGTTAGCATGTAGTGCAGCTTTTCAAGAGGACTGTGGAAAAGAACTTCAACTTCAACTACTATAATCAAAATGGCAATGGTAATAATTTGTTTATGCTAATCTTAATATATTCTCGTTGTTGTACAAACATTCAAAATGCGAAGCATGACAAGTTACATATATATGTGTCATACAAGTTGTATATATACTTGTTATATTATGGAATTATTTCATAATATAAGAATTAAAAGGCATTTTGATTATATTAAGTGAAACCGTGTTAGTAATTGTGACATTGTGATAATGTCGACTCAGTAACCATATAAAGACTAAAATTGACCAAACTGGTGCACATTGGCTGGGTATTTTCTGTCAGTAGACTCTTGGCTGCATGTAGTTTTGAAATTTGGGGCAAGAAGTTGAGTAAGCATTTGGATTTACTGTGGTCCAATAAAAAGAAGAAAAATATCCCTTAACCTTTTGAGAATGCAGTGGAGCAGCATGCAGGGTTTGTGTGCCATCTGCACACTAACAATGCTCTCAATGTCTGTGTGACTGTCTGGGAAATGGGGAACTGGAACAGCGCTAGATACCAGGAGGAGTACAGTGCATGAGGGAGAGTGAGTGGAACCTAAGGGACAGCGGGGATGCATGGGGCAAGAGAGGGGCTAACAAGTCAATCGCTGTGCTACTGGGACTGGGTCCACACTTCACAGAGAGGAGATCTGGACCTGTTTGGGGGTGAAGAAACTGCTGGGATTTGGAGGACAAGTAAAAAGAGGCTGGGGCTAGGAAAAAGACTGGATTGGGATTTGGGAGACATGCTGATGTCTACTGGGCCTCTGAGGGAAGCCTGGGGTACAGCGGGGACAGTCAGCCAGAGCGCGCTGGCAGACGGCAGCACACAGCTTCTCCTCCCGCTCTCTCTTTCCAAACAGACTCCAGAGCTAGCCTAGGGCTCAGCGGCACTCACTCTCTCTCATCCCTCAGTTGAGTGTCCATGGAAACGTAACATTTTCCCCCTTCCGCAAGGCCTGAGAATGTATGCGAGAGCAAAGGCCAGATGCAACCGAAGCGTGTGGCGGATGGAAAGACCCCAACGACTCTCACGCGCACCGTGGTCCCAAGCCGTCCTTGGCCATTTCGTCTTAAGTCCAGAGAGACTACAGTCCCTATCCGCACAGCACTGTTTGTGCTGTGCGGAGGGTGCGGTAGGTTTAGTGCAAATGTAGCAGTAGGGGCGATCTCAGAACCAACCCCCTTAAGGCACAAACCAACTCCAACCACCGATGCACTATCAGAAGAATGGAGCTCCAATAGCAGTTTTGTACTGCACACAAACAATGCAGAACCGCCCTTGGAGGAGTGCTGTAATTTTTCTTAGCTCAATCACCCATTCTAGACTGATTCCACTGTTACTTCTTCTCAGTGAGAGAGAAAATGCTTGCTCCTGTTCATACAGTTTAGACCAGACCAGTGACACATCTTGCTTGATGGGGCTGGGGATGAGGTGAGCAACCACCGCAGTTTTTTCCCCTGGATTACACCATTGCACTGCTGGTTATGTTACAATGCGTGACAGTAAGAATTAGGGGTCCCTCATTAATAATCATCAATGAAGTTTCATAAAACAGAGGCCATCAATCAGCAGCCACCTCAGAAACCAGTATGGAGAGAATTAAGGTGAAGGGCAGGCCACACTCAAGTCTTACTGGAACACAAAGAAAGAGGGAGGCTGAAAGAATGAAAAGGAGTCCCGGAGAGCATTGTAATTTATACCATTGCCTTTCCATTATGCTCTACACATAGATGCCAGAGAGAACACGGTGGAAGAAAGAAAGGGGGGGTGCTGGTGGGGTATAAATATTTGTGGTTTTTGGTATTATGTTTAAGTCACGCACCAGCTCCTTACTCATCCCCCCACGTGCTCTGGCCCATCCGAACGACACCCCTCCCCCTCCTACTCCCCACTCTGGGGAGCCTGGTTCTTAAACAGCACGTTCCTTAGCCCTAACTAGCGGTAATAGCAGCGTGTAAACCACTGTCTGAGCTACTGTCTCCAGCAGAGCACTATGGAGCTGCCAGGACCTAATGGCACAGCGGTGGGTCTACTCTTCAGCAGTGAGGGCCTACTTGAACACAGCATCCAAACCCTTCCCAACAGTGGGCCTACTTTTTTAGGGGAGCAAGACCTTCTAAAACAAAACTTAGCTTCTACACAGGAGCAAGATTGTCTGTTTGCAGGACTGTTCATTTGACAGGTACCTCCACCCGCGGGCTGTTTTACACTCTCAGACGCACATTTCTCAGACTGGCCCAAGAGGCCAAGATGTGAAACTTTGGGTAGGTCACGCTGCTGTCACAGCACAGAGATCAGACCCCAGTGATGCTGCTAGCTCCAGGCTGCGGAGTTCCAGGTCCTTCGCCATGTGCACGTTCCTGATGGCCTCTCAGACCTGCAAGTGTGTCACGGCCTGTTCTGCTACAGAGCTGACACATGCTGCAGAGAGGTGCTGCCCACAAGATTCAGCAAAAGGGTAGTGCGGGGTTTAGGTCAAGCTTATGTTCCAGTGGTCCGGAAGGACTGCTCAGAAAAACACAGATGGCACCATGAGAAACTCTGTTTTGGGGCCTGGGTGCCACCTACAAGTTCATAGCAGAGACAGAGATCCTGAGCACTGCTAATAATAACCCTCACTGAAATCTCATAATGCAGCCAAAGAGCTCAGCCAGACGAATAATCAGTAATAATAGCAGCAATCAGCAGAAAACACAGCTATTAATAAGGCTTAGGCGTTTCAAATAAAAATCCCTCGGAGGGTTAACCACTCATTTGAAATAATGTGTGTTTATGTAAACAGTGGAGGAAGGGGATTGGGTGCTGACCTGTTTTTTTGGGTGATTTAGGGACTTCCTTCCTCACCAGTTCTGTATTCAGAGGAGACTTGGGCATCAATGGGCCACTGGAAATAGGAAATGCACAAGTAAGCACATGCAAAATAAATTAATTAATAAAACACTCTTTTTCTGGGCGGGGGAGGGGGTGCAATATGCAACTTTCCATTGTTTCTGCACAATACCACTTCTCTCCTCACTGCTGTCCTGTTGAGTCATCGAGAAAAAAGAGAAGAAATAGAAGTGCTGGCTAATGCAAAATTAGGGGAGCTGGGGGTGAAGGGGTGATTTCCAGTCAGTCAGGCCCTCCTGCCGTTCAGCTGCATGGCGCCCAGCACAGTACGCTCCCATGCCAGCCTTGGAATCTGCCACGCTTGTGGTTAGGATCATGGTTGGAAAGAAAAGGGGAAAAAAGCCTGCCCCAGTGGCATAGCTCCCAACATCACCACCCATAGCACGAAAGGCAGATGCCATTAGATTCAGACTGAGGAAAGAGGCTGTTTCTGTGCCTTCGGAATCTTCACCACTGAAGGCCGAGACCTCAGTTTCATTGTGTTTACTGTGTTGCATTCCGTGTCTTTGTAAGAGCTGCCAGTTCATCTGTGGTTGAGCACATGGATGGCTGAGAGCAGTTCTTCATTCTGTATCTGAGCTTCTCCTCAGTGAGTGTTAACATGGCAAGATTTTTCATACAAGAGTCTTCAAGGTGTGATACTTTGGCTTTTCTGTAATGTACAAACTAGTTCAGCCTGAATGATATTTCTCTTTCTCTGTCTTCCCCTCTCTTCCCTTTTAATTAATTGATAATCATCATGAGTGAGGGAGGCTTGTGACCCCTGCCAATCCAAAGGGAAGATCAATCTTTGCCTGCCTTCTGCATCTCCCACAGATGACTGTGGAAGTGTCCGCCCTGTCTGGGGTTCCCCTCAGGGACAGCTGCTGTGGAGATTTGGGCCCTCGCACATCAGGTTCCCATTAAACTCTTTCTGCACCTTCCAGCTCCTCCTGTGGGACATGCCACTCCTCCACTGCTCGTCCTCACTCCCTCCCCCAGCTTGCACACCGAGGGGGTCAGATCGTCCAAAAGTTGCTCGTTGCAAATCACAGAGGTGGCTGTCTCTGTCTTTTTACGGAAACCATTCCGTCACATGCATATTTCATCCGCAAACTCCATCTGGTTCACATATGGCTCTGGCAGGTCCAGAGTAGAGACAGAAGAGCAGGGAACAGATAAGAACAGATCGGCACAGTCTGAAAGTGTGAACACACGTGACGATATGAATGATTCAGAAGTGGGTAAGGACATTATGAAAGGATCGCACAGCACTGCTTCCAGCGCAAGTACTACGATGGTGTCCTGACTTGAAAATGCTGAGACAAATGGCAAACTAACATAATGGGCTGTATTTTGATTGCTATTCAGTGAGGGTGGTCTATTGCAGCTGAAGTGTAGTTTACACATAGTCAGACACCCCCTGTTCAAATTCAGTTTGATACTTAAAGCTTAGATCTGGATCCACACATTGCGGTGCAGTGTGGTGGACACAAGTTAACGAACATCTGTTTGGAGCATACCTGGGGACCACCGACAGGCTTTCCTCCCTAGGAAAGATACTTCTTTGGAGGGAGCAGTGACGCTCCAGGAGCCCTGGCACTTTAATCTCCAACAGGGAGATGCTTGAGTCAAATGGACATGACACCAAACAGAAGACCTACAGAGAGACAGAGAAAAAAGAGCCAGAAAAGGAAAGGAAGATAGAGAATGAGGGGGACAGAAAGCAAGACAGAAAGAGGAAATAAAGAAAGACAAGAGAGACACAGGGAGAACAGGAGGAAGGGGAAGAGGGGAGGCAATGATACACCAACAGTATGCAGTATCACATAACTCTCAGCTGGAGTAGAGGAAAACACTTTCTTTCAGGATGCAACATGGAGCCAACCCTTGTAAAACATTTGCTTTTCAAATAACCCTGGCTTTATTTAACCATAAAATGCTAATTGGTGTGTTATAAAAATACTGAAGGTGCTATACACGTGAATGTTGGGACAATTTTTGAGAGCAACCGAAAAAGAGCTATCCACATCTATTATATACATGTTATTTTAATTCATATGACTTCAGCATGGAGAGGAATTTCAGCTGTACAAATATTGATGCACGCTCACAGAAATGTGACAAAACAACACACATAACTAGCATTCTGGGAAATCATGGCCAGATGTTTTGAAGGAAGGACAAACGGACAAGGTGAATGGATTGATGGACACACAAATTGATGACATCGATTTTTTGGTCCAACTGTCAGGCTGTACATTCAATTACATAGCATCTCAGATGAATAAATAAAACATACAAAAATAAACACGTTTGTGTAATGAGTGTAAACGTTTAGAGGCCATGGGAGACTGTCAGTATGGTCCACATCATTATGTAAGGAAGGTGGAACACATGCCTTGTTCTCGTCCCCTTGGTGAATGGCCCATGATCCTGCCATGGAAACGGTCAAATACGGGTAGTCTAGGAAAGAGACAAATGTCAAACTATCAGAGTAAACAAACTGTAAACCCCAGCTGTCTGTGTGACTGGTTCAGTGGCTACCTGGTATGAATGTGCCCTGGAACCAAGAGATTTTGGGTTCAAATCCCACAATAAACAAATGCCTTTCTGCTTGACTATAATCATTACTGAGAAGAACTACCATCATGTCTAGCTGTCTCCAGCTGACTAACATTTATATCAGGTGGCATGACCAATAGAGTAATATCCAACCAATCGTACACATAAACAACCCAAAGTCCAGCCTGGATATCCAGCATGGAGCCATGAGAGAACACAACACTCTACTGCTGCTGCTTGTTTCTCACATGCTACATGGAAAGAAAAACAATGTTTTCTCCAACACGGCCATGTCACACATAGTTTTTACAGGTACACAATGCCTCACCTTCTATCTACAAACAACAAGGAGACACGGAGAAGAAGCTGTTGAAGTGTAGATCTTTACTGAGCCACCTCACCTCTGTTGGGGGATATAACCTACACTCCAGTGCATAGTCAAGAACTGAACATGCCCAAATCTCACGCCCAGTCAATTGTAGTGGGCTTTCAGGCTCACTCTGAAGCCATGGTTAGTTGAACCGGGTCATTAATTGGCTAGTTACATTTGCATACACTGCACTTATCCAGGAAAACAACCTTACACTATCTTTATGTACAAGTGTAATCCAAGTACACACATGCAGAAGCACACAAGTGCCCACAAACACACACACACGTGCATACATGCACTCGCACACATACACACATTCACACATATATGCATATACGCACTCATGCATGTACTCACACACGTGCATACACACTCAAACATACCTGCACACATGCATGCGCATACAGAGGTACATACATATGCACACGCACAAACCTCAACCACAGTCCCCTACACTCAGCATCAGTATAAAGTGCAGTTCGATCCATCTTTCTAATCTTTAGTGTCCACCTTTCTTTTCATTCTCCCCGGTGGACACATCTATCATAATCCACCCAAGAGCAGTGAGAGGAGGCTCTGGATCTGAGCAGAGACTGAGTTATGATTACAGGCCACAGAACAGTAACAGTGCAGTAATGGGAAACAGTGAGAGCTCTAATTCCCTTCACTCCAACTCTCAAGCTCTGCTGCCCTGCCCAGGATCTCCCGGGATCAATAACTACCATCAGGGCTGAATTAGACAGGCTATGCTAGGAGAGTCTTCTAATAACAGCTAAGACAGTGCAATATCGTGTGAGGTTTTCTCTTAAGCAGACCTGCACACACATACGCTGAACAGAAGCAGCTACACAAATATGCAAATGTACACACAGACATGACAAACAAACACACAACACACACACACACACACACACACACACACACACACACACACACACACACACACACACACTCATAAGCATGTAGACAAAACAAGGATGGCCTAAAGGATACCTCGGAAGCGGAGTGCCGTGCAGAGCTCGGAGGTCTCCAGATCGACCAGATACAGGCCATCAGAGCTGCCAATCCAGAAGCAGCTCCCGCCCCTGCAGTTTGGGAGAGAGGGGAAACGTTTTGCCTGCCGGGTCGACCACACCATGAAACCATCTGCCGAAACTCTGTGCGTCTTTGTCCTCAAGTGATTCTATCTGAACGGGACAGAGCAGGGAGAAACAAAGCAAGCCCACACTGGAGAAAAACACGCAGTGTGGTGGTGAGACGAACCACCCGAGGACCAGCAGGAGCGTTGGGCTCGGTCCAAGGATTTCTCCCCGACTTCACACGGCGTAAATCATGCATGGGAAGCAGAGAGCCCAGGCCCTCTCACTCCCTCATACAAGCAAGACAGGGTGGTCAGCAGGGGGAAATGTCTGGCTGGCCCTCAGAAGGAAAGGCGAGGGCATTGGGCTGCCTCCAACACCCAACCGCAAGCCCAGCGCAGAAGTACAAGAAAAACAAAAATCTGCGAACGAGGAATGGTGCCAAACCTGCAGCATTCAGGTGTTACTGACTGAACATTGGTAATTTGTTTATAATTTGTGATGAGTTTCATTTCTTTTACTGTTTTTATACTTCTTTTCCAACGTATAAAGCTTTTCCTTTGACTTATGGTGCGACTGCCTTGGAATTGTTCAGACCTGGAGTCCTCGAATTATGAGACCAGTGCCTTACCGAGTTGCCTAACGAGCAAAAGAACTGGGTCAGACCTAGGTCAGACCTGGGACACTGCAGACTTTTCCAGTTGAACACATGGCACATTTGGAATCAGTGCTGCTCAATTCCGTTCCATTCCATTCGTTAAGTCCCCCCAGTGACCAACACTAAGCCCTACCAGTTGCTGTTTCCCATGACAACTGCTGCTGTTTTTACAGCCTGGGACCTTTCATGCCACTTTAACTGCCCTTTAATGCGAGGCTTCCTGCTGTCTCCTTGGAAACACCCATACCCAATTAGCCCTCACTAATAAAGACATACGCCCTGTATATGGAAACTTTTCACAGCCTATGTGCCTCAATGACACCTCTGAAAGTTTAAAAGCAGAAAAAATGCAATAAATGTCATTTTTATTACTCAGAAGTTTATGATATTACATTTTCCTGGAAATTTTGCAAGTTTCTGCCAATGTAAATCAAAATCCATCGGAGTGTGAGGGGGAAACATGCTGACATGACCAACAAAGAAACTGAAAAAACAAATCCCTAAACTTGTTCCTTGGACACCGTCTTCTGCGTTAGCCCTAATATACGCTCATTGCAAAGTGCTGTTATTCTAACATGTCTCTCCACAGTTTGCTCCATGCTTAGTGTTTGCAGGTTCATTTCACCTTTCAGTTTTACTTTAACACAGTGAAGTTAAGAAGATAAGCACACTGAATCTCTTTGAAGGAAAGAAAATAAATTGATAGAGTGAGGTCCTGAGAAAAAAGTCTCTCCTACCTCTCCTGGGCATGACAGGGATCAGGGGGTGTACTGCAGGGAAACATTCTCAGGACTGGCTTTGAGGTCTCCACTAAATCTGTCCGCTCCCCACGGAATATTCCTGAATAGAAACACATGACCTGCCTCTCTGAGACAAAGACAGACAAAGACCGTCTCTGGACAAGGGTTAAACATGCATATGACTAACAAACAGCCTCGTTAACTATACGTTAAGACACCTCGACAGATGTATTGGAGCTCTGGTCACAACATTATAGACAATTGAAAATCATGGATTCACAGTTTTGAATCCAGGGTAAGACACAGTTCTTGAGCACTTGATCACTTTTAGCTTGATTTTTCAGTCTAGTCATATAAAAGAGTTTAAGAAATGAGTACATTGCTTTTTCTAAGGGTGCCCACTACAGAAATAACTAATGCAATAAATAATCTATGACGTCGTTTTCAGAAATTAAATTTAATAATGATGCACCACATAACTATGACGTGGTATTTTCTTTACATCCTAATATAAGGTGTGTCATGTTTTTAAATAGATATACAAAGTGACTGTAAACACAGGATACATTTATGAAAGAATCATTGATCATATTAGAGGAAAACAAATAAGTAAGATAAAAAGAAGGAAAAATGGCCAGTGTAACAGAAAAAAAAAAAACTATTGCATTGCCATGCAGTGCCTCAAACTCCAACTCGCCACGATAATATGAAGTCAGCCTAGTGTTAATTCCTACTTTTGGCACTAGATGGCAAGCAAGAGTCAAGATCAGAGGCTGGAAATCTACCTTGTAAAAACACGTTTGTTTGACAGAACTGTATATGACCACTCTCTTTGTTGTATGCATTATCTCATACATGACCCACCTGTCACATCTGCCCCACTCTCCAGGTGTTTCAGGTGCCTCTGCTCCACCTTGTGGAGGTCCAGTCGGGTCACCATTCTGCACCTGTGGTCATCAGGGAGAGTGAAGCACCACACCTGAAACCACAGGTGGATCTGGGGTGACTCTAATGACACAAAGCAATGCTCCACCACCAGGCCTGTGTATGATTGTGTGTGTGTTTGTATGTGAGTATATACATGCATGTGAGTGTTCAGGTGTGTGCGGTCATGAATACAAGCACATGTGTGTGCAGCGTGTGTTCCACTGACCTGTCCATCAGCAGACCCAGTGACCAGCTGTTTGCTCTTCTCACTGAAAACCACGCTGAGCAATGGAGATGCTGCAGGACAGAGAATTCTCCATGTTTGAATCATCCCCCAAGACTGCAAAATCTACTTCCAGAGGTGTACTGTATATTCAGTCAGAGCAGACTTACCTGACAACACAGCTGATTGATAGAGAGTCTCCTGTTTTCTAACATCCCACACCTTATAGGAACACACACAATAAGTAACATATGAAGCAGTGATAAGAATTTGCCTTTTAAGGATCATTAAATAATACTGACATGTCATCATCTGTATGCTACTCTCTAGTAGAAGACAACATGCAACACTGCAGTTATAATCCCAACTACCTTGAAAGTTCTGTCTTCAGAGATGGACACCAGCATATTCACAGCCCATGGACAGAACTCTGCAGCAGTCAGAGGTGCCAGGTGGCCACATAAAACTGCATGGACCTCCTCCCTCTGAAAAGGGCAAGGAGGGAACAGGATTCTTGGACACCCCAAAATATGTATAATACATTAATGCTAATGCAAACTGGTGACACACCCCAGCATTAAGGTCAATTGTTCTGGAAAATTTCAACAGCAGACTGAACTTTCCACTAGTTTCATCTACTGTCTGTGTCATTTAGGTCTATGGCTTCATTTATACCATGGTAAATTAAGAAGCTAATTAACTGAGCATACATAATGCATGAGAATTGCTTCCCTAAAAGTCCTTCACTGATTGAGAAATAACATCTGTATGAATCTTTATATGGATTGTGCTTTGCAATATAATTAAGAATGCATTATTAAAAGCCACAAGTGCAACATGCAACCTGGTTTACCAACAGGTACATAAGAGCTAAATATGAAGGAGGCAATTCAGTCTCCTTGGGTGTTGCTTTGCTGGGTGAACTGGGTGAACTGTATCACACACAAAAAATGAGCGTATAGGAGGATTGCCTTTTTCTTCCTTCAGTACCCCTGTATACTGCGTACAATTAAGGTTACATAAACAGGATTACACAAAGGGGGAAAGAATTTAAGAATAAATCATAAAAATAATTTTAATGTTAACTATTTATCAATACTTTGGATCCACAAATATGTTTTCCTTTAGAAAAATATTTTATATGTTAGATCTCCTCATGGCAATCTGGTCTCCTCCAATTACATTCACAGACTGACTGGATAATATAAATATGCCAGGACCACCAACACCCCAACACGGACAGAGACTGACTATTGATGTAGGACGGTGCATGACTCTTGAGGTGTGAGGATGTTTATTTCAAATGAAAGTAAGGAATTAACTGGGTAAAACAAACATGTGTGGGAATTGCCGCACTCAGTACTGTGACTGAAGGCAAGCTGTTGGAACCATGCTGGTGTTAACAAAAGAATGCAGTGGGAATGATTGCCATACTCTCTCCTCCTATAAACCCCCCTGGAATAACTGAATAATGCAGAAAAGGTGATATTAGCCTACCTTGACACTCAGGATGTATATTTTGGTACCCGTGCACACTGCCACCCTAATATTTGTGGGACACACAGACAGGTGTTCCACCCTGCCAAGCAGTGCTCCAATGACTGTGCCTGAAGCAATCACACCTGTAAAACAACATTTGACCTCAACAAAAAATATGCTGGTATCTTAGCAATGATGTAAAAATCCATTATATGGTTTGTCATTCATTTGCAGATATTATGAATAGATGATTAGATATCCAGCTTCTGCATTCCTTCTGTCCATCTAGGAGGTAAGAGCTGGTAAAAGGAGGCTCTGGTGCTGTCGGCATTCCTGTGTTATCTATGGATATTCTGTTCATGCTCCTCCAAGAATATTCATAGCAAACCAGCAAATCAGAGCATTTCTTGTTGGCAGATACAGAATGCTCAATGTGAAGCTCAGAAAGCTGAATATCTGGTCGTAATAAAAATAATATCTGTAATGAAACTCTCACTATAGCCAGTTTTCACAAATGAAGTAACATTTTCTTATAACTCTAAAGCCAATGTAAGAATAATCTACGTGATATTTCAATTTGTGTTTTCTAAACAGATGCCCTTAACCAAAGTGACTTACAAAGCTTCCATATCACATAATTTTCATTTATATAGCTAATTCAGTACCAACAACTTCTCACATTCAGTTCCCTTCATAATGCATTCACATCTACTCACAGGATTTGAACGAATCACCTCATTTTCAATGTCAGGATAAAGAACTACACACTGACCCTCCCTGGCTCTCCTGTAGCAGCGTTCAATGTCCCACACAACAACGTAATCGTCAGAGGCAGAGCAAAGAAGGAGTGGGTCCTGCGCCGTCCCGAAGGCCAGGGCAGTTATGTGTGCATGGTGACCGATGAGGTTCAGGGGCTGTTAGAAGCAAAGGTGAAGCAACTTTTGATTGAAAATGAAACTGGCCTATGAACTAGTCTGTACAATTTAAACAGTTTGTGAACATTTCATGTGAGCGGAACGGCTGTTTAGAGCTGACCTTCATCTCTGCGTCTGCGTAGCTTTGAACTAGCAGGTCCTTGCCCTGCCTCGGGAAGGCGCAGTGGGTAGCGCAGCAGGCAAGCTGTACGTGAGACACTGAGACGCCGCAGGCCATAGTAAACCTGTCCGTAACAAAATCGATCTTCTCATCCTCAAAGCAGATGTCCCCATCTTCGTCCATAGCTCCTCTGCGTACCACTCCTGGTCGCTTGTAATACAAAAAAGTCAGCCATTAGTTTTACAGTGGTTAGCTAACCTCGGGGGTTGGATGACCACCTGTCAAATGGCTGTCTAACGTTGTCTTGCTAGCTAACTAACGTCAGCTGCCATACAAAGCAGGTTATCGTTAAACGCTACTAATAATTTGCTATTATGATAAGGTATTAGCTGGTGTTATTTACTTGACAGTTGATCTCATGTGAAACTTAAAGATATGGCATGGAAACTTAACTAGACTAGTTACTGTAACATTTATGAGTGTTTGCAAACTACTAACGTAGAGTTCGCCAGCTGAACTAGATAGCTAACGTTAACTAGTCTAGACCCTAGACTACGTTACAGCAACAAAATAAGTGATGGCATTGGTGATGTACAACAAACGCTGTACTTAGCTACAATACGCCTGTTTTTAAAAATGAAGGCAAATTTCGAACTAGTTAGTTTTACTCTTTGATCAGATTGAGAGCGTGAGAGCTGCATTGTACGCTTAATAATATTAGTATTGAGTCTGTGTGGTTCCTAACTTTACCTAACGTTATAATTAGTTAGGCTAGCGTGCAAACTGGCTAGTAGGCTACTTTTGAACAAAATACAGTGACTGTCACGACAAATCAGCTACATTACTAAGTCATGCAAGACTACACTTTCATTTAAAGGTAAATTTTTTGCATTTTAAATAGACACTTTGTTGACTAATATTATGTATTTACGTCAATGATAGACTCACCAGCCAAGCTTGCGGTTGCCTAGATACCAGATACAACGGAACGTCCTTTAGGTGTGTTTCATTGCTGAGCGATTCATTTTCAAAAATATGCTGTTATATCTAGTGCACGTGAAAACGTTACAGGAACGTCACGTACTTTGCTTGTTTCTTTTCAAATGCATTGAATTCTGTAGACTGTACTTTTGTTCAACTGAAGTATGTGTTTTATAATTCTCGTACAATTATTGTTAACGGAAGGAATAAGTAGCTTGTGCTAGTGTGGCTCTCAACCGCTAATGCTGGCTGGTACATGTTACTTTAAAAAAGTGTTCGCCAGAGGGCGCTCGTCTCTCAGATATGAGGGAAAGAAAGGCGAGAAAGGCAGGACTGGGGTTGATGATGCCTTGTCTAGGCGCTTCCTGCCCTTAGCATCTAGTGTTGTATTTGTTGTCATGGCCAGAAGGTAGCCAGAGGGGCCCTGTTGGGTAATCGTGCATAAGAATGTTATTTAGAAAGGTGGAATTGGTCCGGGATTGCCCTGTTATTCCTGAGGAATTGCTGGCAACAAATCGGACCGACCCACTGAAAGCAATTCTTAGATGCTCTAAAACAGTTAAAACTTTGTTTAATTTTCTTCAACTAATCAGCATGGTGTCTATCTACTTCCTTCCAATCCACTTAGTGTCCAGTGTCTCTAAAGAGTTTCCAGTCTCTAAAGTACAGGGTGTGTGTGTGGGAGGTAGTAAGGGATTGATTATTAAATCATAATAAAGGACAAGCAGGAGAGTGTGACATTACTTTTAAATGGCAGCTGATGTATTCTGTGAATACTATGTAAACAACATCTTTGCTCTGTAAATTAGTATTTATTTTACTTACTTTAGCCATAATAAAAAAAAATTACCATGGTGACACAAGACGTTGAACGATGGTCTCACTCCCTTCAGTCCCAGAGGTAAAATCCTGAGTTGAGGCTATCCAGATAGTTTTAATGAGGCAGAAGTATAGTTAATTGATAGTTAAAATACAGTTTTTCCCAGAAATCCCTGCCTTGACTAGGGGTGGCTAACATGCTGCCCTATAGGACCTCTGGCAGCCCTTCAGAGCTTCATGTGTGCACCCTGCAATTTAATGTGACTTTTTTATTATGTTTTTAATTGGATTAGTGGTTCAAACATGCCATTGTTTGGCCCTGTGAAATACATAAAATACTGTTACAGCGCAGACATAGTGTTGTTGAGCAAGAAGCATTGAAGTTACCCCGTCACCTCCTCACCAATATAAAACCAGTACAATTACAGTGTATGTTTACCCAAAACCATTCCAGTGTCTCTCCCTTCTGTCAAGTACAAAATAAAACCGATTTCACATAGAAATGAATACAGAGATTGATAATGAAAACAATTTAAAGTTCTTATAATAAAGAATTCATGGGGTATTCAACTTCTGAGAAAAAAAAATATATTTTTACTGTGAATGTTTGACAATGACAAAAGTAAAGTCTGCCTCTTACTCTTTGCCAGTGTAGCCTGGCCTGCATTGGACCATCATATGAATGAATCAAAAAACCATGACCCCTCCAACACTTGTGTCCAGTTTCATAAAAGTCAGTGTTACAACGAGTAAAGAAAGCACACAGTCGCTGTTTTGAGAGGGGAGGCTCCTGTCTGTTTTCTTGCTGGAATGACATACAGGGTCAGAGCCCACAGAAGTCCTAAGCAGATTTGATGTCTTCCTGTTTGTGTCAGTGCTGTGGATAAACCTTTTAGAAAAGCTGAAGTGGATCAGGGTGGCAGAATGTGCACAGCCACTTGGGAAGTGTAGTTCTTGTGTTTCTTCAGAGATTTCCTATATTGAGAATTTATGGTATAATTCGTTCTGCTTATACCATGTATCAAAAAATGAGATAAAATGACACACTCCTCGCACTGTTTAGTTAATAGCGTATAGAATTTAAAAGACTTTAGTTCCACAACAAATACATTTATTAGAATATTGTGTGATACACCACTATCTTTTCTTGTGAGTTTTATCTTTGAGATTATAACAAGCACTGAATGTGATAACACTGGAATTTCTCAGCACAGTAAAGAAAATATTATTTTGCCACAACCGTTAAGAAACCGTAAAGTTGCCGCTATCTCCGATATCTGTATGACTGTGAAAGTCAGCCGTAAATCAACCGCAAGCAATGACCCCAGGAAGAAATACGCGCTAATTGACCTGGGATAGTTTGAGTCATGACGGAAATGACGGAACGGCTTTCGAATTGGGCGGAGTTTGAGCGTGCCTCTGTATGGAGATAGGGAATGTGTGAGTAACAGGGAGATTGAGTATGAGTGAATGTAACTAGCTACGTGTGTAACAGTGGAGGTCAGTAGAAACTGGAATCTGAAGTGCCGACACACTCTCTAGCATCAACGGATTAACGAAATGTCCCTGTGCGGCGTCGATTATGCTAAATAACATTTAACGAACTTCTGTGCGAGTGGAATACAAAGACTGAGAAATAGCTAACGTTAACAAACTAGAGACAACAAAGGAAAAAAGAAATAACGGTTTGGAAACTGTAATATGAAAAAAGACGAGGCTGAGGCATTAGGTTTTGTCCCTCAAAAAGACATTGTCTACAACAAACTCCTTCCATACGCGGACAAATTAGACGAAGAATCCAATGATATTTTGGGCCAAATCAAAGGTAGTTTGGGCCGGGCAGTCCATTTTAGGGAGCTATGGCCCGGAGTCCTGTTTTGGACCAGGAAACTTTCTATGTAAGTATACGTCAGTTTGTTTGCCGTGCTGTGTATTTTGTGATCAGTTTACGAAAACTGTGCGCCGAGTTGCAACACAGCTGGTCAGAGTGGGCCTGGCGAGTTTAGGGTAGACCAGGCCTTGAAATAAACACCTCTGGTAGCTGTCAAGAATAACGCCTATGCCCTGGGCTATAACTATAACGTTATCTGCCTGGCTTGTCAGTACATTGACCAAAAACGTTCATCGTAATGTATTGTTTTCTTAGATCGGTCTTGGATTTATTCAGCTCATGACTGACCATGCTGGTCAGTAATATGACAAAGGCTTTTCACCGGTTTGCTTGCCGGTTGGCTGGCTATACTTTCTTATGTTCCGTAACTGATGTAACGTTAGCTTACTAGCTAGCTAACTGCTGCGTTGCCAACACTTAGCTTGCTAACGTTACCTAATATTCGAAAACAAGAATTCCCTACTTCGCTACAAATGACAAACCTTAGCTAAGTTAGGTAGTCTACATAGTTAAATGTATACATCTAGCCATCTATTTAGCTAGCTAGCCAATTCAGAGATTTAGCGAGGGATTTGCCTAGCCTCTGGGATTTGGTAACCTTAACATTAGTTAAATTACCTAGCTACATTATGTCCATATTTGATGCCGTTAAACAGTATCGATATTCCGGGGCGGTTATAGAACCTTTGATATGAGAGTAACGATAGCTATGTTTTGAACATTGAAATTCCCCGTGTGACGCTTCCTAGGTAGCTACCTAACCAGAAGGCTCCAGTAACTATCTAACGTTAGCCTACTGTTCTGAAAGTCTGCTCTGGCAGAACGAAGGACTCCGTCTGTCATACAACATTAATCATACTGTACGGTAGCCAGTTGGACAAACCCATATACAGTATCGTGTTAGCTAGCTAAAAATGAGTATGGATGCTATAAATGCTATCTAGGATGATAGCATTTAGTTACGCATCACATAACCGCGTTGACTGGAATATTTTCTGGAGTCCACAGCTAATTCGCCAGAACTAGCTGGTATAGGCTAACGTTGGCTCGATTAAGCACTAGTCCAAAGTTAGGTAGCAAGTCATCAAAAGGCATTTAGGTAGTTAGTCTTAGGTTACCTGTTACTAAGTGGCGTGACATGTAAGTTAAATAAGACTCGCGAACTAACGTTTAATTTGTTACCACAGGGCTGAAAAAAGGGAAGTGGGTAACGGAAATAGTTAATGCGTTGTTTAACTTCTTTGTTCCGGCATTTTTGTTCCGGCAACTATTACTAACTGTTAGCTGTTACCTGAAAAAGCTAATGCTAGAGTTTCGGTAACTATCATTAGCTTACTGGCTAGCGTAGTTCTAAGACCTAACTAGTGACAAAAATGTGGCTTGCTAATACAAAAACAACATGTTCTTTTGCTAAGTAGTGATTTAAGTTAGTTTTTTTGCTAGTCTTAGATTGACACGTTGTTTTTTCTAAGTTACAGTCCAAAGGCACTTTAGCCAACTAGCCATTAACAAATGTTCAGAACGGCCTTGGCTTGGGTGCAGTGGAATTGTCTGTTCGTGTAGCTAGCTAACACTAAATAGTTATTAGTGCAATCTGCTGTGTCCTAAATCATCGCAAAGTTTAACCTGCTACTTGTAAGTAAGTAGTCGAGATCGAATTACATGTTTTGATGTGCAAGTTACCCAGCTACGCGATACAAACGTCACCCTGTGAATTTTCCACTTGTCATGGTCTCGACACCAGCCAGCTAACTAATTAAACTGCAACTGGCGATTATGCCATGTTATTAAATTGCCCTGTATTTTCGGATGCAGACTGGCTACGCTTTTTCACTGTATCTACACAGGCGATTCTTTCTATTTGAATTGGCAATTTCAGTTTTATTGAGATTCATTTACTTTATAGATGTATTACCACAACAACGTAGTGTTACTGGGTTAAAATATCAATAAATTATATGGTAATACATTGCAATTGATTTATAACTAGTTGCATATTTAAAATAAGTTGCCTAAATGGATCCTCTAGTTTTCATAAAGTGTTCCATTTATTGGGAAAAAAGTGCTGTAAAGGGAAGTATGGGCCTGCTTAGCAGATTACGTTTGGACGTATGTTTGTGCAGAGTCAGTATTTAGTTGCTGAGTCACAAATGACTTGCAGTAGGAAGCTCCTGTTTGTCTATAGTTCCCTCCCAAGTTCCAGATGCCCTGCTTCCTGTTTATTGGTTACATGACACCCCAGCTAGGCCCAAGAGATCATAATTGGGTCATTGTGTGTTCGACCCGCATGATTTTAACAGCCTTTTCACAGTTTTTGTAAGCAATGGTTACAAAACTGGTGGTTTTGTAACCAAAATGGTTACAGGACACAATGGCACCATGAAATAGTATTTTTTAATTGTTAACCAAATAAATGTTTGAAATTAAGCCATATTATTTCCCAAAGGTTGCTTTACACCAAGCACAACACATGGCTGGAATGTCACCACTTATACTGCACATGCTTTTTTTTGCTCCTGGACAGTCTGTGTGGTCTGGTAAACAGATGGGTAGATCAAGTACATAAATAAAGCTTGGATTACATGGTTGCTACCAGCCACTGAAGGTGTTTGACACTCTTCCTGGCAAAACCAAGGGGTAGGGGACATGTGTGTGAAAACAACATTCTGATACATTGCACAACTGCCCCTGTGATTGCTTATTTAAGTGTGTGTGTGTGTGTTTACAGTAGTCAAGTCAGTCAGCTGAGTGAGGCCCCCCACTAAATAGTTTTCATACTGTAATGTTGCACAATTGTATTTTTCACATTTTAAATAAGCGTGTGGACATAATAACTCACTGAATTGGGGCTGTTGTTAAACAATGACGAAATCTCTCCCAGTGGCAGTCTGGCATCGGCAGTGTGTTGCTGGCCATTGTGGACCAAGTAGGATTCACTTTCAGTTTGAGTCAGTGTTAGTGCGGTTTATGCTGTGTGATCCTTACACTCAATATCTGTCCAAACATTAGAACCAGTTAGACATGTGATAAGGAACTCTTTAAGATATCTATAAACCATATCCATTCCACATGGAAATCCGGAGGCGATATCTCTGAACCATACTGTTTTTTCTCCTGACCTTGAGAGATATGTCCTTGAAAGTGAAACTTAGTCCCAGTCTGTTTCTCTACCATGGTCAAGCTGTTTGTGGATGGTTAGAGGGCAGTTTGGTAGACTTTCAAGAAGGTGGCCTTTCACTGTTGGGCCACACTGTGCTATGTAACAAAAGGAGTATATAGTGTTTTTGGTGTCCCAGCTGAGGCTGACGAGTGCTGAGGTAAATTCCTTTACGGACTTTACGGCTGGTCCTGTGGTAGCCCTGTTCAGGTTATAGCATTAAAATGTGCCATTGGTGTTCACAACATAATGTGTGTGTGTGTGTGTGTGTGTGTGTGTGTGTGTGTGTGTGTGTGTGTGCGCGTGTGCGTGTGCATGTATACATTTATATATATATATATATATATATATATATATATATATATATATATATGAACATATATTTATAATGTGTGTATAACGTATACATATATATATACACAGACACACACACTTTCTGTACCAAGTACAATATAGCACTAAGCACCCCAAAATGTTCTTTTTTGTGAACTTTATGAAAGGGGCAAAACTTCCGGTATTCTGCCGGATAGACTTGTTCTTTTTGTTGTCTTTGTTCTATATATGGCATAGTGCCACATACCACTGTCACTAGTGCAGTTCTGTTTAGTTCACACTTTCGTTCCCATGACAATTAGCCCAGCTCACCGCATGAGTAGGAGGCATTCTGAGACCTGAAACAGTCAAAGCTATTCATTGAAGGTGTTCAGCTTTAGCCCTGAATAAAAAAAGCGGGGAAAATAAAAGGCATTACATTTACATTTTACATTTTCTTTCATTTGTCATTACACGAGAATGGTGTCAGATGAAAGTGAGGGGACCGCACTCTAAATATGGACTGGGGGAGATCAGAGAGGTTTTTAAGAGAATTATGTGTCCTCTAATGTATCCATTTCCAAGTTCAAAAGCGTTGTAGGGTAAATTAGGTGTGAAACCTGTTTATGTCATGGTGTCCTGTAATTGACAGTTTTCACTGATACACATTGTAGTTCTTTGGCTCATCTGTCAGTCTTTGTCAAATTTTGTGCAGCAGTTCATTATAACACCTCTACATAGCAAATGATATGGCTTACCTGTGTAGAGATAAGGTGTGTTTAAGATGTGTGCCTCTGAAAGCATCACATTAAAAGTAACTTTGTAAAGCTGTACTAAATGCCACAGAAGATACACTGGTGAAGTTTGATCTGTGCTTATTCGATGGGTACTTGCATTGTTTTTACTATGAACAATAAATGAAATTGGCCTCTTCATTGGAATAGGCTGTTTTTTTGTTGTGTGTGGGTGCACATGTTTTTCACACTAATGTTTGAATTATACCAGTTAAATGGACAATTTCATCAGCTGGAAATTCTGAACTATAGGGACAAGAGCTCTCCAAAGCACAAGCAAAATAAACCAGGGTATGTCTGACCAGCTTGCTCATGTGATCTTAGGCAGGGGTATTTTTTGTAAAAAAACGACCCCGCACCTGTGAGTTTAAATATTGTACAACTGAAACAGTGGTGTCTGCTCCTCAACCCAAGCATGTACGCGTGTACCCCTGTTCACCCCACAGAGGAAATTAATTCTGATTATTCCATTCCCTAGGCAGTTGCTGAAAGCAGTTATCACAATGCCACAACTCTGCAGCCATGTCATGGTAGTGTTGTTATATAAGCCAGGTCAGGGCTGCATCACCTGAGTACATACAGTGCTGGCCCTCCCTTCTACTGTGGATTCTCCCTGTTAGGAGCAGGACACTTTGAGTCAGGGGTGGGGGGGTGGAGAGACTCTAATGCCCATTTGGCTGTTGTCCCTGGACCTGAATCCCTGCCGGCTCAGCGAGATGGAAACTATGAACTCAGGAGCTGACCTAGATTCTCCTCTCAG
The DNA here is from genome assembly GCA_019176425.1 of Megalops atlanticus. NCBI lineage: Eukaryota > Metazoa > Chordata > Actinopteri > Elopiformes > Megalopidae > Megalops > Megalops atlanticus. The sequence continues at coordinate 12,974,862 of CM032890.1, read as the reverse complement.
TTGTGTGGCTCCTTGTCTCAGAGAGGATGAGAGACTTTCGAGGAGCTCAAGTCATACCAGATATAACGCAGAATAACAAACAAAAGCTGTTGATGTGGCGTTTACTTACTTCATATCTTATTTATTTTGAGACTGAAAAGATTGTCTCTTGTCATTTTCACCAGTGTTATGTGTTGTGCAGTTGTGTTTGTCGTTGCGACTGCCCCTCCGTTGGAGTTACACACACACTTTACTGTTTACTGTTTGAGTTTGAACTTCATTGTGTGTTAAAAGCACAGGGGGTTGGATCTTTCATCTATCTTCCAGTGAACCCTGTGGTGCAGACTGTGAATCCTAGGGCTGACCATGGACAAACATGCTGAAGCAAGGAAAGATACTGTGGTTTGAAAGAGGCCCTTTTGCATAAATGCATTCATTCAAAAGCCCATTCTTCAGTTCTCTAAAGTTTTAAATGACAGGAGAAATTGACCGGCATCCAGTGAAATATTTGCATTTTTACATTCTCACATCAGTTGTTGTAGCCTGCTGTCATCAGGGAGAAAGATTTCTCTGACAAATGATATTTTCTTGTTTGAATATATAGTTTGAGTGTATAGTGTGCTTATTGGAGCTGAGAGCTGATTTTTGGGTCTGACTGGGTTTTTCCCATCTCCAAAGTTGTGGAACATTTAGCATTTAGTTATTTAGAGAGGGTTGCGCAATTCTCTTTCCTTCGAATCTGTTCGGCCAGTGTTGCCCAAGCGGCCACATGTCAGTGGAGCTACTGTTTGCATTTGGGGGGGAGTAGAGGTGAAGGAACTGGTTCGAGGCTCAGTTTTCAGGTGGGCTGTTGTACCCTCGGGCAGTAGACAAACCTGAATCATGTCAGAAGATATGTGTTTGTTCAAAGCCAATATTTTGCTATCTGGGCTTAAACGAACACCGAGGTGGTGAGCGGCGAAGATTCGTTCGCTGTGGAGAGGACCATCATTGTTATTTGTTGATAATTTATGATCCCTTGAAAGCCTTGGGCTGTTGTTGTTCACTCGTGTCCTACCTGAAATATGTAGCGCTGTGTGTTACCGGCTCCTCGATGCAACATGGTAGCTTTGTGCTGCCAGCCCATCAGGATGTGAATTCACCCCTGGAAGAGGGCACTGTAACAGGGCACATAGAGCTGGGATTTTGTATGTGTAAAATGCACATACCCAGAGGATGCCTCAGTATTCTCCAGTGTTTCCTTAAGTGCACCCCCATCAGCTCTGTTTGTTGAGGCTCTTGCCTCTCCACCCCCGGTATAGCATGAAAGCATGGCAGATCTCTCTGACCCTCTGTGGCGGCTTTTTTTAGCGGCTAAGCCACTTTCTTGGTGGTTTGGTCACAATAGGGAACTTGCAGGGGTCAGATGACATTGGTTCCCTCAGTTTCATTCTAAATTCCCTATCTCCCTATCTACCTCTACTATTGGAACAGTAGTACAATGACCTGAATATCATCCCTTGATTATCTGCATATATTGCATGCACTTCAGTTCAGTCTGATGTCTCTCACCAGCTTTTAACTTAAAAGCTTAGAAGTGCTCTGTGGCAATCCATTTGCGAATAAAATGCGGTTAAATTAGATGGATGGATTGAGCCTGTCTCCGCTCTCTCCTGCAGTTTGTTTTGCCTCACTGTCTGGCCTCTGGTCTCTCTCTGCTCTCACCTCACACCCTCCCCCTCTCTGCTCTCTTTCTGCAGGTACATGCGACTGTACGGAAGAAAGTTCAGCAAGGAAGACCATGTGCTCTTCATCAAGTTGCTGTACGAGCTAGTGACCATCCCCAAAGTGGAGATCAGCATGATGCAGGGATTTGCTCGGCTCCTCATCAACCTTCTCAAGTAAGGGTCCCACAGAGAGCTCGTATCCTCAGTCCTCTCCAGTCAGCTCCAGTGGACATCCCAGTGCAGCACAGGACAACACAGTGCAGTCCTGCGAAGGCTACTGTTTCATATGTACAGTACACAATCTGGTCCAGAGTGTTAATGATGCGCATAACATTAATGAATTGGCAGGGTTTATCAGATTAAATTGCCTGCATATGCAGACAGGCTTAGGACTTTTACCAAGCGTGTTTGTCTTTTTGGGGTACACTGATGAGTTTGTGCCAGTTCTGAATTAAACAAATCATTTTTTTTATTTTGAAGTCTAGTTAAAGTCCCGAGGGTCAGCGTTTCATCCATGAACCTGAGTGGACACTGAGTAGTTGGAACCTCAGCTGTGATCAGATGCTGGATGCAATCCTCTGGTCTTTTGCTTTAGCCACTCAATCCTGTTTCCTGTCTACCACTACAGAAAGAAGGAGCTGCTCTCGAGGGAAGATTTGGAGCTGCCCTGGAGGCCCCTGTATGAGCTACAGGAGAGGATCCTCTATTCTAAAACAGAGCACCTGGGCCTCAACTGGTTTCCCAAGTAAGTCTTTCTCCTATGTCCCCAATCCCCTTTCACTATGTGTGAACTCCTGGTGAGGTCCTGTACTGGAAGGTCAGGTGACACATAGCACACTGGGGTTGACAAGATAATGAGGAGTGGAATTAGGGGTCAAATGTGTGGGCAGGAGGGGGTCTGGAGGTGAGGCTTGATAGTTACAGGGGCAGCGTTGGAGTCTACCGCAAGGGGTTGAAGGTCTACACAGATCAGATCTTTTAAGGGAGAGTGTCAAATGTTGCACTTATCACTTTCAAACCAACAAGGAAACAACAGGTTCTGTGTTAGCATTTACAAACCACTATGAAGCCTTAAACTCTGAGAGTGTAAAACATTTTTGTTCACAGTAAGACCACAGTTGTGAAAGATAAAACAAAACAAAAAAAAAAAAGTGTGGGGTAGACTTATTGGTGTGATGAACCATGTCCCAGTCCCATTGAGGAGTCTGCTGGTGTTATGTTCTTCGGGACTCTAGGTCTCTGTCTGTGCTACAAATGACTTTGCATGTGTGGCATTATTTGAATGTGTCTGTGTGCAGTGTAGATACTTATCTGTGAAAGCTAGAACATAAACCAAACTCAATGAGGTTAATCTTCTTTGTTCCCCAGGTCTGTAATAGTACAGTTCAGCTATTATTTAATCATTTTAACATACTTCTGTAGATGCCCTTTGAATCATTTTATAATTTAGTTTAAAGAATAATTCTGGTTGACTGGAGGTCCACTCCAGATTATCTTGGGGGTAGTGGAAGGGAGGTGTGGCGTGATTACTAAAAATACAGATAATGTCCAGAATATAATGTTAATTCCTTTAACCTTTAAAGTGACATTTAACAAATAGCATGAAATGAGCGGCTGGTAGCTACAGACTAAATTTGTACTTGTACACCACAAACAGACCTTTGTTTGCTTCCCAGAAAGATATGTTTCACAAGATACATGATGAAAGGTGAGATTATTACCAGAAGCTAACACTGCCATGTAGGCCTATTGTTATTTACTTATGGTTAGCTACCTACAGAAGCTAGCTAGCTTTGATGAACATTTGTGAAGCAATCTTATGTTATTTGGTGGTATTTTAACTTGCCCTTTCAATGGTAGCATTCTTGTCTACTGTCCTCTCTGGTAATGTGTTTCTATGCATGTTGAGCATTGACTCTATCCTCACTATTAATATGAAAAAAACCTTTTTGCCATATTTTAATGTAAACTGCACAGGCATACATTTCAACAAACTTTTTAAGTGATAAGAATGATAGGGTGATAAGATGACTGTGTATCAGTTCTCTGATTATATTAGGCTCTTTTATACGGTGCTTTGGGAATATGTTTTGTTTCACTACATATCTACAGTTTCGCACACTGCTGCGGTATACAGCCTCCTGTGTCCTTTACTGAGGTAAATGTCAAGGGAAGAAGCAAGCGCAAACCTTCAAGACCACCCTATAGCGTGTGCATGGTTTAAGTGTAGGCATCACTGAGAAGCCCTGCTGACATTCATGTGAAGACACCTCCACCTGGAAAGGGTCCTGCTGGCCTACTACCCTCCCTAGTTAAACCTTACACTGGGAGTCTGGCTGATTACTGCTAGTTAGCAGTTGGTCTATTGGTCAGTACAATCATACATGTCTCTGGACAAGGGAGAGGCAGAAAGGGGAGGGATGGATTATACTCAAAAAAAAATGTGTTTGGCCAACTGTTACCGAGGTTTTCTGATTGGGTGGGATAGCAAGCGGTCAGTTGCAAGATTGTGCCTTAGCTAACTATATTGATGAAGCGAAAAGGCATGTCATTAAACGTTCACCAATTTGCTAGCTACGCTCTGTTTGTTTAGTGGACGATGAGATGGGATAGTCAGATTACACCTGTGTCTATTGCAGTAATTTGAACCTTTTGTGCTGTGCATGTTCATTTTGTTTTTGTGGGTTAGAGTTTCAGATTTTGTTTATTTCCAATTAATGTGAACTGCACAGTCATACTTTGTGACGACCTAGTGGAATGATTATCCTTAGATGACATTTATGGCAAGATTAATATTAGTTTTTGTTGTCTTTGCATCTGAGATACTTTCAGGTGCACAGCATTAACAGGGAGCCAACTATGAATATGTAATTTATTACACAGAAGGCTATACCGACTTAGATGACCCTTTCCAGACTGTGAAGTATCCTATACTGCACATCCCTCTGCTGAGAAGGCTATGAATCATTTTAAATGGCAAAAGTTTGTCTTGATGATTCTGCAGTTGCACTCACTGAATCAGCTTTGGTATTGACACAGTGGACTTTTCATCTTGATTGGCTGAACCCAGATCAGCAGTGTGCTGAATGTTTCCCTATTCCTTTTTTCCCCCCTCTCACATTCAGCTCTGAGCGGGCACGCAGTTCCTCTAAACAAGTAATGATAAAACTTATAAAGAGGTGGTAAGGACAATACTTTTCTTGGAGTTGTTGTTTTCATTTTCGAGGCACTTGTAGCATTTTTTGATGCATGCATTTCTGAACCAACAGCCCGCTGGAGGCTCTCCCTACCCCCCCCTCCCTGCCCCAATGCAGCTTGTGTGACTCAATCCCTTTGACGAAACCGTATGTTAACATCCCACTCATATTGGAGAATGTCGCACTGCAGCTTACAGTATTTGTGGGCACCCCAGTCTCCCCTACTGTGCCTGGCTGAAATTTCTGCCCCCTTGCCCATACCTGCTTCAAAACACATTTTAATCTGACTTACCCCCCCCCGCAACCCACTTATTAGGCAACTGGTGTCCCTCAGGTATAGAAACTGCTGAAGTCACACGGTCTTTAATGAGAACTCCCTTGTGCGGGGTTCCCTAAGCAGCGGCCGGTAGTGTTAATGCGGAGTTTCCACAGCTTCAGTTTAAAAGGTCTCTCAGTCTAGAGGCCGCATAGTTTCGGGTGTCAACGCCTCTATTTTAGTTTGACCCAGCATACTGCTGAAGCCCACTTAGCTCACTGGCGGGCATGCGTCCGTGTGGGCAGGCGTGCACGTGTCTGTGGGACGGGGGGGTGCGGCTTGGTTTGGCATGGTGGGGCGGGGCCTCGGAGAGGGAGAGGAATGAGGAAGAGAGGAGAGGCGGCACGCTGAGGAAAGGTGCTTCCCTCGACGTCCCACAAAGGTCACATCCCCGAAAGGTTACAGTGTGTCATGTTCAGCCGTCTGCGAAGTACTCCCTGCTCCTGTGCAACATGTTCCCCTGAACACAAAGTGCAGACATAATGTCAGACCTCTGTTTCATTAACATTGTGACCAGGCCAAATTGGGTTTTCCATCCCTCGAGTGTAATGCATCATCATGTATTTGTAAGTAGGGAACTCAAATAAGCTGTTTATTTTGCAGTCTCTCTCTCTCTCGCTTTTCATTTCCTTAATGTCAGAGCTCGCTAGTGCTTATAGGCGAGTTCCTCTGTAGATGACAAAAAATAAATAAAACTTTAAAAATTGTGAGAGAGCTGAAGATAGCATTGGGCAGCACCCTCGTAAATCTGTGGCAGTTTATTCCATTGAGGAAAAAATTGGAGGAACCCAGCCTGGTGCACAGTGTTCCAGGTCAATCAGGGCCATAACAGTGTGGTGTTTGGTGAGGCCTGCGTTTTAACACACCCTATATTTCTACAAAGGCGCACATTGCAGGAATGTGGGCTGCAGATAAAGCGAGGTGTCTGAATGGATCCTGTTATTCTTGGGTAAAATGTGTCACTTTATTGAATTAGGCTGGTTAAGGAGTTGATTGACCTCACAGTCAGTTTTCAATAAAGGTTCTCCTGAATGATTGCAAGTGGATGCGGTGGGTAGTATGTAAAATTTGAATCTGAATGAACCTATATATTTTAACATGATATACCCCTTAGGAGCAGCCAGGAGGGCACTGACAGGATGAAGTGGTTCTCAAGGCGCAGTTTGTTGTCCCTCAGTTACATGCGAATGGAACAGGCACACTGTAATTTTTAACTTGGTTACAAAAAGCTATGACCGTTTAATTCTCAGGTCATAAAACAGTCCGACTGAAAAAGCCAGTGAACCAACTGAATCATCAGGCTGCCTCTTGGCTCATTTTGCCGGTGTGCCTGTTCTGTCGGTGGACTTAATGGATTAGTCCATGCCATAATGAGGCAAGAAGAGTGGGGTTTGGCGGTGCACGTGGTCAGACTGTCTAATTGCATCAGCGTGGTCATTGCACTCATTGATTAACAATCACTTGCATTGTCCTTCCTTAGTTTGGAAGTGATGGTGTCCAAATTCTCTCTCTCTCTTTCTTTCTCCCTCTGTCGGTCTCTCTCCATCCAGCTCGGTTGAGAACGTGCTGAAGACTCTTGTGAAGAGCTGCAGGCCGTAAGTATATACAGGCTGGCCTTTTCTGATTATTTATTTTTTAATAAAGTCTAATGCTAAAATATGATGGTATGATATGTGGTTTTTCATGAGGATGTCATGAGTGAAATATTTAGTACTCCTAAACACACTCATAATACAAAAACAACCCAGTAATACAGCATGTAAAAGTTGCATCATGTAGTGCTATACTGTACAAAAAAATCTGTATGATATAAACTAAATATAAACCAGTTAATAGGTAAATTATTATTATCATTTAATGAAGACCAGGTGACCCAGCTGAAAGCAATCTAATGAGGTGAGAGATTACCGTGAATGATCCCTAATTTAGACGTGGTGTTTGGAAGTGTTTTTTTCCCCCCCACATCCCAGACAGAAGTGATGCGTGGCCTAAATGTGTCTGTGAGGACACTACTTTTCTGTTGATCAACGTTGCATTAATCTGGGCATTGTCTCAGCATCGTGATTACCTGGATGATGTAAAGTGGGCGCCACTTCAGGGCTCACCTCCTGAGCTACCAGTTCAAACTGAGGGTACCCCAAGATGGCAGAAAATGGCTCATTTGAACCGCAAGGCAATGACTTGCAGCCTCCTCTGGGCAAAGTAATCACAGTCAACACACAGAGCTGTAGTGACCAAGCGTGTTGTCTCAGCCACAGGGCACAGTGGCCTCTTACTGCTCCTCAGTCCTTGCCCGCTGCCTGTAATCCTATTAAACTCTCTGCTAAATCTGGCCCATGTGAGAGGTTCCTGTTACTGGGAGAAAGCGATTTGGGGGGTCAGCGCTCTGCTGAACGGCTGTCAGGAAGTCTTAACTAGCAGCGCCGTGGAGAGGCAGCCGAAAAAAGATCTGCGAGGGGGGAGGTAAGGGGGGTGCGTTGCTGGGCCAGGCAGCTCTGCTGTCAAGGTCCCGTCCCGTCCTGCCATTTTCAAGTGCAATCACGGAGAGCGTGAATGAGCAGAATGGGGTGACCGCCCCAGGCCTGGCCAAAAAAGACTGAGGTGTGGTGCGCCGCCCTGAATGTGTACCACTGTGTAAAAAAGATCTCCTGGGCTGATCTGGGATTACAGCGGAGAGAACGCTGCCCGGTATCCGGTCAATCAGATCCCTGTCCTAATCCACAAGGTGTTAACCACCGCTCCACCGGTATCTGTCAGAGAGGGGCAGCCCCGATTGGCCAGGCGACCCGTCCGTCTGGCAACTTTTGGCAGGGACTCGGCAGACCCTGGCACACTAAGGCGCGCTGCCTCAGAAATAACCCCACTTGCCTGCGCTGGCCTTGTTTGTGTGGGCTCCCAGTCAGCTGCTTACCATTTACTTAAAAGCATACACATTGTGCCATTTTGACTCAGTGAGAACCGTGAACCGTTTATAATTGAGTTCTCTGCCAAAAACAAACAGCTGAAGTCATGTGTTTTCATAGCAGAAGGAAGAAAGAACCATCAGTATTGTGTAACGTTGTAATAGGAGCTTTTATGTGATTTAAGCCAGCTGCTGCTGTAGCTGGATGTGTTATTCCTGGTGGGTAAGCCCTGCATGTCTTCCCTGTGCCATCCCAGGTATTTCCCATCATCTGCCACTCAGGAGATGCTAGAGGAATGGCGGCCGCTCCTCTGTCCCTTTGATGTCACCATGCAGAGGGCCATCAGCTACTTTGAGCTCTTTCTGCCCACTACTCTGCCACCTGAGCTTCACCACATGGGTTTCAAGTGAGTACTCATGCCAGCCACAGCACACTGCTGCACCCAGAACTACTTACTACATTACCCCAGAGTTAACACCCCATACTGCCCCCAGAACCACACCACCAGGGCTTCAAGTAAGTACTTGCACCTGCCACACCACGTCGCTGTGCTGAGGGTAACACCCCACACTGTGCCCAGAGCTACATCACCGCACTGTCCAGTAAGCACCTTCTACTGTAGACATACAATGGAGTAGCTTCAGGTAAGCTCTCCCATACACAGTGGTTCAAGCTAGCTTCTTTATTTGGCTCCTCCTTCCTAATTTTTACCACCCTGCCACCTCACTTCAAGTTAATGGTCACTTCCGTCTTGGACTGTCATGCATTCACCATCCTTAAGAAGGCAGGAGTGAAACTGCCGGAGAGGCTGCGTGTGGCTTGTCTGTGATTGTGTGAAGGCAGTGTGTCATAGTGAGTGTTCTGCGTTTTCCAGGCTCTGGTTCAACGAGCTCATAGACCTGTGGGTTTCAGTCCAGAACCTCCCAGGTTGGGAAGTGGTGAGTCTGCGTTCATGCTACACTGTGTTATGAAGAAAGAATCACGTCAATTTATTAATACTCCCAACTGTTAGAATTTGGAGATGTTTATACATTGAAATGCTTGATTCATAGGTTTGACCTCTCACATTAGGACCTAGCATTCAAAGTGTCTGTGAAAAGCTGTTAGAGATGTGCGTAATAAATACTGTGCTCCAATGAGCAGCTGTAGACAGAAGATGATTAATGTAATGGTGGTATGGTTAAAAAATGCTTAACATGTAAATATTTCTTTTGTGGCCTCAGCATCTAGTGAACCTGTTTGCCCGCCTAGCCAATGACAACATCGGCTACATCGACTGGGACCCTTATATTCCCAAGGTGGGTGGGGGGTGCTGTTTGTGACTTTTGGCCTTTTCCAGGCTCTCCCTCTCCCAGAGCTGTAGCTATGATTGGATCCCTCACGTGCATTCGTGTGTGAGGCTTGTCTGTTTAGCTGCGTGCTGGAATCCCGACCTCTGACCTCTGATATCCTGTGGCGGGGCGGCTGACGCCATGCCGGACTGGTCTGCTGTCAGTTGTGATCTACTGTCTGTCTGCATGCTTGTGTCACACGCTGTCCTATTTCCCTGTCCTGTTTGGGAGCGTGAATGAATAGATGAACAATTACAGGAATGAGCATGCAGATTAACACAGATAAGCTCTAATATTGGTTAGTGGTTCTCAGTAGGATTCCAGCAAAAACCTGGCAAATTCCCATGTTGTGACATTGTTTAATATATAACATAACAAGAGCATAACTTTCATCACTGCTGGCTGACTGAGGTGTCAGCTCCCCCAAACAAGTGATAAGAAGGCAGAAAGGCATTTGTAAGGGAAATCCATTCATAATAAACAAATGGGTAAAGCCTGCAGGATGGCAGTGACAAAGCTATGCAGTGTTAATCGACAGAAGGAGGAATGTAACATGTCAAATGGCTTTTTTTTTTCTTTTTTTTTTTTTTACTTTGTTGGGAATTTCAGATATTCACTAGGATCCTGCGGAGCTTGAATCTCCCCGTAGGAACCAGTCAGATGCTGGTCCCCAGGTACCTGACGAACGCCTACGACATCGGCCACGTTGTCATCTGGGTGTCGTCTTTGCTGGTGAGTGGCAGTGGTCATGCAACTTGGTGTTGTTGAGTTTAGAGGTCAACACGACCTGGCACTGTTGCACATGGAGGTCGGTATGACCCAGCACGTTCATGTATAGGAATCACCACAGGGCTGTTCTGGTCTGTGAAACCTGTCACAATGTTTTGCCTCCATGGGATAGCCTTACTCGGTAGCATGGAGGGTATGTAGTTGTACACACATACTTGGTACAGATCCACAGGGAACTAAGTGTCTCCTTTGCTTCTCTCTGAGAAACTAGTTTATTTTAGTATAATGTATCTATCTAATTAGAGATTAAATTTAACGAGATATTTGTTGTGGAAAGGGTTCATACGTGTATGAAAATGAAACCATGAAAAAGTGAGCTGTCATGGATACAGGAAACTATACATTCCAGGCTAACTGACAAATATTTGCTGTCACCAAGTTCTGGCATGTTTCAGCGCAAAAGAGCTTATGCTGACTTGTGTATTTCTGACAGGGGGGGCCGAGCAAGCAAGCGCAGAAACAGCTGAGTGGACTCTTCAACAGCATCACTTCATTCTTCCACCCCTCCAATCACGGCCGCTGGCTGGTGAGTCACTTCCCGCTTGCCTTTTCCTGTGGGTTTGCTCCGACAGGGAGGCCGGAGAACACAGCCTGCTGGGGGAGCAGCGGAACCTGAGTGGGAGTGTCCATCCGTAAGATCCAGCTACAACAAATCTCTCTGAAAATGACATTCACGACTCAGAAGTTTTAATATCTACTGTCTGCCACTATTTTTGGGAAGTTTAACAGCTGACATTAAAGAAGGGACGACAAAGGGTGCAGTCAGTGCAATAGAACATCTTCATTTAGAACAAAATGAAACTTCTCTTTGGTCAGATTTTTTTTTTTGGTCAGATCTTTTAATTAAACAGCTACCAAACCCATCTCAAAACTAAAAGCAAGCCATAAGGCAGAACAGATGTTGCTGCAAAAAGAAGAGAGAAGAACAAGACACAAAGGCTTGGCAGTAGCTGAAAAAGGGAGGCTTTTCAGTAGCACTGTAATAGAGGCAGCGCTGCCAACAGGCATTCATCATCTCCAGAAGATTTTAGTTTATCCATTATTTATAGCGTGGCTTACCTTATGTTAAAGATACATCACTGCTCCCCCAGCTATTGCTATGTTGAAATTGGGGAGAGATAATTTAGTACCCTTGCCTGTTGCATGCCAGGGAGCTTTTCTCGGGGGTGGGGGGGAGTGTGTTTTCCCCTTGGCCAGGGTTTGTGTATGGTTCAGGGTTCAGAGGAGAGCTGCCGCTATAAAAGGTCCCGCAGCAATGTACGGCTCACGCCATGCTTTTCCAGGAACTGCTGCATCATTACCCTTCTCCCTCAGAACGACGCCTCACAGAATACCTCTGGCTTCCCTTTTAGTGCGGTGTGTTGTTCACTGTCTCATCAGTGTATCTGTTGTACCTTCCCATGATTCTAACTGGACACTAGAAGTTGTCTACAAAACACGGCTTTATGCGGAAGTGTGCATGGTACTTGCTCTGGTGTTACTGTGTGGACTCTGTTAGTGCCCAGCTTATATTGTAAACATTGTGGAAATAATTGTCTCATTGTGTCGAGTTTACAGTAGTATTCATGTCAGTTAGGCAGGGCAATGCTGAATTCCATTAAAAACTCAGTCTAGCATGAGTGTTTGCCAGATGCCTCCCTATTCCCTCAATCATTTTTACACTGCCCTGAGGTAGATGCCTGGGTATTTAGCTGCTCTGTTTAGTCCCCAGATTAGCTGTGTTTTGTCCTGGTTGGGTCAGGTGACTTGAATAGGTACTCTTGTCCTGGTTTTTGTGCCAGCTACTCCTCCAATGTCTGCCAGTCTGTTGGCGAAGACAGAGTGAACTGGGCTGCCCTGCTCCCCCATTGTGCCTCTGTCTGTCTGCATGTGTCCAGATGAAGCTTATAATGATGCTCATTGTACATGTTTATTCCCATTGTCTGTCTCTCTGTCTGCATGTCCGTATGAAACGTGATGCATTTTGTAGCGTCAATGTGTGTGTGTGTGTTGATCCTGCCCTGTCCAAATGAATGTGTCGATGCATCTAACTGTAGGAATTCCTGTCTCCTGTGTGTCCGTGTGTCCAGATGAAGCTGATGAAGCTGCTGCAGCGCCTCCCGGCCAGCGTGGTGCGGCGGCTGCACCGCGAGCGCTTCCGCAAGCCCACGTGGCTGACCCCCGTGCCGGACAGCCACAAGCTGACGGAGCAGGACATCACCGACTTCGTGGAGAGCATGAAGCAGCCGGTGCTCCTGGCCATGTTCAGCAAGACGGGCAGCCTGGACGCCGCCCAGGCCCTGCAGAACCTGGCGCTGATGAGGCCCGAGCTCGTCATCCCCCCGGTGCTGGAGAAGTGAGTCAGCCGTCCCGCGGAGGCCGCGCCGACCATAACGCAACCATGACTCACCCATCAAACAGCATTCATGTGGTACTGGGGGGGAAGAACTGAAATACTTTTTTGTATTGGAAAGTCATGGAAAAGTCATAGAAAGTGGTCAAATGTCTCTCAAAAGTCTGAAAATATTAAAAAAAGTACCAGAGCATATTTGTAAGCCAGAAATTAACTCAAAAGCTGTCAATGATTGTTATAAACGAAAGGGGCTAAGAAGGACAAGGCTTCTAACCCTGATGGAATCTCCACACTCTGAAATCATTTGCTGAAGTGCTCACACTCACTTGGTTCCCACTTTTTCAAATGTCTGTTGATACTGTGCTGATTGTGGGGGGGGGGAAAGCATTTATTACCCCAGTCCCCAAGAAACTATGTCTAAAAGAAAACAGTTACAGACAAGTAGTGCTGACTTATGGTTATGAAATGCCAAGAAAAGCTCACAGTGGGTTATGTGCACTCCACTGTTCAGGATTCTTTCGACCCCTTCCAGTTTGCCCATAAACACAGACAATATACAGTAATGCACTTCATTGCAAAACCTTTAGACAGCCCTAAACCTTTCGCAACGTTAATGGTCATTAATTTTAGCTCTGCTTACGACAGTCACAAGTGGTTCCGAGTAAGCATTAACGGATGAATGTGAACCCCCATACCGTCAAGTGGCGTCACGCTTTTCGAGTTCAGTACGTCAGCTGCTGAGACCTCTCTGACCCTAGAACCATGAGCACCAGTGTGCCCCAGGGTTGTGTAAGTGCAACCACCCTGTTTACTCTGTGTATGAATGATTGCACAAGCAGCGACCTCGATAATTATATCACAAAATTCTCAGACGGCAGCGCTATTTTTGGTCTGCTACATATCGATTCAGGCATGGCTCTGTACAGCTCAGAGGTTGACAAGTTTATAAAATGGTGTGATGAGCTCTCACACTAAATGTGGAAAAACACAGAGGAAGTCATTTTTGACACTAAATCTGTTGGTGGTTGTGTTTGTGTGGAAGTAGGTTGGCTTGGGTTGAAAGCTCACCCCTCCAAGGACGTGTGCTTCCTGTGCCAACTCTGAGCTTTCAGAATGGGTAGTATAATGCCAGTCCTTTTCTTTTAACCTTTTTTTTTTACATGAGAGTATTTTACAATAATGGTGTGGTAGCCTGGTTTTCAATAATGGTGTGGTAGCCTGGTTTTGAAACCTGGCAGTCCAACTCAAAGATCAATTCCTCTATCTAGAAAGAAGCTGCAAAAAAACACTCTCCCCACCAGTCTGTCTTTAAAGTAGCCTAGTTTTGCTGTCTTACATTTAGAAGCAAAATATAAGTTGATATGGGTTTGTAATGGAATAATCTGATTGGTAAATGTTTGGTATGTCTAGGTGGGAAAATATGTATGTGTGTGGGTGTGTGTTTGTGTGTTTTTACTTATGTTATTATACCACACCCAGCTGAAGCAACTTGTGGTTTTATCTCCCACAGGGATCTTAATTGACTTGCAGGACTGTCTTTGACACGTGATGTGGTCAGTCAAAGAGTCCTGGTGCAAAGCAAGCTATTACACATTAAAAAAACGAAAAAAAGACACACCATTTGGAGCTAATCCTCCGCATTCTCTCTGCTGCCCCCTGCAGGACATACCCCGCCATGGAGACGCTGACAGAGCCGCACCAGCTGACTGCCACGCTGAGCTGCATGATTGGCGTGGCGCGCAGCCTGGTCTCCGGGGGGCACCGCTTCCCAGAGGGCCCCACGCACATGCTGCCTCTCCTCATGAGGGCCCTGCCGGGCGTCGACCCCAACGACTTCAGCAAGTGCATGGTGGGTAGCTCCCAGGCTCCTCTTTAGTCCTTCCGTTCCTCCCCTTCAGTATTACTGCTGTATTTTAGTTTCTGGTGCTGGTTTTAGTGCAGAGACTGAAAGCTCAGCTGCTGCCGTATGGGACTCGAAGAACGTCTATACTCATTACGCATTTACTCAGTACAATCTGGGTTTAGGTCCCCCAGCTGTTTTCAAATACAACACCCTGGTCTGGTTTTATTTCTTCAGTTACCTGATCTGACCACATTGTGCACTGGTGATTTCAGTGATTGTAAAAGGTTTGTGTTCATTTATTTACTTTTTTCCCCATTTCATTTTTCCCTCTGTCCCGCAGATCACATTCCAGTTCATTGCTACATTTTCTACTCTGGTGCCTTTGGTGGACTGTTCGTCTGCCGTTCACGAAAGAGACGACCTGACGGAGGTGAGCTCCCCTCACCTGTCTTGGCAACTTACCTGCAGAGAGCTTGTCACCATGTCACCACACCATCTGTCTGCACAGACCCAGTTATGTCTTATTGGCTCTCTGTGTCTGTCTCTCAGGTGGAGCGGGAGCTGTGTTCTGCCTCCGCGGAATTTGAAGACTTTGTTCTGCAGTTCATGGACAGGTGGGGGCTGGAAGGGGGCTTGGCGAGAGAATTCTAGTTAGGAGCTGTGTGTGTGTGTGTGTGTGTGTGTGTGTGTGTGTGTGTGTGTGTGTGTGTGTGTTTCTGCATTTGTAGATCTTTATGCAGGTGAATGTTGCTGTTTTTGCTGGTGTGCATGCATGCGTGTATGTCTGAGCACGTGTGAATAACTTTTGGTGTGTCTGTGCAGGTGCTTTGCGCTGATCGACAGCAGCACGCTGGAGCAGACCCGCGAGGAGATGGAGACGGAGAAGATGACCCACCTGGAGAGCCTGGTGGAGCTGGGACTGTCCTCCACCTTCAGCTCCATCCTCACACAGTGCTCCATGGACATCTTTAAGGTCCTACACATGCTCCGTGGGCCATCTCCAGTGTCAAATACACAAGACACACAAACGCACTCCCGAATCAGTAGTTTCACACAGCATTTGCTGGACACATTCACATTCACATTCCTGGGTGTGTGATATTCTGTTACACTGTGATCCTGCAGTCTAATTGTATCCTTGTGTGCGTATGTGTGGTTTTCTCAGGTGGCTCTAGAGAAGGTCTTCAACTTTGCCACAACCAACATCTTCGAGACTCGCGTGGCCGGGAGGATGGTGGCCGACATGTGCAGAGCTGCTTCCAAGGTGAGTATTCCTCTAGACCCATTCACAGTCTGTAGGTCCATAGTCCTGCTTCTGCTCTGTAGATCAATGGATTCACTCACACTCTGTAGGTCCATAGTCCTGCTTCTGCTCTGTAGATCAATGGATTCACTCACACTCTGTAAGTCCATAGTCCTGATCCTGCTCTGTAAATCCATGGATTCACTCATACCCTGTAGGTCCATAGTCCTGATCCTGCTCTGTAGATCCATGGATTCACTCATACCCTGTAGGTCCATAGTCCTGATTCTGCTCTGTAGATCCATGGATTCACTCATACTCTGTAGGTCCATAGTCCTGCTTCTGCTCTGCAGATCTGTGGACTCACACACACTCTGTAGATCAATGGACTGACCCACATTCAGTAGATCCATAGGACTGTTTCTGCTCTGCAGGTCAATGAACTTAGTCATGCTCTGCAGATCCACTGACTCACTCACTCTGCAGATCCACTGACTCATTCACACTCTGAATGATCCACAGGCTCACTCCCGGTCTGTATTATCCATGCAAGCTGCTCCCTCTGCATCTTTGTCTCACTTTGTTTCTCTTATAGTGTCACCCGGCAGAGTCTCTCAAGCTTTTTGTGCCACACTGTTGCCACGCCATAACCCAGATCACCGTCAGTAAGTGGCCTTTTCAGCTCCTCAGAGAAATGTGTTTGTTTCCATGTGTGTCTGTGTGCATGTACTGGCCAGCCAGGGTGTGTGTGTGTGTCTTGTTTGTGTGTGTCTGTTTTTGTATGTGATTCAGTTGCTGTCCCAACTGGCTGTATTCCCACGGGTGCTGAGTGTGTCTGTATTTGTGTGTGTGTTCCCGCAGATGAGGAGGTGCTGAACGAGGAAGAGCTGGACAAGGAGCTGCTGTGGAACCTACAGCTATTGTCAGAGGTGAGGTCAAAGTTCAGGGTGGTACTCTCCGCAGCATTGCAGTGCTAGCACGTTTCTCACTAGCACTGTTGTGCTGTACAAAGAGTCTTGCAGTGAATTGTGAGCCTGATATGAGAGAATACAATATCCTGCTTTCCCTTAAGATTAAACAATTGTTAAAATAATCAGTTTGTCATGCGAAGATAAATTAGCAGCAGAAACTTTACTGTAGGTGGAAAGTTATGTTGATCAGCCCTGCAGAGGCCTAGTCTTGGAGGGCAGTAATCATTGACTGCAGGCTGCTCTTTGAATACTTCCAGGAAGAATGATCTGTCTCCCCTGTTTTTGTACCCCCCACCTTCCTCTGTGTCTCTCTGTCTGTGCTATGTTTGTCTGTCCCCCCTCCTCTGTCCTGCTGTCCTAGGTGACCCGTGTGGACGGGGACAAGCTGTTGCCGTACCGCACGCAGCTGGTGCAGATCCTCCAGCTGACTCTGCATCTGAAGTGCAAGCAGGGCTACAGCCTCGCCTGCAACCTGCTGCACCATGTCCTGCGCTCCACTGCCCTCACCTACCCCACCGAGTACTGCAGCGTGCCAGGGGGCTTCCAGCGCCCTCTGAAGGACTACCTGCCCATTAAGGTACTGCCCCAAACACAGGACCTGCCCAACCAAATGCCGTAGCTCCGCCTCCAGAACTTGGGTGTCACCCAGAGATATTTAGTGGGATGCTAGTTGAGACCTCTGATTTGGACAACAGAGGATGTTACTGAAAATATGTTGCGATGGAACTGTTATAGACTATAAAAGAGGTAAGGACAGGGCTTGTAACCTAAAGATTGCTGCTTCAATTCCCCATTGGGCGATCGCTGCTTAACTCTCGGGCAAAGTACTTGGCTCCGACTACCTCCCAGTTGTACGTGCCCAGTTGTATGAATGGATACTGTGTAAAAATTACAAGTTATGTAAGCTGTTTTTAGCTCTCTGCTGCGCCTTTTAGCTAAAGGGTGGCGTGCATTTTCAGGTGTGTATCATTTAGCATTCCCCTCTTCTCTGTTAAAATACGTTCATGTCAACGCCTGTCTGGACCAAACACGAAAAGTGTGTCAAGAAGATATGGCTCAGCTGGTAAGCTGTGGTTCAGCTCAGGTTACACAACACCTTCCCCTTTCCCAGCCGTGCCCTTTACTGCCCTGCCCTGCCCTGAGCCCCACCCTGCCCTGATCCTATTATGTCTGCTCCAGGAGGAAGGGTGTGTGTGTGTGTGGGGAGGGGTGGAGGGGCAGGATTACTGGGGAAGATAACACGCATAACCACGCCCCAAGCTGGTTCTGGCTGTCTACAATGTTTGAGTGGTCTGAACTGTGCGGGGCTTTGTGTTTAGGTTGCGGTTGACCAGGGGTAAACAACATGGTCAGAAATACATGGCGTGGGCCGGGCCAGATGCCAGTGCAGGCCTCATTGCTGACCCAAAGCGGAAAGCCTTCGCATCCCTCAGCGTAGCTGTGCTATGCTGGCCTGTTCATATATAGTATGGTGATCTCATCAATATGCCAGCCCTCTCAGAGCTGGTCGCACTGTGCCAGGAAACTGTGAAGCCTTCTTTAGAAACCAGCCGCTGTCTGTTTCTGGCTTTGTGTTTGTGAAGTGCACACATCAGATGTTTATCTCTCTCCCCCCTTCCCCGGAAAGTTGTCCATCGCAAGGTCGTTACCCCAGCTTGTATCTGTTATGTGGTTTGCCAGAAAGAGAGGAAGCGAACCTCTCAGCTATTTGGCTTGACTGGATTTGACTTGTGAAACCTCGGTCATCTGATGTCAGGGCAGACACCCACATCGTGAGCCAGTGCTTGTGTAGCCTGAGTAAACTACCCTGCACTTGCTGACCCTTGTTCACCTTCATCCGCTGTTGCCTGTCAGATTTGGACCTCCCCTAGAAACTACGTAGTGCTTGTCAATGGGAGCTCTTTCTGGGCGACACGACTAGAGGGCATTATTTATAAAATGTACAGTATTAAAACCCATTTGCGGATTATTTTGTGCACTAAGTAATTGCTTGGGACAAAGTCATAGTTAAATTTTCCATTTATAGACTGAATGAAATTTTACTAATCCTACAAGTAGTGACCTGGCAGCTTGTCTATTCCCAACTTGACCTGTTTACTGTTAGCTGGTCTGCTGCACTCCCTGTGTTTGGACTTCCGCTCTCTGAGCTCTGTGTTCTGACCCGCCCTGATGTTCTGGTTTCTCCTGTGTAGGACTGGGGTCGACCCGGAGACCTGTGGAACCTGCAGATCCAGTGGCACGTGCCCAGCGCGGAGGAGGTGGCCTTCGTGTTCTACGTGCTGGACCTGCTGCTGCAGCCGGAACTCGTGCGCCTGCAGAGATACGCGCAGGGAGAGCAGGGCATGAGCAGGTCAGGGGATGGGGGGCGGAAGAGCAGGGTCGGGGTGGGGGAAGAGCAGGGTCAGGGTGGGGGGGGGGCGGAAGAGCAGGGTTGGGGCTGGGGGTGTGGTGAGTGTGTGGCACATGCAGCTCAGAGCTGTTGGTCAGGGCTGGGGGTGGGGTGGGGGTGCTGTGCTTGGGGCTGGGAGATGATGACTGATGTCTGGAAGCAGATGCTATGAGACGTGACCTTGGGTGGACCAAGTTGGACTTTAACTGGGTATTAGTACGGGGAGAACAGACATAGGACTAGCAAAGACAAGTGTGGCTCTATGACCTCCGGGGATGGGAATAGCACCTCCAGTAAATAGCAGTTAGAGCCATTACTGGTTTATGAGAAGCAGGTTAGTGTACTGAGTTGAAGCTGCCAACAGACTTGGTACACTGACCTGTTTCTTCTCTGCATTGGGAGGGCTATTCCCGCAGCTGGGTTACCACCACAGATACGTCTGAATCCACTGCAAGCCTCTCCTGCTGCGGTTTAGCCTAAATGATACTACTTACCATCAGCAGCAGGATTAGTGCAGTCCGAGATGGGAGTCCCAAAGAGGAGTATGCGGCTTTGTTTAGCACAGGCCAGAAATTACACTCTCACCCGCACTCTCGGCAAAGGGATGGCTGTGTTTTACAGGCCACAGTAAAGCACACATACTGAAGGGACTGGGTGCTGTGTGCAGTGGGGAGTGCTATGTGCTGACTGGCTCTCTTCCTACAGAGATGATGTGCTGCAGAGTCTGTCCATTGTGCAGCACTGCCTGCTGGGAGCTGGGAGCATGCTGCCCCCTTTGCAAGGAGAACCCATCCCAGACCTGTGAGTCTCCCATGCCATACCACATACGTATACACACACATCTATATATCACACTTCAGTGCCTACACACACACACACACACACACACACACACACACACACACACACACACACACTTTATATGTAACACACTTTACCAGTAATGTCTTTACACCCTACACATCAGCATTATCTCTGTTATGAGGCATCCTTGTGTATAACTCAAGCCATACTCCTGCCTCTAGGCTTTCCCACTGCTCTCTTCTCTGTGTGTGTGTGCGCAAGTTTGCGTATGTCTGTGTATGTTGTTTTGATTGTGTGTGTGCGCGCGTGCGTGTGTATGCATGTGGGTGTGGGTGTTTGTGTCTGAACATGTTTCGTCTCCACCAGGGTGACCAGCATGGTGAGTCTGAACGAGACCACGCTCTACACTGGAGTGGAATACGGTGAGTTCACCCTGCACTGCCCTGTGTGTCATCACTGTGACTCCAGCACATACTTAGACAGCTGACTCACTTCGTAAAACAAACTGGGCTCCACAAGGGAGTTTGCCAAGATGTTTGTCACCCTCACTCTGGTATTTGCGAGTGTCATAAAGAGGTGCAAATGGGAGTGAATCTTCTCCCAGGCTTTCTTTCCATAATGTGTTTGTATAGGAGTTGTTAACTGAGCAGTTCCTTACAGAGAGAGTAAGAGACTTTGTGAGATAAGAAATTGAGGGAGGGGGGGAGAGGACTGATTTAAGGTTGTGGGATTGTGATGGGGAAGGAGAGAGTGTTTCTCACAAACAGTTTGAAGAAAAGTCAAAGGAAGAAAAAGTGAATGTGAAAGCAGCTTGATTTGGAGAGAGGTGAATACCTGTATTTCTGTATTTCTACAAATTATGGGGCAAATTCATACTTTTCAGCACTTTTTCTGTGAGCCTCACTAAGCAGTTCCCCCCCTCCAGGCTTAGCTTAACTACTTTAGCTTTGTGTCACACCTGCTTTACTCTCCTCCCTGCTTACCCTTACAGACACCTCCAGGGAGAACTACAGAGAGGCCATCTGTAAAGTGATGAGACAGCTACTGCGTAAGTCTGTGCCCTGACCCATGACAGCACTTTAAAACTCATCCCCTTACCACAGCACCCTTAATCTCACTCCCCTGCTGCACCTCCCTAAAACTAACCCACTATTGCTGCACTCTAAAAATCACTCATTATTACAGTACACTAAAACTTACCTCCCCCCCCAATCATCCTAAAACTCATTCCCTACTATAGCTCCCTAAACCTCCTCCCCTTATCCAACTTTACCCAAAAACAACCCAGAAATTACATAACCTCTGTCCCTGCCCAACTTCTCTCAATGTCCCAGTCTGACAAATTTGTTCATTGTGTCTCCTCAGATTACATCCTGGAACACTCCGAAGATGACACCAAGTCCCTCTTCTCCATCATCAAGGTTGGTCGAGACCCTGACTGTGGATTCACTGACCCTATAGGCTTCATTTATTCTGCACTGGTGTTCTTGTTACATATCCATTCATAGACATTGATATAATAAACATAATAACATTCATTGGCATGTCAGTAACATGGCTCATTACTGGCTGTGCTCTCGGTTTCCCCAGATCATCGGTGACCTGCTGCACTTCAAAGGCTCTCACAAGCATGAGTTCGACTCCCGCTGGAAGAGCTTCAACTTGGTGAAGAAGTCCATGGAGAACCGGGTGAGTGCTGGTGTTCGGAGGGCTTGTTGAAGGGTGTGGCGTGTTGGCCACAGTCGGGAGTGCGCTGAATGTGAGTGTATCTCTTTTCCCTGCAGCTTCACGGCAGGAAGCAGCACATCAGAGCCCTGCTCATCGATAGGGTGATGTTGCAGCACGAGGTAGGCCTGTTCCCCCCTTTGTCTTTATTGTTGAGATCCTGTCTGCCTGTGTCTGTGTCCAGTCTGTGTGTCCTTTCCAGCCTGTGTCTGTGTCCTGTGGCGCTTGTCCAGACTGTCCTCTCTTAGTCCATTACATTACTGTCAGTTAGCAGACACTCTTACCCAGAGTGAGTTACCTAGTGTAGAGCGCCGTAGAGCTCTCACTCAAACACACCAACGACGGAAGTGAGCGAGTGGCGAAGGATGGCGTGCCGTCTTACCTTTGGTGGTTCGGGAACAGAATTCCTTAAATATAACTGTTTTGATACATCTGACTCCAATTTTGTTATTGTTTACGTATTTTAATTTAGTAACCGGCCTACTCAAATGCCTCTCTGCTAATCGCTAAGATAGAATGTTTATATATGCAACCGAGAGACTGTAGCCTCTTGTCTCGCGTAGTGTTGCTCTATACGGGTTGCAGTCTCTCATGGAGATGCATATATGCCTGTGGCCTGCGCTTGACCTAAAGTGGCACTAGTTGTATAGGTGAGGGACTACGGAGTATACCAACAGCATAATGATTCTATGAGCCCGTAATTAGCAGTTATCTTACCGTACAGTGATCAGCTGCAGCGAGTAAGACGGACGATGAGCATAGAGTTACGATAAATTAATTTATTGGTACAATGTATGGTTGTCCAAAATAAACAGTAGACAATGCAATGGAAAAAACAGAGTACAACGGAGAGGCAAAGATTAATGAATTGGCTATACGCAAAAGTGCGCAGGAGGTCATGCTACCGAGTCTCCCCGAACTATGCCAGTTTCCCCCCTATATACCTGAACATCAAAGGTGGTATTTGGATTTTGGTGCCATGACCAAACATGGTAAGCTCTGAAAACAACAGTGTAGTCACGATTCAGCAATCATAAATACTGTCGTACCCAGGGGGGTACGGAGGGGTGCTAGCGAGTGAGGAATGCAAAGATAAGTGCATTCCTCACTGTCCACTTTTGTGCCACCTATCACAATCTTTATTATGAACCCATCATACCTCCCTGCTACATACATCATTGACATGCATGTGAAAATAGCTTTGAAATGACACCAAACATGATTATGTTGCACCTAAGAATGACCATATTCCATACTTGTGACAAGAGATGAACAGGGTCCTGAGTATGGCTGTGCTGTAGGTTGCCTGGCAGCAGAGTCCAGAGTCCAGGATGCAGCTGCCCTTAGCGTGACCTGCTGACCAGAGATTAGCGACAAGGGTTGGATTGCCGCTACCCCCTCGGTTGAGTTGCTTAACAGTCACATTTGGTGGGTGTTGCAGATACTATTGCACCCTCCTGACCTCCTGCAAGCCCAGAGGTAAACACTTACATTCCTTTGGGGGGTTTGCAGGAGATCTGGTCCTGCAAATTTCCCTACACTAGGATATAATTTTTAGGTGTTATTCATTTATACAGCTGGATATTTACTGAAGCAATCATGGGTTAAGTACCTTGCCCAAGGGTACAGCAGCAGTGCCCCAGCAGGGAATCGAACCAGCAACCTTTCAGTCTGTGTCCTGTCCTGCTTCCAACTGTGTCCTGTCCTGCTTGTCTCTGTGTATAGATCGTCTCTATGTGTCATTCCTCCTGTGAATGTATCTCCATTCAATCAGGTTCATTACAGAGTGTGTCTCTTATTGCCTATGAAAAACGTTTATAATCAGCATGTGTCTGTGTCTGTGTGTGCGCCTGTGTTCGTGTGCAGCTGCGGAAGCTGACAGTGGAGGGCTGTGAGTACAGGAGTGTTCACAGGGACCTTCTCAGAGACCTGCTCCGACTGTCCACCAGTACCTACAGCCAGGTGAGCCCCTCTCTCTCTCACCTAGGGTCCGCCTCCCTCCCCTGCTTGAAGTGTCCGGGAGGACTGGGGAGTCAAGTTTCCCTTGAGATGACATTCAGAGAGATTGGCCTCTGAAGATCCCGTTGGAATGTGCCACATACATAATCCAATAGGACTGAGCCAAAGGAGCTGCTTTGGCAACACTTGTTTTTATTTTGTTGCCAGAACGTCTTAACAGGATTTATGTCTGAAGCGCATGACCATTCATGACATCACAGCAGTTGACCGATAGCAACTGCCTTCGGTCCCTGAGTATATTTGGTTGATGTCCTCTCTTAAGTCCCTTTTTTAAGTAGGTACTAATTAACATCCAGAACAGATGGGACCCCTGTACGTTTTCTGGTTAATTAATAAAAAAGATGTAAGCTGACCCTGAAGAAGAAGAGTGCCCCTCCCAGTGGTTGCAGATATAGGGGTTGTGTTTCTTGTTTCAGTGAAGCTCAGAACACACAGTACAGTGTGCGATAATAACAAGCAAGCGCACTGCGTGCCGACTTGGAGTTTTGAAATCAGGGATCATATGGTGTGTGGCACCAACTCAGGACTCAGCTATGACTTCTGAGCCATATGGTGCTGCGAAATAAACAGTTGACCAAATAAACACGTGTTCTACCCACATGACATCAAGCTGTTGGTCTTCTGCTTCTGTCCATGGTATTTTATTTAACAGGGGCTGCTGAAAGATTATGTAGGGTACTATCCTTTTCAATGTAGTTCAGGATCTGCACAGGTCTTTCAGTCATTAGGATGGCCTGCTTAATTCAGAGGCCAACATTATATTACTGACAAATATATAATATCAGCAACTGCAGAGAGTCTGCACAACATTGAACCTCCCAACCCACCCAAAATGTCTCCTTGTAAAACAAGTGAGACTCACATGAAGATATTCTCACTCTGTAGAAATCTTGTAGATACTCATAAGAGCAATCAGAGTTGCACATTGTGCAAAGCACTCTACAAGATGATTTCAGCATGCAGTCTCAGTTTCACTAATAATCGCAGCAAACCTACAGGAATAGTTCACTTACAGAAGATGAATTAACAGAAACGAAACTGGAGCTAAGCTTGACTTGTAGTAGCTGATGTTCCCTGCTGGTCTGTCCCAGGTGCGGAGCAAAGCCCAGAGCGTGCTTTTCACTGCGCTGGGAACCTACAACTTCTGCTGCAGGGACATCATTCCCCACGTGCTGGAGGTCCTGGAGCCAGGCCGCACCAATGTCACACAGCAGCAGTTCAAAGTATGATGTCCCACTCTATCTACTCTCTCTTTCTCTTTCTCTGTCTTTCTTGCTGTATGTCTTTCTTTCTCTAAATTTAATTCAGTGAGCTTCAATGGGATAGCAAACGTAGGTTTGTGTTGCCAAAACAAAACATTCTTTCTCTCAAAGTATTTCACTCTATCTCACTCTGTGTAGGACAGCCTTGTCTCTCTTGCTTAAATTTAGACAAACCTCTCTCTTTCTCTGCTCCCTAATAATGATGACTCCCTTACTAATGATGTTGTGCAACAACCCTCTCTCACACAAACTGCTTTCCTTCTAAAACAGTCTTGTGTTTAACTCTCTCACTCTCCCCTCCCCCAGGGTGCCTTGTACTGTCTCCTGGGAAACCACAGCGGGGTGTGCCTGGCGAACCTCCACGACTGGGACTGCATCGTACAGACGTGGCCGGCCATCGTGCGCTCCGGTCTCAGCACCGCCATGTCGCTGGAGAAGCCGTCCATCGTGCGCCTCTTCGACGACCTCGCCGACAAGGTCCACCGCCAGTACGAGACCATCGGCCTGGACTTCACCGTAAGAGCCCCGCCTTTTTTCCCTTCCTTTAGAAAGGTGAAAGAAAACTTGCCATGAAGAGATTCTGGGTTAATGACTATTGATAGGCTTGGTTTGGTAACAAAATAATTAATGTGTAAGGATGCACCTTGGACATGATTCCAGTACCTTGTAAGGCCACCACCTGAATCCATCTCTGCCAGGCAAAGATACAGAGGGCAAAGTTTTTGTTAAGTCTTTAGAACACCTCAGGATTAAACCGACAGCTTTGTGGCATGAGGGTGGACAGTATAACCTTTGTGGACAGACTCTGTGGTTGAGGTTCGGATGGTGCGGACCAGCCGTGTCTTACTTTGACCCTCTCGGATCACCATCTCCCTGCAGATACCGGAGAGCAGTATGGCCGCGGCGGTGATGCTCATACAGTCCCGGAACCCTGCCCAAAACCTGCCCGCGCCCACAACCGAGGAAGTGGAGGAGGGTCTCCAGCGGCAGCAGGCCAAGAACCTGGAATCAGTGCAGTGAGTGCGCCAGTACACTGCTGTTACTGTTACTATAGAAGTACACATTACCACACAGCGCTGCGCATGGTGCACTCGGACTTCACCCAGCCAGAATTTGCTTACAGCCAGACTTTGTGGTAGAGTGGACTGGCTCTGATACACCTAGCATAACTGTTCAGTTTGGCTCTCTTTACTACTCCCTGCTTAGTTGTACCATGCAGCCTGTCTGACTTCTTGCCTAAATGTACCACACAGCCTGGCTGTACTTCTACTGGCATGACACAGACTGTGCACCAGAGAGACTGGCTGTACTTGCCTCAGTCTGACACAGCCCCTGTTTCCCCAGTACCTACTGCTGCATTAACCTCTGACATTCTTCTCCTCCTTACAGGAAGTACGAGAAGCTGGTCTCTGAACTTCTGGATTGCCTCAATGACAGAAACTTGTACGTTAAACTTTGTTTGTGAATGTATTTGTCTGTATATTGTATGTAGGTGTGTGTGTGTGTGTGTGTGTGTGTGTATGTATTATACGTATGCAAATGTATGTTGTGTTGTGTTGTTTCACCAAGCTGACCTCTTTTCTCTCGCAGGCCCTGGAAGTTTGAGCACATTGCTATCGGCTTCCTGTCCTTGCTTCTTCGGGACGACCACCCGCTCCCCCCTCCCGCGGTCCACTTCTTTGTGAAGAGTCTCAACCATGATGCTCTCATCGTGCGCAAGGTTTGCCATGACACACACACACACACACACACACACACACACACACAAACACACACACAGTGTGCACAGACATATGCCAACACTGGCAGTTACACACTCAAACGACATGTTCCTTCAGGACACAATCCAGCTTCTTCCTCATTTATCCACCAGGTGGCGATCTCTTCTGTGGCTGGGATCTTGAAGCAACTGAAGAGGCCTCACAAGAAAGTGCCAGTCAGTCCTTCTGACATCAGTGAGTGTAAAAGATGTTAACGATTTAGAATTAAGTTTGGAATTAAACAATGAATTTATTAGTGTGCCACACATTACAATATTTCCAATGTGATATCATAAATTATGTTAAAGATATTGAATTTTATTTTGAATGGAGAGTCCCTCCCTTCCTCTCTCTCTTCCTTTTTCTTACCCCCTCTCGTTCCCCCTCTGTTGCAGGTGGTATGAGTGAGCCGGAAGGGTTGGTGGCAGGGGACAGGCCTGATAACCGCTGGCTGCAGTATGACAGCAGCAGTCTGCCCCGCTCGCAGCAGGAGTGGGAGCGCTGTCGTTTTGTGGAGAAGACCCACTGGGGCTACTACAGCTGGCCACGGTACTGACCTCTCCCTGCTCTGTCCTTCATTCACACAGCCCCCCCCCTTCCTAAGACACCTTTTCTCAGTGCAGTATAGTGCAGTATTTCTGATGAAGTTTCTGTTCCTCTTTATGCAGGAAGCTAATGCTGTATGCCCCTCCAGAAGAGCAGCCCAAACAAGGCCTGACACGAGAGGAGATGAATGAGGTACGCACACACCACACTGACCTACAGAACCGTCAGGCACACACTTGGCCAGTCACACCATCCTTATTCTTAAAGAGTAAGAAACTGTCCAGCTGACTACAGTTTCTGACCTCTCATTTGCTGTAGATTCACAGGTCTATCAGCACAGAAGTGTTTTTTTCTGTATGTGTCTGGCAGTTGTTGGCTTAGTCAAACCACCGTGTGAGCTTTGCCAGCGCTGTGTCAGGGTTTGCTGACAGCTCTCAGGCCAGGCTGTGAGGGGGGGCTGGTGCTGCAGGTGGTCACAGGTGTAACCCTAGCAGTGTGGTCACTGTGTCTCCGTGTTCCCTCTCTCAGAGAGAGCGCATCATCTACGACCATTTCTCCGACCCCGTGTTCATCAACCAGCTGATCGAGTTCCTGTCTCTGGAGGACCGCAAGGGCAAGGACAAGTTCAGCCCCCGCAGGTTCTGTCTTTTCAAGGTGAGTGAGCAAGTCAGAGAGTCAGAGAGTGTGGCAGTGAGTGAGTGAGTGAGTCAGTGGGTGAGTCAGAAAGTGAGTGACTCACTCACTGACTCCCTTTCTGACTGAGTCAAAGAGAGAGAGAGAGAGACCATTGATTCCATGCCCTCCGACCTCTGTCTCTGATGCCCACCCCCCACCCCAGGGGCTGTTCCGGAACTTCGATGATGCCTTCCTGCCCCTGCTGAAACCACACATGGAGCGCCTGGTAGCTGACTCCCACGAGAGCACCCAGCGGTGTGTGGCGGAGATCATCGCTGGGCTCATCCGCGGCTGCAAGCACTGGAGCTACAGCAAGGTGAAAATACCCACACTAACACTACCTATGTAAGCCCGCTGAGCTACAAAGAGGCATTTGTATGTGTCACTTGTGTGGATGGCTGGGAAGGGCGTTATTTTTTTCCTGTTATTTCTCATTTGGTGATTGGAGTGTTATATGATTGGACCTCTGATCTCTTTGTGTGTTCCCTGACCTCTGACCTGCCACAGGTGGAGATGCTATGGCAGCTGCTGTGTCCTCTGATCCGCACGGCGCTCTCCAACATCACCGTGGAAACCTATGCCGACTGGGGCACCTGCATTGCCACTGCATGCGTACGTATGCACACGCTCTGTCTCGCCGCCGGGCTGCCTCGAGTCTGTTTGGCTGAGGAACCGAACCATCCCTCTGTCTGTCTATGTTTCACCATTTTGTGGTGTGAGTCTCTGTCCTTCTGTCAGGCTGCCAGTCTGCCCCTCACCCCCTAACCCCTTTTCCCTTTGTGCCCTCTGATCTAACAGGAGAGCCGAGATCCCCGTAAACTGCACTGGCTCTTTGAAATGCTGATGGAGTCTCCAGTCAACGGGGAAGGGGGCTCCTTCGTGGACGCCTGGTAAGGAGACACCCTCCTATTACAATATTAGAAGTACAAACAGGTGTACCCACCTTGCTGCACAACGGCGGCCTGCAGCACTGGTAGCAGCAGTGTACGTGTGTCTCTTGTTTATTAGTGGAGTCACTCTCCTGACGTGTGTCTCGTCTCTGTCCCAGCCGCCTGTACGTGCTGCAGGGAGGACTGGCCCAGCAGGAGTGGCGCGTGCCGGAACTCCTGCACAGACTGCTGCAGTACCTGGAGCCCAAACTCACACAGGTGTACAAGAACGTGCGGGAGCGCATTGGCAGGTAAGGCCTCGCATATGCATGCGTGCATGACTGTCCTCAGAACAGCGGCTTCTCCCTGCGCGAGCTGAAAAAGCTTCTCTGCCTTACACAGTGTGCTGACGTACATCTTCATGATCGACGTGAGCCTGCCGTACACGTGCCCCACGGCGTCCCCCCGGATCTCGGAGTTCACCGAGCGCGTTCTGGCCCGGCTCAAGCCCCTGACGGAGGGGGACGAGGAGATCCAGAACCACGTGGTGGAGGAGAATGGGGTAGGGGAGCAGGACGAGCGGACGCAGGCCATCAAGCTGCTCAAGACCGGTGAGGGAGGGAGAAATCCTGCTTGTTTCCGTGTGTATGTGTATATGTGTGTGCTGCAGTGCTGAAGTGGCTGATGGACAGTGTGTAACAGGTGTGTGTGTGTGTGTGTGTGTGTGTGTGTGTGTGTGTGTGTGTGTGTGTGTGTGTGTGTGTTTAAAGGTTTGTTGATCAGTAAAGCATGTGTAATGTGTGTGTAACTTGTGTTTCAGTGCTGAAGTGGCTGATGGCCAGTGCAGGGCGCTCGTTCTCCACCGCCGTCCCTGAGCAGCTGCAGCTCCTGCCTCTTCTCTTCAAGGTCAGCCTCCCTGCCTCACCATCTGTCTCGCTGTTAATCCTCTGTCTGTCATTCTGTCACCACCGCTACTCTGGTCTCGCCATCCGTCTCATCTGTCCATCAGTCATGCCGTCTTTATTTGCGAGTCTGTGGCGCTCTCGTGTTTAGACAGTTTCTCCCTGTCACAGGTGCGACTGCACGTGATGGTCTCATTGCTGTCTCACCGTGGTCTCACCACGCCTCTGTCCATTTTGCTGTGTTTGCCCTGATCGCTGCCATTTTGCCTGACCTGCTCCTAATGTGACTGTCGCCCGCTTCCAGATTGCTCCGGTGGAGAACGATGACAGCTACGACGAGCTGAAGAGAGATGCCAAGACCTGCCTCTCTCTAATGTCCCAGGGCCTGCTGTACCCTGAGCAGATCCCACAGGTGCTCAAGGCTCTGCAGGAGGTAAGCCTGCCATCCGCCCTGTGCCTCCTGCAATGTGACAGTAGTCCTTCTTGAAAATGGGGCAGGGCATGACTGCAACACTGATGAGCTGAGGTCTGCCATGTACAGTGAGCCAAAGGGCTTATAATATGGAGTGTATTATCTGAAAAGAACTGACTGGTCAGGTTTATGTGCAAAGAAAATGGACCAATGAAATAGACAGGTATCGGGAATAATCTTGTTATGTGAAAGGTTTTTTTTTCATGTAAAGGACATTCGTGACAGCTCTTATAATCGGACCTCCCTTTCATTTGTCCGTAAAAGCGTGGACAGTGTATGTAGCATACTGTAGAAGGGGGCTGTTCCTGGCTGACCCCAGATCTGCCTCCCCCCAGATCGCGGGCAGCAGCTCCTGGCACGCGCGCTACACCGTGCTCACCTACCTGCAGATCATGGTCTTCTACAACCTCTTCACCTTCCTGAGTGACGAGCAGGCCGTGCGAGACGTCAGAGCACTGGTCATCAAACTGCTGGAGGACGAGCAGCTGGAGGTACACGCGTACTCGCACGCGCATTTACACACTCTCACACACTCTCTCTCACACACACACACAAGCAAGGGACAGACAGCATGATGAGGGGCTGAGAAAGAGTATGTGGTAGAGAAATAATGAGACTGCAAGGTTTGTGGGTTTTTAAGGGGGTGTGTGTGTGTGTGTGTTTGTGTGTGGTGGGGAGAGAAGGAGAGATGCAGAAGTGTGTTTATGGTAAGCTGAAGGCGTGAGAGAGTAGGTGGAGGAAAGTGTCCATAAATCCGCACTGTGACGACAAGAGGTTTGGCTCTGAAAGTGTCTGTGTATATGTCTCTTTGTGTGTCTCTTTGTGTGTCTCTGTGTGTGTATGTCTGTGTGTGTGTGCACATATGCAAGAGATAGAGACGGAAAATCAGACTGTGTACATTTGAAAGAGAATCATGCGCATGTGTGTCCATGTGACAGAGAGGTGGAGAAATCAAGTGTGTGGTTGTGCATGTGTATGTGCGCGTGCAAGCTCCCCCTATTCTACGCTTGTCTTCTTGGTGATTCAGCAGCCCCCCCAGCTCTCTCTCCCCTTTCTGATCTTTCTGTTGCCGTGGAAACCCCTGGCTGCAGGAGTATTCTGTTGCCCTGGTAACAGGGAGACCAATGTTCAGGTTTGGGTGGAGGAAGGGGGGGAAGCGGAGAAGTGGAGAGGTGGGCATTCAGGCATTCTTCAGACTTAGATTTTTCCATAAGAGAAAATACTGCAGACCTCATCTGCACCTACAGGGTTATTCAAGACCTGTTCCACACAGCACAGCCTCCCATAACAAACTGGCTGTGTGTTCCTATGTGTGCATGTGCAATGAAGAGAGATGGGTAGGACAGTGAAGAACTCCTCCTCTGTAATCTGATGTTTGTTGGTGGAGTCACTCTCCTGGGCTGTGGAACATCCTGTACACTGACATCATTTATCCCAGGCAGCAGGGCTATAACAACGCCCAGTTTTCCCTCCATGGTTCGTGTTTTCTTTGGCAGTGGCCAAAATGAAGAAGCTGGCTATGTCTGCCTGACCACCTTCTCCAGGCTGGATGATGTCAGTGTGTAGTGTGTGTGTGTGTGTGTGTGTGTGTGCGCGTGTGTGTGTGTAAATCCATGCGTTCAGTCACCCAGGTTTGGAGGAGAGAGGGAGGCCTGGCTTTCACAGCCTCGCTCTGATGCGCTAGAGATGGCCACGCCGGTCACAGTTCATGCATGCACACATTCTGGTCTCTGCAGATTTACACAGAGACAGACAGAGAGAAAGAGACGGAGAGAGAGACACACAGGGCAGGGACAGCTGGGAGAGGCGGTGAATGCCTGCCTCCCTCAGTCTCCCACTGCCCTAAATCCAAGTGATCAGA
Source organism: Megalops atlanticus (assembly GCA_019176425.1). Taxonomy (NCBI): domain Eukaryota; kingdom Metazoa; phylum Chordata; class Actinopteri; order Elopiformes; family Megalopidae; genus Megalops; species Megalops atlanticus. Next base: position 12,942,968 of record CM032890.1, on the reverse strand, counting down.
TCCTCTCCCCACTCTGACACCCTTGATCTATTATTGTACAAGAGGGAAGAACTTGCTAAGCTTTGACTTTTTGAAAAAAAAAAAAAAAAAAACCTCCCCTTTCTCCACCTCTCTCCCCCCTCCCTTACTCTTTCCTCCCTCTGTTTTTGTCCATCCTCCTCCTCTCTCTTTTTCTCACCCTTTCATAATACCTCGCTTGCATAACATGTACATCTTGCTACAAATAACATTCTCTCAGTACAGAATGTGAAATCAAATGAGTCATATATTGAAAGCAGTAATGACAGTAATATTGTTAATGGTACTGGCTTGTAAACATGTAACATTATCTTCATTATAACAAATCAATATCAGTGCTATCATGTATTATTGTAGCATCGTCGCAATGACAGTAATGCAATTCTCTCCCTGTGTGTCTCCCAGGTGCGGGAGATGGCAGCCACCACTCTGAGCGGCTTTCTGCAGTGCAACTTCCTGTCCATGGACGCTCCCATGCAGTCGCACTTTGAGACGCTGTGCAAGACCCGGCTACCCAAGAGGAAAAAGAGGGAGCTGGGCTCTGTGGTGGACACCATCCCATCAGCGGGTACTGGCACACGCTGCACCCGGGTACACAACTGCATGTCATACTGTATGATAGCGTGGACACACAGTTGTAGCATATGTGTCTTGTGTGTGTGCAGACCTGGTTCGGCGTCACGCGGGAGTGCTGGGTCTGAGTGCCTGCATCCTCTCCAGCCCCTACGACGTCCCTACCTGGATGCCGCAGCTGCTGATGGACCTGAGCGCTCACCTCAACGACACACAGCCCATTGAGGTACTGAACACCAGATACGCTGCCTGTAGAGGTACTTAACACCAGACACACGCAGCCTGCGGAGGTACTGAACAGGACACAATGCACAGCCTTTAAGCCTTAATACCTCAATGACACACAGCCAGTAGAGGAACTGAACACTAAGCACATTGCCTCTTGAGGTACTAAATGCCAGACACACTGCCCATAGAGGTACTGAACGCCAGACACACTGCCCATAGAGGTACTGAACACCAGACACTGCTCATAGAGGTACTCAACACAAGACACATGCAGCCTGTGGAGGTACTGAACAGAACACAACGCACAGGCTTTAGAAGAGCTGAACACCACACACACACACACACACACACACACACACACACACACACACACACACACACACACAGCTTTTCTTTCTGACAGTGTGTCTCTGTCCTGGCAGATGACTGTGAAGAAGACTCTGTCCAACTTCCGGAGGACTCACCATGACAACTGGCAGGAGCACAAACAGCAGTTCACTGACGACCAGCTCCTGGTGCTGACCGATCTGCTGGTCTCACCCTGCTACTACGCCTAGAACGGGTACTGTACCCCTCATAGTCAAATCTACAGTGCTTGACATCCCAAATCTCTTCCCATTTTGCTCATACCAAACCAAGGACTAATTCTCATTATGTCTCTCTCTTCCCAGGGTGCAATATGACTCTGATGGAGAATGTTCTTATGATTTTTTTTTTTAAAAATTATTTTTTTGATGGAAGCAGGAAGATGAATTCTCTCTCCGGTTTTCCCCTCTCGTTGTGGGGGGCAGTGGCGGAGTGAACATACACAAGATGAGCACACACACACACACACACACGCGTGTGTGAAAGAGGAGCGCTCATGAATCACCAGAGTGCCCCGCCCATGCCAGCCCCCTCTAGAGGAAACCGTAAAGAAGAATAACAGAACTATCTCGGAATGACAACAAAACAAAAAAAAACTTGTGTATTTATGTATTTAGCACTCATTTACATTTTTAATATACTTAATATTTAAGGTATATCGAAGCAGGGAGAACTGGCCTGCAGTCTGTAATATTACTGTACAGTTTTTGCTCGTGTGCGTGTGCTGAGCGCTTGGAGATAACGCCTGCAGATTCCAGATTTGAACTTTGACCCCTAAATCTCATTCAGAACGTACACATCACTGTGCTCATACAGTGAGGTTTATTGCTTTTCGAAGCATTGAAAGGAGCCACCCCTTACAGTGGTTTTTGTGCAAACCTCTGATCAAATGCCATCATAACAAGTTTCATTTCTTTTTTTTTTTTTTTTTTTTACCTTGAGTACACACAGATGGACACACAAACAAACATGCACACACTTGCACAAGGTTTGTGTGTTTATTAAAAAAAACATTTGTTTATGTGTACATACATAATGTGTGTTACTTGCATTTTGTAAACTTCCAAACATGTAATTAATTTTCTGAAGTGTTTTTAATTCCTTAAAGATATTGAAGTTGCTAGTTAGGTTATAAAGATGTTCATGACCGTGAGAGCGCACGCATTTGAATGTGTGTGTGTGTGTGTGTGTGTCTGTCTGTCTGTTTGCATGGGTGAATGTGTGTGTGCGTGTGTGTGTGTGTGTGTGTTCTTGACTCAGCTGATCGTGAGTGTGTCTGCAGTGTTTCTCAGGGACGCAGCGTGTTTATCATGGCATGTGACTGAGGACTTCCTCTCCTCTGAGTTTAACTGCAGTCCTGTTTCACCTCATTATTACCATTAATCTGTTTTTTAACTAATGAGACAGAGGGACTGGCATCTTCTTTAGTGACTCCTGATTTCCTTTCTCTTTTGATCCTTTTTTTTTTTTTTTGAAGACTTGAAAGCAGTCTGAATGAAAGCTGTTCAGTTTAGTACCTCACTGAGTGTAATACTCTACAGAACCACTGTATAGTGTAGTGCCAAAACAGCAGCGATTTTTTTAGATGTACTGTTTGCTTATATTTAAAAGGCCAATAAATGGATTGTTTGTAACAAAGCCTCCTCTGAGAGTGTGTGTGCACACGTGTATATGTGTATGTAAAACATCAATGGTGGAGTCTGCTCAGGAAATTGATCACATGAATTACTGTATTTATGCCATGTGTCACTGACCTTTTATAGAGCGGTTATTCCAGCTCCTTTTTTGTTTTGCCTTCTGTGTGAAACTGAGGCTTATTTGACCATGTTGCTGGGTCTGATTTGGCCACTGACGTCTGGGTGTCTGCGGGGCGGGTTTATCCCCGCCACAGCTGCGGAGCAGGGCGTGACATGTGCAGAGCCAGAGAGACGCAATCCTCTCCTCTCCCGTTCCCATGGTAACCTGCCGTTTCCTCAGCCCTGCTGGCTGGGTTCTGAACTCCTGACCTGAATCCCAATCTCTCCAGGCCAATCAAGAGCCCAGCATCTCCCAAGCTTTTCCTTGAACCTGCACCCATTCCTTTTCCCAGTTATCCCAGATTGACAGTTATGCACCTGAGAATACTAATCTTTTGATAGCCCTTCTTCTGACCAATCTGGTCAAAGTATACCAGATACACAGTTCACACCCTTAGTCTGTATTTGTGTTTGATGCTGAGGATCCCTCTGTCCCAGGCCTTTTTTTTTTTTTTTTCTTTCCTAAATTTACATTTATTCATTTGGCAGATGCTTTTATCCAAAGTGACATCGGTTACCATTCTTTATATAGTGGGTTAAGTACCTTGCCCAAAGGTACAGCAGTAGTATCCCAGTGGGGATCAAACCGGCAACCTTTCAGATACGAGTCCTGCTCCTTAACCACTATGCTACACTGCCGCCCTAATTGCAGGCTTGATGTCTCTTACAGGACACTGTGTGCTATGTGCTATTTGGAGACAACTGTAAGGTAACAGTGGTATACCAGTGAACCACACCGGTAATATCACAACTCTGCAGATAATATAATCGGTATTTGTTCACCTGTGGATACAGTAGCCATGAACGCAATTCTCTGTTGATTAGGACAAAGATCATTATGGTTGAGTGGCTCCTTTCACTTATGACAAAGCAAATTGATGGCCACACAGCGTGGTATTACCACATTAAACACACCACGCGCCCTCTGCAAAACCATCCCCGCTGTTCCGTCTCCATTATTCCTGTGTTTCCACGGCAACGGACAGTGCGTTCTTTCCATGCGTTATACTGTCCGAAGTGTTGGCAGAGAAATGGTTTGACCAATGGCAGGGAAGACAGGGATGGAGTATCTCAAACACCCTTAATACCACAGAGAGAAAGGGGGTCCTTCTGAAATGATACAGTGGAAAAAACGGTAGCATGGTATTCATTTGCTGCAAATAAGGTCTGATCACTTTTTTGTTTTAAGATGGGTGTAGAGACTACTAACACGGGCACTTATTAAAATGCATTATCGACAGTTCATTCTTGTTGATTATTGTTTTCCATTTTCACTACAACTCGGAATGACCCATAACACAGGCCTGGGTCCACCAACCCCCCACCTCAGGTTTCTCCCTCTCTCCATCCCTTTTCACAAGCACGCGCTGACGCGCTCCGCTCCGGCGGTGGTCAGATTCCGGGCTCGAGCCTGAGGATCCAGTTTTTCGAATGAGGTGGACGCGGCGCGCAGACGTCGGCTGTGACTTCACTCGCTACTCCGCATCGGCGACCGCGCACCGCAGCAGAAGAAGAGGGAATTAAAAAAATGGAAAACCGATCAAACGCTGGAATATGAAAGAGATCCCCACCGTTGTCATATGAACAATTTAGACCGCTCCGGGATGCTGACTGCAAGTATATTTTGATTCTGCTACTTGTAATAACGTTGGTAGTTATTTTTCTTATTATTATTATTACACAATAGGAGTTGGAAATATGCTCGCGATTGTTATTTTTCCCACGCATTTTCATACTTCGTCGATATTGATATTAGGTATCGTATTCTGAGATTATACTTGGTAGTATTTACGTAACAATAATTGAGCATTTTCATACGGTTGCATTCACATCAATATACTCCGTTTTCCTGAGTCTATTTGTCAGCATGTACGAATAAAAGGAGAGACCGCAAGACCTTCAGCCATAACAAAATGTACCAAATGAATAATTCTCCATCGTCTTTGTGCCGATAGATGTACCTTTTACCTCTCGCATAAAACGTTTAGTGTGTCCACTTCTGTGTATTTTTAACAGAGGGCGAGCTGCATGATAAACAAAACCCCTTTAAATCAGCGCTTCAAACAAAGTGTTTACACTGTGCATCTGGGCGACCGAACCGAGCGATTCGTTCAGTCGGCTCAGTTTAGTTCAGTCATTCGTCCAGGCTCGAGTTAGCTCAGGGGTTTTGCCCAGTGGCTTTGCGGGCCTGTCGTCACCATTGTATGTCCCAACGAAGAGCACGAATTGAGAATTCACTGATGTAAATAGAATCCCGTCCTTTCTACAGTTCTGCGGGATCACCAATTTGATGTAATAAGACAGTTAATTACATTAAACTTGCCTGCATGCAAGTGTGAGAGCAATTTTGAGTCAGCTGTGGTGGCCTGTTTACCCATAACATTTTTTTTTTTTGGGGGCTCCATTAGTTTTTAGTGAACTCTTGATTGACTCAGCTGATGTTACGCATACAGGAATCTGGAATCGAGTGAAATGAAAACCCCATCAGGGAGTCAAAGGGCAGTGCAAACAGGTGTCTGTAGAAAAGACCTGCAGCCTTATTAGGATTAATTAGAATTAATATGTTATCAAAATGGCTAACTACATTTTCTTGGCTTTAAGTATCAGGGAAGTGAAACTTGTGCTTTTTTTGTTTGTATTCCCTTATATTCTAGAAGTCTTATTTTCAACACACCAATGGCATGTTAAAAAAGGAATATCTGTCTATCATACCTATGTGAGTGGGGCTAATCCAAAGCAAAGGGGAACATGGGACCTCCACTGACGTGGTAACCTGCGCTGGGACCCCTTGTGTATGATGAACACCACATCAACATCACCTGCGGAGCTGCTGAGCGTGCTGAGGCAGGAACCCTACAATGGCACCCTGGGCTCTCAGCCGCCCACCAGCTGGGCCCTGGTCCACACAGCCACCCTGGCCTCCTGCTCGCTCCTCCTCATCCTCATCTTCTGCCTGGGCTCCTACGGCAACCTGGTCGTGTTCCTCTCCTTCTTTGACCCGGCCTTCCGCAAGTTCCGCACCAACTTTGACTTCATGATCCTCAACCTGTCCTTCTGCGACCTGTTCATCTGCTGCGTGACCACCCCCATGTTCACCATGGTGCTCTTCCTGGACGCCGGGGGCGGGGTCGGGGGCATGGGCGTCTCCAAGGCCTTCTGCTTCACCTTCCACCTGACCAGCTCGGGCTTCATCCTCATGTCCCTGAAGACGGTGGCGGTGATCGCCCTGCACCGGCTCCGCATGGTCCTGGGCCGGCAGCCCGACCGCACCGCCTCCTTCCCCTGCACCCTGGCGCTCACTGCGCTCCTCTGGACCACCAGCTTCACCCTGGCCGCGCTGCTCACCCTGCGCACCTACCCCTGGAGGTCCAGGCCCTGCCTGCCCCATGCCGGCGTGATTGGGGGCGAGAGCAAGGCCGTCCTCTACCTGTACCTGGCCGACTTCGCCTTCTGCGTCGCCGTGGTGTCCGTGTCCTACGTGATGATCGCCCAGGCGCTCCGGAAGAACGCCCAGGTGAGGAGGTGCCCCGTCATCACCGTGGACGCGACGCGCCCGCCCCCGCTCATCGCCACGGGCTTCGAAGGGGTGCAGTGCGCCGTCCCCGTCCCCGCCCTCTACCGCAACCAGACCTACAACAAGCTGCAGCACGTGCAGACGCACACCTACACGAAGAGGAGCGGTCAGGCCGCCGGAGCCGCGGGCGGCCAGGGCGCCCCCTGCTGTCAGCTCATCTCCTCGGTCAACCTGGCCACGGCCAAGGACTCCAAGGCGGTGGTGACGTGCGTGGTGATCGTGTTCTCGGTGCTGCTCTGCTGCCTGCCCATGGCCGTCTCCCTGGCCCAGGACGTCCTGTCCCGGGACAGCGGCTTCCTCCTCTACCAGTTCGAGCTGTGCGGCTTCACCCTCATCTTCCTCAAGTCCGGCATCAACCCCTTCGTGTACTCGCGGAACAGCGCGGGCCTGAGGCGGCGCATGCTCTGGTGCCTGCAGTGCGCGGCGCTGGGCTCCCCCTGCTGCAAGCGCAAGACCCGCCTGCGCGTCGTGGGCAAGGGCAGCCTGGAGGTCAACCGGAACAAGTCCTCGCACCACGAGACCAACTCGGCCTGCGTGCTGTCGCCCAAGCCCCAGAGGAGGCTGGTGGACCAGGCGTGCGGCCCCAGCCACTCCCGCGACAGCGTTCTGAGCCCGCCGCCCACAGCCAACCGCCGGCCCCGCCCCCCGAGCAGCTCCACGCCCATCAACACCCGCATCGAGCCCTACTACAGCATCTACAACAGCAGCCCCTCGGAGGGGCCCAGCTCGCCCAACAGTCTGCTGCCGACCAACTCAACCTTCGGCTTCGCCAAGTCCTACGTGGCCATGCACTACCACACCCACCAGGAGGTGCTAGAGGACTTTGAGAGTGCTGCTACCCACCAGATCCCCATGCCGTCTGTCTGATGGCTCCAACTCTCCTTTTTGGGGGGGGAGTGGAGGGAAAAAAGGGGGGTTTTGGGTCGGGTTGGATTTTCTGTGGGCTGAGTCCAGCCAGTGTTTGCTTTTCGTTTTGCACAACTTCATCGACAGGAAAGATCAGAAAGAGAAAGAGCTTTTTAAATAATGTGAATTTGTTCAAATGAGAGTTTTGTGCTTGTTGTGTATAAGGGAGTAAAGACCAGGGGATTCCCTGAGAGCTTGATCAAATTCTCCCCAAAAAAGGAAAACAAACAAAAAGAAATGCTTAAATATCTCAAAATGTCATTCAGTTGCATTGTTACATTACAAAATTGGCAGAATTCTATTTTTACATTATTACATTTTTCATATTGTAATATTGCGATTCTCTATTGTCTTTTTCATCCTAAATATATTGTATTTGTGAAAGTCACACATTTTCTATTGACATAAATTAAATGTATTAAGAGCATTTTTGCTATACCTTTGGTCTTTTTCATCAATCATAATGTTTTACCTTCAAAAACAAGTGAGACAAACAGCAAAGAACCCATAAAAAATTGTCACTGAAACACTGATTCTCCCGAGATAGTCCGGACCAACAGCTCCATGAGTCCCAGCGAGCCAAACATTTTTTAATTGTCTCATGATATATTTTTTTTATTTTCCATACAGTTCTGTGAAAAATATGGCAAACATTGCAAACTGACCTGCTGAAAATATCATTTCCATACTAAGAAGTTGGGTTGTCACTGAATCTCTGAACTGAGGTTTAGGCAAAGCATAAAAGCTGTATGCATAGATCTCACTCAAAAAAGTCTGCCATTTTTCAGCAACGGAGATTGGCAACATTAAAAGAATAATAAATAACACTTCAATATAGTGACGAATGTCTTAAATGAGTCTAATGATATACAGAAATATCTTCAGTCTGCAAATTATGTCAAACATTTGACATGTCTCTGCACATACAGTAGCAGGCCATTGTTCTGTTCTATCTATGTAAGAGCAAAAGTGGAAGACCTGAGTTATGTACCATAAATACAATTCAAAACTTTCCTTTAAATTAATGTCAGTTTATGGAGGAAGAGACTCATCCATGCACACGTAACATTCACACACATCTAGCATTTTTTCATATTTTTTGTGTGGTTTGTTGCCTTAAATAAAAATAAGCAGTTTTTTAAAACCAATGCAGCTAGTCATGACCTTAGACTAGTTAATCCACCGAGAAGTTGAAATGAAAAACAGCAGAAAATCAGTGGAGACTGTTTGGTGGTGAGCAGTACCCTCTGTTGGAATTGTGTGGGACTGCATCAGTCCAAGGCCTTGGATCAATTGATGGAAAACTTAGGAAAGCAACTCACTACACAATTTATACAGTTGTATATGTTCAGATAGGGAACCACACAATAGCAGCGATCTGAAAAATACTCACAACTGCTGCTACAACATAGCAGGTCAGGTAAGCCGCTACAGAAAGACCAGACGGAACTGTGGAGGTTCCACTGTTATGGTCAGTAATCCCGTCTCATCAATATCCCTGGATATTAATTCACAGCATCACATCACATAATCAAACATTCAATCTTTTTCATTATTTATTCATGGCAACTTTAATTTCCTAATAAAACAATCATTCCACATCCGCATCCTCTAAAAGCAAGGAAAAAATGCTGGCGAGTGCAAATGGCTGGATAAGTGTGTACCCAGCTCACAAGAGCAAAATCAAACACAGAAAATTAAAAGTACAAAAATGACCCAAGATGTCGATGACCAGGATCAGTTTTGCTTGATGACAGTCTCATCTGTCAGAAGGACTTCAGTTCAGAGCTGTGACAGATGGAAGAAAACAAACTTTGATCTTCTTAAGTGCCGGAACTCATGTTTTCTTCCAGTTCTTGCAGTTTTCTCGGGCAAATCAAAAGATCAGTTTCACTGCCCTGCTCTCTTACTGTGGGATTTAAAAGTGGGTTCCGTGCTATTTCAGTCTGACAGAAATATTTACACAGTATTTACACACACAGGAGGGGCGGAGCAGGAAAGAGATTTCCGGTCGAGGATCAGACCTGAGATATGGGTCCTGGTTCCCTCTCTTCCCCCCTCTCCTTTACTCTACTCCAACTCCTCTTTGTCCAGGCATCTCCTTGTCCTTGTCTCCTTCCTGCTCCTCTTCCCCCTCTCCAGTTAGCTGGGGATAGACAGTAGACCATTCTCATCTGCGGTGTCCAGGATCTTGCATATAACTGGCGACTCCACCTGAAAACACACACCCAGACACATGCAGACATCAATCCAAAGAGGCAGTAATTAAGGAGAAGTCTGGGAAAAGTATGTGTCTGTGTGAGACTGTTACTGATTGAATGTCTGCATGAATATATCTGTGTGTCTCCCTTACCCCCAGGATGTACTGGCAGGTCTGTGGTTCCAGCATGTAAACAGTTACAGCATGAGGGGACTCGGACTCCTTGCACCTGAGGAAATTGAGAAGAAAAAGGGGTTTGAATAATCAGTAACAAATGATAAAAATAAAAATAGCAATGATGACATATAACAATGAAATGATATCACAAGACATTATTATTGTCATCACCGTAACAATAACAAAAACAACAAAACAACAATAGTAATATTAATGTGACATTGATACACATATTATCTAAGTGATTATTACTGATTTACGCAGCCCTACTGCAACTGGTGACTCACTTCAGCTTCACGATGACCTGTCTGGGCTTTCCTGTCAGGTCGCACACATCCCCATGACCGTAGAAGTGGGACACCACCCTGAGGATAAACATAAACTGGTGTTATTAAAGTGGTGTTAAAAGAGGTGTTATTAAAATGTTTAATAAGCATGCTCTGATAAATATCATTCCCAGAACATGACAACAGGGTTGGAATTCATCTTATTGTGTCCCATGAGTTAGCTAAACATACACATACCATGGCAAAATACCACTCAATTAAACTGTAATGTCATGCAGTGTCTATTTCAGCTTGTACTTGTTTATGTCTTGGAAGGCACATTGCTGGGCTCTGAGCCTATAACCATCTGGTAACATGGCAGACACTTCAAACAAAACGATGTGTGACTGAGGCGGTACTGGGGAGACAGGGACTCGAATTTGCATGTGCCATGACACTTGCCAACCAGATCAAACTGAGAGATAGAGGGATGGACAGATGGAGGAAGAGAGAGACAGGGAGGAAGAACAAAAAAGATCGGTGCACGGGCAGCATACTTGACTTTCTGCACTCCATCATCCCTCAGCTGGTAGGACCGCGCCACATTCTTCTGGGCCCATTCCAGATGTTCCTCTGGATTCCAGCTGCCAACCACCACAATATTCTTTCCCTGCTCCTTGTCCTGGGACAACCCACACATGTAAACACACTCGGGTTAATTTAACATGCATGGCTTGTGTGTATGGTTGCGTGCATTTAACATATCATCCATATCATCGATTTATACTCTTGAATCCCATCTATAATGACCTACCTATCTGAAGAATACAACAGCAACACTCTGCTTGGGGAATAGATCCCACAGCTTTTTTGATATGGACCCATTACCTTTAAATAATCCTCACTGCCACTGCTAGATTAACTGATGTTGTCAAGTGCAAAGAGAATGCCAAGCTTGCTAATCAGAAACAGCTATCAAGACAAAATGAACGCTCCTGTGCATGTATTTAATGTATGTACAAAACAACAACTTATATTATGTCATAGCGTTGCATATATTTTACAAATCCTATTGGTAATAACAGAATACAAAACAATTACCCTTATATTAAACAAGTGAACTGGTTTAGTGGAGCAAACCCGTACCTCATGATATTGATGGACGTGTTTTCCATAACAAAACTCATACTTCCACCACCCAACTCCCTGGAACAGGACAGAATGTGATGAGTGTCCCGATCAGGATGCATAGCATTTACACTTTCACTTGTCAAGTAAGACAATGAAACAAGAGTTATTTAATACACATATATAATAAATCAAGACTGAAATGTAGTCCTAAAAAGGCCCAAAGCTTGGCACAGATGGTAAAATCAGGCATGGACGAGTGTATGATAAGCGAATTGATTAGTTGTCCTTACTCCGTGCAGACAGTATGAGCCACTGAGGAACTCCTTGATCAGCTGCTCGTCTGTCAGACGGGAGATGTGAGTGGTTCCCACGGCGATCTGAGCCTGTCCACCCACCGCCATGGGCTTGTGGGTAGAAGAGAAGAGCTCCTCTCTTGCTGGGGATGCCTCCTCCTGAGGTCAGGGGTCAGAAGATAGAGGTTGAAGGACAGGAGTAGCCAAAAACCAAGGATTGTCACAGCAGAATTTTCATGGTCAACATTTATTTTACTGCTGCGCATGGGACGGCTGCCTCATTTTATTCCTGTCCTTCCAATCTCTCAGTCCTGTGCTTCCTCTCTCTTCTGCCTTTCTTTTCTCACCTCTTTTTCTGGAACAGCACTGAAGGGTGGTTTGAGGAGTTCCTCCTGCTCCTTGTCCAGCTGGGAGAGGCGCTGTGGTCGAAGGGGTGAGCCAGACAGGGCCTGGCAGAAAATGTCATTGACTGGGGATGACTTGAACCTGCAGCGAGGAGAATACTTGATGATTTTTCAAACCGGTACTTACAATGTCTAGCACATCTGTTATCACACCTGTAAAGAGCAGGTACATGTTTTTTGGAGGCTTATCACACCAGTAAAGAGATGTTCCCTGTACTTGAATGGCGTATAAGACCTGTAAAGAGCTGGTACCTGTACTTGGGATGGCCACAGAGGAGTGGGGTCAGCACCACCACCTCGTACTCGCAGGTGGTGACCTCAGCGATGGACAGGATCTCGTGCTTGGCCTCTGGGTGGCAGATGTACAGGACAGAGGTGGATCGTGGCCGATTCTGCTTCAGCACGCAAGGGGTTCCATTCCCCATCTCCACAGGGTAATACGGCGTAAGCTGGCCCTCCACATTTTTTGTGGGTACCTGGACATGTGGGCAGAGGGGAAGGGAGCCAGGAGGGAGAGAGATGTCTTAAAGACAAAGACAGGAGGCTATCCCTCTTTTGTTGTGCATTACACTAATCCAGGCTTCACTTCACCAACCTCCTTCTCACTCTCTGTTTTCTCTGCGTCTGCCTCCTCTGTTTTTTCCATATCGGCTCCTGCATGACAAAAATTGGGGCTGTTGAACAGGATCATCTCTCAGCACTGACAGACCTCACCAAGTTCCACCATGTTAATGAATACTAACAACTACAAGACGTTTATAATTCTAGAGGTTAATACACTTAACGCAAACATTACATGCAGACACCACATGTGCCGATATAGTTCAGAAAAACAGAAAAGTTGGATCTAAAAAGATCTAAAAAGACCTACAGGTTTTCTAGCACTGGCTGTTTTGTCTGGCACCATACTGATGTCAGAGTCACAACATGCAGCATCATGTCAGCTGTTTTCACCTGGCAGGGGCGACTCGCTCTTCTTCACCATGGTTCCCAGGTAGTACTCCTGCACATTTATTTTCTGCAACAACAGACAGACTATATACTGAGCTGTTCTATGTACTGAGCAGATATTCAGCTCCATGTACTGAACACTGAAAATTCTGTCTCATGAACCTATACTTATTCTGATTTGCTGGTCCCTTATGGTGAAAATTCTGTCTCATGAACCTATACTTATTCTGATTTGCTGGTCCCTAGTGGATATTCATAGAGGGGCACAGTCAGAGTTCCATTAGTTAACATCCACAGGTAGCACTGAAACCTCTTGTCACCAACTAGAATCTCTTGAATGTTGACATAAGGCCAGATGGAACACACAGCCACCTGTTAATAATCACACCGTTTCTACTTTCTAACATTTCTGCAATGCCAACATATCCTGCAGTCTCCCACTTCATTAATTCGTTTCATTCATGATGGGCTAGTCCACATTAAATACCCCCTTCAGTGAAGTTTGTTCTCAGTGGGCCACCCCTGCCCCATCCTCACCTGACCAGTCTCCTTCTCCTCGTGGTACTGCCTCACATGTTTCCCGTGGCACACCTCGTATGTCCAGTACGACTCAATCTGAAACACAAGAAAACAAATAAGAGGTCAGTGCCCTGGGAGTTGGTGTTCCAACCCTGAAACCAGAGGGCTGTGGATGTAAACCCCAGAGCCATGTCACAGATTCTATAAGTCATTTTTACAGCCTCTCCTGTTGCCCAAAATAACAGTGATGAATCATGGGTAGAGGTCCCACCACAAAAGGAAGAGACTAAGAGAACACCTGTGATGCCATTTGAGCTGAGGGTGACTGAATGACCTATGACAGGGCCTCACCCGATAGGAGCAGCTGCTCTGTTTGAATAAGGGCTCCAACAGGGTGGCTGGGCTCGGTCCTGTGTACTCCTTGTCTTCATCCTAAGAAAGGGGGGCGGCAGAAGCAGAGAGGTATAGGTGTAACAATGCCATGGTGAGTGTGTGTGTGCTGGACTGGGCGTGCAGAAACACAACTAAGGTTTAGAACTGGAACCATTAATTATTGCAATTGCAACCACAAATGTGTCAGTTCCCTAAATATTGCCTCTGGTCTTCATAGTCTCAAATTCAAATCAGCTAGGACAGGAGGAATTAAACTCCCTGTGCAAACTGTATCTTCTTCATCCCCATAAATGGCAGAAAAACGAATAAACAAACAAACAAAACTCACTTCATCTCCACTTGACAGCGATGGCAACAGACACTTGTACTTCTCCTTGTCTGTAGTTGTCATAATGACAAAGTCATCTTCTTTGTATAGGGCTCCTGTGGGCTAGAGAGTTTAGCAGGTGTTAAGCAGTAATTCAGCTGTACGCCTGAATGAACAGTCACAGAAAAGCTTTATTTTATTTGAGAGATATGGAGATGAAAATACAGCCAGGGAATATATCACTGCCGATGACACAAGTACAGATAAGCTAGCTGCACATATCAGCTAAGAGGAGAAAACAGACACAACACACGCAAGCGCAAACACACATATACACATCCAGACACACACGTACCAGTGTAAACTCGGCTCCTGGCCAATTGATCTTGAAGGGGATCTCATCAGTGAAGGAAGAGGGGGTCCCCCTAGCCGCTGCTATGCTGCCACAGAGCTCCAGTACCCCACACAACAACATCAATATCCTGCCGACGTACATCGCCCCTGTTTAGCGAGCGCGCTACCTTCTCCTGCTTAGCTGAGGGACTACTTTCCCCCCGCATAGAAAGGCGATCAGGAGGCAGCTATCTCGGTTTCGGAGACGTTACAAGAAACTGGCCAGCTGGCTACAGTTCATTCGACAACACAGGGAAACAGGAAAAGCTGTGGCAACTGCCACGTCTTCTTCCGGTACACAGAATTGTCAAACACGATACAACATCCGGGTTCATGTGCTTTACTGGTTGGACTTCGTGGTACCTTTTCGGGGATACCGTGTTAAGATGTACAGATAATTTACAAAACACTCTGTATCCGGGTTAGTTTTTGTGATCGATACACCAAGAAGCACGTTAACCAACAAGAAAGTGTATAGCCAACGTTAGCTGGCTAGTTTGCTGGGTACATGTAACACAGGGAACGTATAAAGCTAACGTTATCGCTGACCTGGCTTGTAAGGTACACGTAACAGCTAGCTGGCTCGGATTGTAAATTAACCAGCACGATTAGTTAGGAAGCCTCGCTAATTACAGCCACACAGCTAATTAAGTAGCTACATTAATTAAGTGGCCTGTCCGGCTTGCTTATAGGTGTCTGACTTTAGCTAATAAAAGAGCTTGTACATATACACATATCACAAGCAAGATTACCTACGAATTAATTAGGATAGCTTGCAATGGCTATAATTGTAATAAAACGACTAACTTATTAGCTAGCTATCGGGCTAATGCATGACAGCTGCATTTGCTACTTAGTGCGCTTACGATGTCGCGTGGTGGCATATTTTGTCACGCAATCATATGAATACACAGACAATGGAAATCATAAGCCCCGAGCGCCAGTGTGTGCTTTTTAAATGTGATGTTTATTTTTTTATATAAGGTGCAATTTATCAAGGAGGTTCTAATAGGGTAGCCGAACCTTTTCAAAGATTGCAACTGTGTGAATTTATTTGCATCGATTTTTATTAATGAAATTATTGAAGTGAACGTTTGTTTTTTGTTTATTGTTAAAAGTCAGCGATTGATTGCATACTGTAGTTCCACCCATTGTAAGATTCAGGAAGCCTAAAGCTGAAGAGTTGGTCGAGGAGAGAAGTTGCATTTCTGGTTGCTTTAGGTTAAATCAAACAAAATTAAAAATGAGGTGTGTTAACTTGTGAAGAACGTTTACAAAAGAGTGGTTAGCTAACTAGCTAAACAGCTATTTTGTGAACTTTGATAGCTAGCCAGCCAGCTAGCTAGTAAAGAGGTAATTGATGGCAGATAGTTAACATTCTCAATGCACTCCAAAATATGTTTGTATTAATCTTTTTAACTCGCTTACTTGCTACACCCACAGAAAAAACTAGATCGTATATTACAACCCAGCTACCTAATATGAATTATTTGAAAAAAAGAGAAAAACAACCTGACAATATGTCCTACTCTGTTCACCATGTAAATATCTTTCACCCATTTTCTCTATTTTATTTGTGACTGATCTCATGTAGCTTCACTGCTCTAGGATGGGTGTAATTAGGCTATCCTTTCTTCTACAAATATCCATCCTCCTCCAGCCCCTGTTGGCAGATACTTTTTTTTCTTGTAATGCTTGTAGCACAATGGAAGGGTGTAAAATTGATCTTGTGCCCATGCCAAAGCAATTCCAACCTTCACAAAAGTGGGTGCTTCACAACAACAGACGCTTCGCTCCGTGGACTGTGGAGTTCCTGTTGAGAAACAATTACTTGGGGCATAACACTGTTCTAGTAATGTGAGGTCCATGTGAGTTTGCCATCACTCTCCAGTCACTAGTGTCATGGTATCTTGCAGCACAGACTGCTGTATGAAGTGATTGATCTCAGAGTGTGGATCAGCCAAAGTCACAAGGTGACTGGTGACTGACACTTTATATATTATTGAATGTACAGAATTCTGCACAACATGATACCCTAATCTTAATATGATACAGTTGCAACTTGATAGAGAAACAGATGCAGCTGATGTGAAGCGAACTCTGATCTTGCCGTTTAACTACACGTCCTTTATTTTTTATGAAGCATGAGCTATGCTATTGCCTCACTAGTATCCAAGACAAATGTTTTCTCTTGTGAATCAGACAAAAGAAGCTGTTGCTAGTGTTTAAAGACAATGTGATTTCTTGCCTGATGCCAAAAGATTATCTGATAATAGAATGGATTCATCTTCCATGGACAAGCTGGTCTATTTCTGGCAAACATTTTTTTTTCCTCCAGGTATTCAGCAGTGACAAAAATCGCCACTGGGTGTTGCTGTTGTGCACTTACGAGTAGTGTGTCTAGCATTTTATTAGAGGGAAATGATTTACACAGGGATCAAGGATTGTCATTTTGATATGTCTGTACATACAGGGTATACAGGCCTTTCTTATTGGGATAGCTTGTTTCTACTAAAGAGATGTATCAAACATCCTACAGCTTTTAGCAGTATTTTTGAACGTTAAATATCCCTAGCAAATATAACAACATAGATATTTGAGTCTATTATATTTTGCATGGAAATTAAACTATTACTAAAGTAATATTAACAGATGCCCTTAGCACTGTAAAACCTTAACAAAGGATGACCGTAACTCCCTATGAATTTATAAAGGAATGATCAGAACTCATAAGCAGAATCAATAGGGAACTGAATGTCTCCCTTGTAATTAATGGTCAGTGACCTTCATGTACAAGAAAAAATAACATGCAATGTATGTAATACCTTCATCAAAAAGACATTCAGAAGAGGTATGTCTGTCCTTTTGAATGAAGATATACCTGGTCTCCATCAGCAGAGTCTGAGTCAAAATCGCTTTAATGTTTAGCAGTACTGCTGCAGTAATTACATAACAGCCAAACATTGATCACTGTGACGCCATGATTAATGTGTATTGCCATAATCATCATTCATTTCAGTAGCGGCAATAGTTGCATCTGCACAAGACAAAATACAGCATAGCTATAAAATGCACTTAATACCCCTTGCATTTTTAAACATAATCTTCAGACCACAGTGGCTTATTAGAATGGTGTTTATCCTTGGATAACTTTGTGTCTAATTGGCCTGACTTGTAAATTTCTAGCCATGTTCATTTGTAACTTTGACACTTTTAGAGCCAGCCTGTCTTGATAAAAATGAAATATACATAACCACTGTATATGCAAATACAGCTCAGCACAGAGGAATGTTGAATTTATCACCAAGATCTACTGCTGTTTAAATGGAGCAGATGTGGCATCCTTTGGATTTGTGGTGAGGGGAATGTGTGATGTGTTCAGATCATCTCTGTTGAAACAGGAAAAAAAACAGCACTGTGTTGAGGAAATGTGTGAGAAGAAAGCATTTGAATATTTGACGAATGGAGCTGATTATGTAGTGCTTATGTAAATTCCCTTTTCTTGTAAATACTTAGTGGGAGATTTATTTCAATTACTACAACAGAGGCGTGCGAGCATTACTCAACGCACAGTTGTTTCCCTCTGAGCTCATGTGTTTTGATGTAAATGTGTAAAACATCAAGTTGTTTTCTGTGGTGTTCACAGAGAGACGGAGGGAAAGGGAGAATGGAGAGGGAGTTCGAAAGATAGAGAGATGGCATAGCCCTCGAGGGATTGCATACGTTTGGGAGTTAAGGGTATTCTTCATTTTGTATTTTTCAGTATGGCTAAAATAGGATTTACGCAACAGCACTGGAGAACTGACAGCTTGTATTCAGTGCTGAGTTTGATAGTAGGGGTTGTTTGTGTTTTTTCAGTGGTCTCACATTATCAGCATGTTAAAAAAAGAAATGACTAAATTAAGGTGTTCATTTTTTGTTTTCATGGTGTGCACCCTACAATCAGCCCCCAACATATTTTCTGGGCCCTGTATTATTAACGAGGCAGAGCAGAATGGCACCAGTCAAGCAGGGGCTTTTCAACTCCCCCTGGTGGACAGTAGAGGATACAACACACAAATCATATGAAGACAACAGTATGATACTCATGCATTAAGAAATGCAGAAGGATATGTCTGATGTTTTTTGCTGAGTGAAGGATCCACAGCACCATTAATTGCTGTGTAGATAGCAGCTTGTCATTACCGAAGAAGAACACAATAACACAATAACCAAATAAAAATAAATTTATGTATGCGTACACATACACACACACACACACACACACACGTGCTTATGTGCTTCTGTTTATTTATCTGTGTTGGTGGCAAATATGTCGCATGATCCACAGGGAGCTCTAAGGTGATAATAAATCAGGCTGTCTGGAGACAGGGGAGAAGAGAGGAAAAACAGGTGCGACACCAACATAGCTACATGTGGCCGTGACGGACCATGGAGATGGGGAAGCGGTGGAAAAGGGAGGGTGAACGAGGGGCTGACGCTCAGACCCCCTCTTTTAAAGTGTGAATGTGGAGAATGGAGGTGGGGAAGGCAGAGCAGGCCAGCGCCTCTCAGCGTGACAGCGAGGAGAGAGGGCAGCGAGATGATGGACCGGCGACGCGGCGGACGAACAGCACAGCAGACGGGATGTATTTTTGGCCCAATTAAATCTCTCGCTGGCGGAGAAAGGAGGCGAGAGACAGCAGAGAACAGGAACTCATGAATCCCACTGACCTACATCCCCTGCTTCTAGAGAGGCTGGGAAATAATCAAAAGTGGCCTGGAGATTCAAACCCCTTTGAGGTCTCTCAGTCTGAGCACGCTCACTGTGCTCACCCTAAGATGCACATTATCCAATGAAAGCCCTAAAGAATGCCTTGTGGCGCTTAAAATAACAAATGCAGAAAAACCTCAGCTTCTCGGTAAGGACATACACGAAAAATAAAGATGAAGAAGAGGTGCACTTCATTGTGTGAGACATGAGTAAACAAGGGATTAATGTATGGGGGATGTTAAATTTGTTTGGAGGGAGCAATGACCTAGATCCACGGTACAGAAAACATAAATATCTGGCATATCATTTAAATACAGTTCACAAAACAATTTAGGGCATGAATTAAACCAATGCGACAAAGTGCTTGTTGAATACCTCTGCACAGCTCATCATATTTCCTATTGTCCTCATTTAATGCAAGAATGCTAGTAAAGCAATTTGAAGTGAAGTCATTCTTAAATATAAGCTAATTGTAAATTGCCAAGCCTCATTTCTTTTGCTGCCAGCTGGCCTGAAAAGACACCAACAGTAGACAATATTCACTCTGAGGATTCTGTATTTAATTAAACCACAGCCACACTAAAGTCCCCCTCTTCTGCCGTAAATTAGGGGCCATACAGTACTTTACCACTCAACCATTTGTGGGGCCTCCAAATACAGGAGACTAGTTCTCATAAACTTAATTAAGCAAGTAATTATGATCAATAATTGCACTACCATATTACTGACATGTACGGTATACAAACAGTTACAAATCATTTATTAGCCTTTACATAAATAGTCAGTACTGCTGCTATCAACTAGAATAGTACCTTGGAAATGAAAACTGCTTCTGAGAATGAAACAAATATAGAATGACTGGACTGGTCAAGAATTTTTTTTTCATCTGAAGACAGGGAACCTTCCCTGCAGAGCATCTCTAATGACTGTATGCAAGTGCATCGCTACCAGAGAAGCATGCTGACACATGCTGATAGGAGGGAGTGCTTACAGAGTCCTGCAGTGCCGGAATACAAAGACCCTACTATTTTATTTATTTTCAGGCACCCCCCTCAGTCACCCCCATTGAATAAGCCAATGAGATGGAAAATATCTGCAGGAGGTGGTTTGGAAAGTGCGGATGCTGGGTTGGAAAGGAATAATAAAAAGAAAAGGGGAAAAAACACTGGTGGCCTCTTGGTGGAGCTGTTGACAAAGCTGAGAGAGAGAGAAGGAGGGAGAGAAAGGGGAAAAGAGAGGAATGGATGAGAGAACAGACATGAAGAGGGAGAGAGTGGGAGAGGTAGAAAGGGAGTGATTTAGGTAGAGATTTGGAGAACAGGAGTGACAGGCAGAGGAAAAGAGAGGGGTATGGGAAGATAGGACAGGGAGACAGACAGAGGGAGAAGGCACACACACACGCACACACAAACACAAACATAACCAGAGTCCACACGCAAACATTATCTCTCTCCCTCTATTTTACACACACAGACCCACACACAAACGCATACTGCCTTTCATACATACACAACTCTCCCTGTCTGTGTGTACAGTCTCACCCTCTCCCAGCACTTCACTTGCCTGTGAACGTGCTATCTGTCTGTGCACCACCATATCCCAGAGCCCTCCATACACGTTTCCACACTGGTTGTGTTTTACTTGGCCCCTCTCTCTGTTTCTTGTTCTGTACGGCCTTCATAATTCCAGGGCTTTAGCTGTGCTGTGTGTCAGATGTTGTTATTAATTTGCTCCCACCCCGCCCTCGCTAATGGCCTTGTTATAGTAATTGCTACATTTGTACTCAGCTGATAGCATTATGTTTTCTGTCCCTCTTGATACGAACCCTCTTTCTTTACCACATTACATTTGTATGCATTGCTTTAAAAATTGAGTCCTCAGACTCAAACAGCAGCGCTGAGCGAGCAGTGGAGAGCCAGAGATATCGGCACTTTAGATGAATTCCTCCGTCGAGCGGAAATATAATATATTTGGGTTTGATGATTCTCGGGAGAGGAGAGACATTGCTTTTGAAAGCTTGCCGATCTGGGAATGTCTCTCTCTATCTCTCTCTCTCTCTCTCTCCTCATCTTTCTTGCCCAGAGAAGGCGCTAGAACAAAAGCAGGCTTTTTACGTGGCTAGCAATCTGAAAGGACGCAGCATTTATGTTGGTCAGATGGTTATTAGTTCAACAGCAATCACAACAAAAACTCGAACCTTGGTTTATGGTATGATATGATATGGTATGGTATGGTATTTTTTTAATTAAGCATTATTATTTTAATTAATAGAAGGCAGTATTCAGGTCAAAGAAATATTTCACTTCTGAGAATTTATATGTACGCATCTTTACAGAGATATTGTGGGCCATGTAGTATTTCAATTTATGTGCCCGCAGCAGGCACAAATATAATGCTATTGATAGCATTCTAATGGCATTGACAGCATTCATACTTCTTATACTTTATTCGCAGCTGTCGGTACCTCTGTCTCTCATTCTTTTCAGTTTCCTTTTTCAGCTTTATTTTTACTTAGCTGCCTCATGCTGTAAAGAAGTATGGAAATGATATTAACCTTTACTCCATGTTTCTATGGTAACTGTGCTACCTTGTATCACTAAGTGATGAGTTGCTGTATGATTTATTTTCCTTGATTTAGTTTCTGTCTCTTGGTTGTGCACTCGTTTATTTTGAGCAGGCAAAGTGGGTGGAAAAGTATAAGATCTCTTTTTCTGAATCTCTGTATCATTTTTTTTGATTGTGTGTCAGCTGCATAATGTATTGAATATGATTATGATACATGAAAACATGACTGGTTGCCTTGCTTCTGCTATTCACCATAGATGCCCTGAAACCTACAAGCTAACAAACACACGCATACACAGACAGGCAAACAAGAAAATAGGCACATCCACACAATCACACACACACACACACACACACACACACACACACACACACACACACACACAAAAGGCCACACTCAAGAAGTGTAATTCAGGAACTCTGATGCCATGCCCTGCTCTACCTCATACTTCCTGGTCCAGTAGATAGGCTTAGGTGACCCAGCATGCACTTGGGTATGAATGGAATTGTACCTGTAATAACTGTCACAGAGCCAGTATCCAGCAGTAATGTATTCTTCCTCTCCATTGATTCAGAGATGTTGTTGCTTGTGGCTTCATGGAAGTAACTGAAAACCTATGCTCATTTTGTCATGCACAGTTTTTTTTAAGTATTTTGGCAAAGGGCAACACAATTTGCAAAAAGAACATGTCTGTTGCCGGGAACCTTACCCTTTATAGTAGCAACACCGCCAAAAAAACAGCTTGAAGTAAAGTGAGACAAAATAAAGATGAGCGCTTGGTTTAATGAGAAACTTTGCAATTCAGCTCCGCAGCTTTATGTATCCCAGCAGGCGATGCAGTTTAAAAGCTGTTTCAAATTGCTCTGGCAGTGTTCCAGGAGAGGAGGCTGAGCCCTGCACTCAGGTCAGCTCTGTGTTTTTGAGTCAGGTGTCACTTAAATTGGTATGTAGTCGGACACTTCCACCTCTGGACTGACCTGAGTCCGGGCTCTTTCTCTGAGATGGGGTGAGCTGACTCCTTGTCTACAGGTGCAGAAGCTGTGGACTCCATCCCCCTGCATCACAGTTTGAGTGTAACTGAGTCCTGAATGCTGTTGAAGTGACTGACTTCTCTATTGACTCTGTGCTACAGGCCACGCCCTTCTTACCTCTGTGCAGCCCCCTTATCTCCACACCGAATGTCAGATTTCAAACTGGGGCCATAGAGAAATGTATGAAGGCTTGAGATCTAGGCCTTTTCCGACATTGGGACTGTCAGAGGGCGTGGCGCTGTTGTCATGATAACCTGTAATGGAGCGATTGTCATGTGTAGCTGTGGCTCCAGTTTCCTGTGTGTGATGGGTTCTGACCCAGCATCTCTTCAGAAGTTTGATATAACTGATCCAATGAGCCCTCCACACTGACAGGCTCACTGTATTTACAATTTTCTGAGACACGCACCTCAACGACAGCTGTTCAGAACTTTGACTGAAGGACTTACAGCTGATGAACAGGTGTGTGTGCGTGTGTGTGTGTGTGTGATTCTTACTGAAGGTGAAGGCATACTATTTAGTGCATACTAATGTGTCAGTAGTGTGTTGTTTCTTGCTGGAAATATCTATAATGTATCCTGACTCCCATCCAGTTTGGGCACGCAGGCATAGTATGCAAGTATATACATCTGTGTATATACATCTCTGAAGCATGTATGTATGCAGTACAAATATGTCAAATATGTAACTGTGGAGGTGTGTGCGTGCACTGCTGGACATGTGTGTGTAGCATCTCTCTGTGGATGTATGTGCAATGGGAGGACATTTTGTCCTTGGAATGCGGTGTGTTACCCGTTCGTTCCTCTTCGGCAGAGATTTGCCCAGCCAGGGACGAGTGAGGGATCGCAGGCTGTCAGTGCGCTCGAATGCTGCCTGGAATGCCAGCATTCCAATTATGCATCCCACAAATGTCCTGATTATTTTTTTCTCCCTGGTGTTGGTTTCCTTGTAAACAAATATTTCAAGTTGAAGTTCTGGGCTTTTAAAGCTGTCTGGTCTGTGTATTTTTTTTTATCTTCCCATACCCCTCTCTACAGAGTGAGAAGTGGGCTTCATCTTTCTTCTTCTTGTTGTAGGATGTGGAGGGAGGCTGGGTTGTTGGTATGTATTCCAATTTTACAATGCAGAGTGTATTCCAGGACTTGATTGTTAATTTAACAGAAGGCTTGGCAACAACAGAGTCCCTGTGGAGGTGCAAGGATTTCCCCAATGAGAGGAAAAAAAATCTCTTCTGACAGAATGTCAGATGGAGAGATTGAAGAGCTTGTTCTGTTCTGATCTGATTCATCAGAATACCAGTGCCATGATGCAGTCATTAGTCCACAGATAAGACTTTGCCCCCTATAATTCAGCTTTTCTATGAGGCTTAGTAAGAATTCAAAGACGCATTTAATGTAAACACTCTCGCTTGATGTTGCCATTGCCATGAACAGCTTTGAAGATAAGTTCACATTACAAAGGTTCCTCTCTGCCATGGGTTGACATCACAATGTTCATGTAAGCACCAGGACTGAACAAATCTTGTCATCAGAGTGACGCAAAGATCTGATATTTTCAAGTCGCCCGGCTTAACACCACACATAGGGAAAGCTATAAACCTGAACTTCTAAAAATCAAATGTATTCCATGGAATTCTATTTCTGGGGTAATAGTCTTCACACACACATTAAAATGTTTTTTTCATTCTTGGGATTGCTCAATGATCCACTCTAACTTCACAGACCCATCCTCTCATAGAGGACAAACAGCAAGGCTTTTACATGAGTATTTCAGTTATTCCATGCTCTAGAACTGAAGCAGACAGAACTCATTTTTGGCCTACTTCTCCCGAATCAGCAGCCTCATGCAGTCCCAGCATACCCACCCCCAAACACAGAAGCCGTTGTTCTGAAAATTTTAAACAAAATGTCCAATCTTTTGTATTACAGTGCTTGGTTTGGCATGTTATTTGTAACTGGAAGTGAAATGTCTAGATCTTGTTTTGCTTCTTCTATTTTTTCCAAAGCATTTTTTTTCAGAAGGGTGCTGGAAATAGTAAATAAAACTAGAAATGAAAAAATAAGTCCAACAATTGTGTCCAACTACAGTAGGATTTTAACAGCTCATTTCCATTTACCTAACACCTGCAATAAATGGCCCACAATTTATTGTATTTTGTATTTAATTAGGTCCCATGCCTTCTGAACAAATGCAATGATGTGCATGTCAATCAGTTAGTACCGTAGGTAGTGCAGTTCAAAGCAACATTCCAGAACAAGACATCTTGAGAGAGAGAGAGAGAGAGAGAGAGAGAGAGAGAGAGGGAGAAAAGAAAAGAGAAAGGAACTTTGGTGTAAAAGAAATGTAGGTTATTCAGTCACAAAGGTACAATTTGTCTGGGAGCAGAGACGTCTGGTTACTTTGCAGACCCAGTGGGGAGTCGATTCACTGTCATCCGGGCCTGGAGACAACAACAACACCCACTGCAACAGGTGTTAGGAGTCACATGACGACACTGAAACCTCACCAATGGAACAGGGAGGCAAACAAGCTGCTACAGCCTACAGGAAGGCTGTGTGTATCTGAGGGTGGGAGGGAGAGGCAGAGAGAGACATATCGAGACACATCAATTCTGCTGGAATTATAATGCGCATGTAGAAGCCTGTGTGGTTCATTATTCATTTTGAGAGCTGAATGTTTATCTGTTTGAGGTAGATCTAGTGTGGTGTTTAACAGGGGAGTGAAAAAAGTGAGATAAACAAATACAAACAGGCAAATGAAAACAAAAACACACTATTGATGTGATAATTAAGTTCATAAATTAAGCCATGCGCTGTGCAGCCTGGTAAATAACAGTAATTGAAAATGGAAGGGGTGTTCGTGGTGGGAGGGGTGGGGGTGGGCAGGTTGTGTAGGCTGGGACTGTGGGTTGTGGAGTGGATGGTTAAGGCGGTGTGGGTGAGAGTTAAAGTGGTGGGGGTAGGAGTGAGGTGACACTGGGGGCGAGAGTATGCTGGGGTAGCAGGGGTCAGTGAGAATGGTGCTGGTGGTGTTGCGGGTGGTGGTGGGCAAAGAGAAAACCATTGCTACAATATAATTTTGAAAATATTCTTGATTTTCCAATTTCCCACCCAGGTGTATTCAATCAATCAAGTGGACTCTGCTGAGAGTTCAAAAATGCAGGGTGTAGATAACAACTGTATAGTGTAAACAGCTTAACTAATGAGTGCAGATGTTAGTATAATGGCAATAAAGTGATATTATGGCATCAAATTATTGTGTAAAAACCTGGCTTTATTTATTCTCCTGAAAAATTAAATGAATGCAATCTGTTCACCCATTTCTCACTCATGTACAGTATAAATTGAACATACACCGCTATTTGAGGACATAAAAAAAGCGGTGCACAGCAGAGTCCATGGCCACCGGTATTACAAAACTGAAAGGGTATGGGAGAGCCATTGGGTGTGAATAACGAGAAATAATGTCTCAGATTGTGTGTGTGGATGCTATGCAGGCTTTCGATCCAAACATGTCACTCGCTGTTACTGCACTTCCCAGTTTCCAGGACAGAATGTGACAGGCCCTGTTGTTGCGGAGCTGCACTGTAAAATTTGCATGCACTAGGCAGCTAAGAACCTCTGCTGCCGCACACGCACTGAGGACATCAATCAATCCCATTCATTGGGGTGTCAATCTCCTTAGCCATTATGACATCAATGGCACGGTGACCCCCTCCCAGGGAGAGCAGGGTCAAACTGAGACCAGGGGTGAGGCTGCTGGTAACGTAGAGGCTGTGGTATCGACACACATGGGGGTTGGTGATAAAGAACACGACCTTCACTTTGGAGGTGTGCGCGTGCACACACACACGCACGCACACACACGCACACACGTACACACACGCACACACACACACACACACACACACACACACACACACACACACACACACACACAGGAATCCTATTAAATCAGCCACTGCTGAATTTATTCAGATGTGAGCAGCTAAGAGCGGCCAGCTCCGTCTCCGCTGCGACCCATATGTCCTTGCTCTCTCTTACCACGTCAGGATACATTAAAAGCCAAGGTCTTCTTTTAAAGGCTTCAGAAGAGCGCTAACAGATGAATCTGACGCTCTGCCCCCTCACTGCACCCCCAAACACTTACGCCTCGCTGTGAACACTGGTGGGATTGATAATCCAGCTCCTCTTTTTTTAATTTTATTTTCCTTTAACTTCAGAACTCATTCCTCGTCCATTTTCTGCATATCTCGCTGTGCCACTAGATAACCCTGGCCGTTATTTAAATAGTTTTGCACGCCTTTGGAGTTTTTTTTTGGTATTTTGAAGCCAGAAATTTTCATGTGAGGAAGCTGCAGGAAGAATCTAAAGTAGAGGGAGGCAGGAAACGACACCCGTCCAATCCGCCTTATCTGTTTTGGGAGCTTCCTCTAGTGCAAACTTTGTATACAAAGTTAAAGAGAGGCTGTGTGAGTGAGTGTGTGCAGGTCAAAGTCACTCCCAGGTTTCATTTTAAAGCCTTTTTTCTTTGTAGGATATATAAATATCATTCAGTGTACTATAAAATATGAATGAGTGAAAAGAAATGTATTTTTTATTACTGTATAACATAAGTCAGTCTTACAGGCACTCTGAGTCTTGTAGGAGAATTTAAATGGCTTTAGAATGTGAAAGAGGAATCCCACTCTCACACCAATGCAGTAACTGAACAACTGTGTCGCAGAGAATATTCTTCGAGAGGCACAAGAACTTTAAGAAAGGAGGATTCCTCAGTTCCCCAGGAAATGTAACATTTGAACCCAGTGAGATTCCAAACAAAAATTTAAAAATGCCGTGTTTTCAAAGGGCTTCCCAAAGGATGTTTGGCCTTCTTTGGATTGGTCTTATGCCTGATTTGCTTTGTAGAGTATTTGGAGTGTGAAGGAGAGAGATGTGAAATCTCATGCCTTCATATTCAGTATGGCCTAACATATCAGCCTCCAAGCAGATTACGTGCAGAGAGGTTTCATATTCATTTCTCATTCTGAGTAAAAACGGAAATCACTTTTCTCTAATGATGTCTTGGCAAGCGTTTTTGCTTTTTTTCCCTTCAAATGGCATCAGGAGTTTGCCCTTTTAGAGTCTGGAATGGTGTCAGGTGTTGCCCTTTCGCTGAGAGATGAATGCAACTGTAGTTAACCATTTCTCAGGCAATTTGAAAATGATGGAAAAACTCTCTTATTCTGAGGAATATTTTAAATAGTCAGTCCTGCCCCTACAGCAGAGGAACACCTGAGTGGCACCAAAGAATGGAGTTGAGTTTGAGGTCGTGGTAGATGATGTGTGCAAGATCATATGAACAACCCAGCCTCTACCTAGCTGAATGAAAGAACTGGGGAGCACTGTTTTTGAAAATCAGTCCTGCTCCATTCCCTCATTTCTTTTCTGTCTCTTTCTCTCTCTCTCTCTCTGTCTCACTCTTTTGCTTTCCACTTCTTTGCTCCATAGATTGATTCTTTCCACAACCTTTCCAAACCTCACTGAAGAATGTGACACCGTTTTATCAACAATGCAACAGCCAGCAGACAGCAATTAATACAGCAAATGACTATAAAACTACCACAGAATTCAAACTCAGGCTCCAAGTCTAATCCCTACACTAATAGCTCCTCGAGATTATTAAGAAGTTGATTAATTTAGCGATAAACAAACCAGAACACATTATTAGAGACTCTGAAATTCATTCTTTTGGAAAGGTGAGAGGACTAAATGCTAATTAAAAACTGTAATGAAAGTTTTCATTTTTTAATTTTACATTCAGGTATGACAAAGAAAGCAGGTGAGAGAGAGGGGGAGCGTGAGGAGGGCAGAAAACAGACACAGAACTGTAGCACTCCATTCCTCATTCTAAGTTCTCTTTGGATTCATTCAGAGAGGAGTCCCACATAAGATTCTACAGCACATGTGCAGAAATGACCGTATTGCAATAGACACTATTCAGTTATGAGAAGCTGTTTAGACACGTGTTGATGTGTGGCACTAGATCTGGTCCCACTGCTGGACCAGGCGGGGCTGATAAACTCATCAAACAAACAATATCTTGAGGTCAGCGAATAAGGTGAGAACAGTACAGTCAGATAAACATGCATAGAGGAGTACAGGTAAAGCTGCATAGTTACTTTTGCATCCGTAGGTTAAACAGCTGAGGCGTATGATGTTCCATGCTGGTGCATCATGGGACAGCAAACTTTTTTGACAGAGCTTGCATTATGATTTAAAACAAGAATTGAAAAGAACATGGGAAGACACATAGACAAGCTTTATTCTTGAATTTAAATTTGCTCTTACGATACTGAATACAATACACAGCTTTGCAAGGTGACTACAACATGAGGATAAAAAGAAAAGGAGCAGCTTGTTTCAGGTGCTGTAGTACGATGCGAGCTCTTTAATAGCAGTTTTCTTCCCTGGGGGTGGGTAACTTTAATTTTAAAATCTCACTTCTGCTCCTGAAACTCAGATGGAGGTGAGGAGCGGGGGAGGAGAATGGAGAGGGGGGGTCCTGCTAAGGGCCAGGTGAGCCTGCTAGCCTGGCGGCCTGTTCGCCCCGCAGATGTCACCTGGTCATTATCCTGGAGAAGCCATCTGTCCGCCGGTCCTGCCGGGCCCGGCCGCTCCACCCCCGCGGGCCCAGTTTGAGTGACAGGGTCCAAGAGTCGAGATCCGCGGTGCTCCCGCTCCGAGCCACTCCTCCACCTGGCTGCAGCGTGCGGGGGGGAGCGTGTGGGAAAAAGAGTGTCAAGTCCGTTTGCCACCCCTGCCGCAGCCAAGACCAGGTAATTAATGATGCATCTGCAGGTTTTTTTTTGCTGATGGGCTGTTTGCCCTCGCACCTGAGTACTACTGGGGCGGGAAACAGCTCTCCTGCCAGCGCGACCTTTGACCTCCCCCCTCATTGACATAAGGCCCTCATGCTGGTGTTGTGCCTGTGCTGAGCAATTTCTCTTTAACCCAGAAAACACCTGACTGCACATTGCACACTGCATGTGGCTGGAGGGGTCCCACAGCGGAACTGATGAAGGTCAGCTGCTCTGTTTTAGGAGTATTTCTGGATGGAATTTTTTAACTACAGCACTTTATTATTAATAAAAATAAGTATATAACTATGTAACAGTATATGTACCCACTTTGTCATTTTGTGCATTCACTTCAGACATCCCAAGGACCTCTGCTTCCTGTAGCTGAAAGGCAGCATATGTAAGGTGAGGGCAACATGCTGTGCAGTGGTCAGAACACCCACTGTAATCATGGACCTGAAGGTTGTTGGTTTGAACCCCAAGTGGAACACTGCTGCTGATCCTTGACCTGAACTACCCCAGCTGTATGAAGGTGGTATAACTCACTAAACGGTAAATAACCTGAATAAAATAAAACTTAAAAGTTAATAAAGTGAATAAAATAAACAGAAAAAAACAAGGATAAAGGTAAATGCTGCACAAATAAATAAATACATGGAATTCAGAAGGGCCAATAAAATGAGTTCCCGTGAAGACACACAGTAGTGTAATAAAATCTCATGCAACAACAGAGAGCGTAAATTTCACACTGAAGGAGGATTCTTCAAAAGAATAAAAAGCTATCCCCAAGCTCATAATTGAACGAAAATGCCTGAAGTGATAAAGACCTGAGGCGCACTGGATTTGTTATGCTAGGAGGGTAAATAAAGTGCTTTGATGTGATCTGTGATTATTCTAACTATGCAAACAGTTTTCCAGTCAGGTTTCCTTTTAATCAATATGGTTATGATGGCTCTCCAGAAAATGGGAAACAGTAGTATGTGAGATGAAAGGATCAAGAAGATGTTTCAATATCCGAATTTTTATTTTTTGCTACAAAAATAAGGATTACTTGTCATATATTTGCATTAACAATGCCACCTGTTTCTCTACTGTTTCAAAGAGCAAAATGCATGGATGAATGTGCGCAGAATATACAAATAGAGTAAACATTTTCACTTAATTTCGTATCTCTAGCATACACATGCCCCTTTGGGACTTTTGAACATCTGTGAGTTTCTCTAACTGGTATAAGAAACAGGTGGTGAGGTTTCAGGCCTTCTGACTCTAACGGATAAATTACTGTGTTTACATTCGCTTGTGTTTAGTCTCTGAGAGGACTGCCCTGCGTGCTGACTTCCTTTTTCACAGGAAAGAGAGTTTCCTGAAGACGTGACAGTGCATTGTTTTGCCACGCTCCGTGTGATAGAGAGAGGCGCACGTAACATCTCATATTAATAATATTGCTCCGCTTCATGAATTTTTCAAATTCCCCCTTTTATCCCATGGCATAACATCTTGTCTGCGTGTGTTGTCTAAACCTTGCGAGGACGCGCTGTAACCTGGTAGTTCGCTCAGCACGCAAAGCTACACGCCTCCCCCCCCCCACCAAAGTCTCTCTTTCAGGAGTTTTGATGGGATTTTTTAACATTAAGATGTCTCCATGTTAATTGCACAGAGGAGAGCAAGTCGGTGTCAGGCACGTAGCAGAGGGCTCGGGATTAGGAGCTGACAGCAAGCAAATGCTCGCTGTGTGTGAGGTCCGTGCGGAGGAAACAAGGCACAGCCATTGTGTGAGTCATATGGTTTCAACCAGGCTTTATCAAATGTTAATTCAGGCAATTAATAGACACTTGCATGTCTGTGTAAGGGGGGTAAGGGCCTCTCTGAGCAGAATGAGGATTAGGTTTTTATAATTACACTCCTTTTGCAATTGAAACTATGGAAAACTACTTCTAAAGAAGTAAAGAATAGAATAGTAAAGAGTAAAACATTGCTACAATTTTTGCAATACAATTAACAGGTTCCATGTGGCTTAAGAGAGGCAAAGGCACTGCAGATCTTTTGTTTGTGATGAGAAGAGCCATTTGTTATTCCCCTCTGTTAAAATCCAGGTGAATGGGTGAGCTACAATGGGTGAGCTAAACATGTGACAGCAAGGAGATGAGCCACCCACAGGATGCCAGACGGTTCATCACAGGACATGCATGTGCATGCGCGCACACACACACACCTACACACACACACACACACACACACACACACACACACACACACACACACACACAACACACACACACACACACACACACACACACACACACACACACACACACACACACACACACACACACACGGATAAGCACACAAATAACAATTAGCCTTGACAGCATGACTTGGAGTACTCGGAGAAGCCCCAAGTGGACACAATTAGAACATACAAGCACTGTACAGGCAGAACAGGAGTCCAAGGCTGAAAGCTGTGATGCCTTCTGCCCACTGCACCCTACTAGAGAATGCAATTTTCATAATTTCTCATAAAAGCATCCACTCTCCAGTGAAGGAAGCTGAGGACAAACCAGATGGTGCCCCTGATCTCCTAGATCCTGGCATGGCATTTGTCTGTTTACTGATTTAACAGTGCCTGTGTCTTTTATGTGTGGTGTTGAAAGCATGGTGGACAGGTTGGGACACTCTGTTTAGGGAGAGACAGAGGGGAACATAAGGTGAGAGAGTGACATCAGTCCCAAGTGGACACAAGCTCAACCCTCAGGCTTTTCAGACAGTAAGTTAACCTGTTACAAATTCACACCCTTTACACACCGTATCCCACATGATTGCTGAAGATCATATCATACAGTGGTCTGTCTTATGTTACACTTTTGAGAGGGCTGCAAGTAAATCAACTGCTAAAATAAAATTGAAAAAAAAAAACATTCTCAAGTGGTTTAGATCTTGGTGCACAATGAGTGGCTCTTTAGCTCTTAAAAGTTTTTGTTGCTGAGGTTCCTTAGAGTCACCCCCCTCCGGAAGGGGCACTGTGTTAAGAACTCAGCATGACTTTAATTACAGCATCTCTGCAGAGCCGGCATTTCAGAGTGACATGGGGCTGACAGAAATGTAATGACACCTGAGATGCAACAGCTCATTAGGATCAAAGTTAATTTCTCTTGTGTGCAGAATGGCCCCTTCAGTCATTGTCATGGGTTCATCCCCTCGTTGCTGCAACACACACACCACACACACACACAACAGATGCACACAGTATTAAAAAAAAAAAATTAAGCATTAAAGGCACAGCCACTACTCATGTACTTTACAAATCTCAGTATATTACATGGAAAACAACCAGGTACTAGCATACTGTACTAATGGTTAAAATAAATGTATAATTCTGATGTCTAGCTTTGATATTAAGTCACATTATGTCTGTGAAGATGCATCCAGTGTTTAGGTGTGGAGCAGAACAAAATTGGTGTTGGTGTCTAAGAGTGATCTTCATAGTAGTTAGCTTACTGCACTTTAAAAACTCCACTTGAAGTTCTTTGCACAAATGGAGAGTCAGATGTGTCAGATGTGACCTTAATGAATCTATGCTTTCTCTGAGAGGACACTCATATTAGCACCTCTGGGAAACAGAAGAGCGTTGCCTCTTCTGGTGTGAAAAACCATGGCCGTGGCGAAAGTGTTCAGCTGCAGTAGTTCACGTTGACCTGCTTGAACCCAGACGCAGCCGACCTGCTTTGATATCGCAGGCAGGGAGGGATGACAGGCTGATTGGCCGGCGGGCAGCTCCTCCTCTCCACCTGTCCACAGTGCCTACAGCACCACAGCCCGTCGGCACCACCTGGCACTGTCTGGACTGGACCGGGCTCTTGGCTGGGCTCCCCAGCTTTAGGGTCAGCGCTGACCCAGCCACCGTGGAAGAGGGGGCAGAGACGGGGCAGCAGGGGGCGAGGCTTGTGCCATGATCTGCTCCTGGCAGCCCAAAACATGCCAGCTGGCTCTTCCCATCCTGCTGATGAGACATTTTTAGCCCCCACCCCCCACCTCATGTCTCCTGCCCTCAACGCCCCCCACCTTCCTGTCACCCTCACCTTGGCCAGCCACGGGAGAGGCAAGGTGTTTAAACATTTAAGCTGCAATTAATAGAAGTTCTTAGGGGTTGCCACCAGGAGTGTGACATGTTGAGAGGAGGAGAGCAAAAAAAGGATAAATGATTCAACCCTGCTGTTGATGTGTTTCATGTATTGAATTTTTCTGTTCAATCTCAGTTCCCATATTGAGCCAAGCATACTGTATTTCACCCGCTGCTTTTAAATTTTTCATAAGTGTCACACCTTCAACACTTGTCTCGGTATAATTGTTGAGCGACTACTTGATCTGAATTAAGGCCTTGAATCTTTTGTTAAAGGTAATTAACTGACTGCTACATATAAAAAAGTAAGAAAAGTGCTTTTGTTTGCATTTTTAAAAAAGAAAACTTTGAAGTACAAGTAATCATAGACAGATTTAGATAAAGATGTGATACCGGATACACACACACACATTATTAGACGATAATTGGAAATCCCTGACCAATGACCAGCTTTAGCTAGATGAAGTAAAAGGCCAATAACTACATAGAGATATTAACATCAGAAACTGCAAGCAGAGTGTGTAAGAGTTTTAGTTACCTTATTTGTCCTTACCCTGTATAACATGTCTTTCTGTAAACACGGTGAGATCCCAAATAGTCAAGCCTCTTGAGGAAGGAGCAGCTAATACCATGTAAACCTTACCAAAATAAAGATGACAATAATAATGATGCCCAGCATACACGCTCTCAGCAGCCCATTAAGTAAATACAAGAAAGCGGAGCACCTTCCTTCTCAAATTAGACAAAGGTTGGGAAGTTATCCCAAAATGTAGCTTGCACAACAATTCTGGTTCTGCTCTAATCTTTTTGATTTTCAAGCATCTAACTCTACAGGTCTGTGGAACACAGGCATAAATCCATATGTACAAAAAAGAGAATAAGAGCACACTGTAAACATTCATGGCCTATTAAAATCATATAACAAGGAAGCTTCATTGCAACTGCCAGGTGCTGATGAAACACAGGAACACTCTCCAGTAGTCAACAGGGCTCATTTGTATTCCCCCAGTGTCTGAAAGCCACTCTGCTCCTGGCTTGAACTTCACAATACAGTGAATAATGCCAATTTGAATGTTCCGACACAGAATTAATCACAGTGTACAACATCTTCCCATGCTGGGATTTTGAGAGCTCAACACTAACTTGCCCACCCCCTCTTCGTCCTCCTCTACACTCAAAGCAAACCCCTGGCCTGAGGGGGGACAATGTTTCAGTAATGCTTTTTGGATTTGAAATTACTGCCATTTAATTCGGCATTATCACTGCGCCTGGGTCCATGCACTTCCTCTGTTCCACAGACTCATGCTCCGCAATAGAGAGGAAAATGCAAACAGCGCAAGGATTTTCAGACAAAGTGTTTTAACCTTTGATGTGAATGAATTCACTGTGCTGTTGGTGCATTCTGCTGGTCCTACATGTGTTCTTATAAAAAGCATGGTTGTATTTTCTGAATGATGTGGGCATACAGAACATTGACCCGGAGGACTTTGGGTGTGAGGCAGTGGAGGGGTTTTGCAACCATATGAAACACGTCAGACACACTGCGCCCACACTCCACATGAGCTTATGTGGTGAAGGCACCTGCAGCTGGGTCACGGCTTTTAATCCTGGCGGTGACCCCATTCTCATAACTTTAACAAAAGGCAAAACTCATTACCAGTGATGGTTATTTGACAGCAAAACTTTCAGTGATGCTTAATTAAAGTACTGCATTATTACAGTGTGGCCTACTATTGCACACAATATTACATCTCTGCCTCTTTCAATAAGGGGTGTGGACACCAACAATTTGCTCAATATTTGAAACATTAACAGTCAAATGAGTCATATAAGTTTTTTTTGCCATATGTACACTACTGTAACGGGACCATGGGAGTGGTGGTGGAAGGGTGCTATGTGCATGCAGACTGGCTCCATTCCCTGATTGTCTGGAGCCAGGACACATCTTCCAGCCAGCCCACAGCCACACACCTGTTGACAATGAACTCTCCCCTGGTTTATTCAAGGTTCCCCAATCTCTCAATGGTTGTGAACTACAGCTGAGGGAAAAGTGTGAAGGGAGGGAGGGAGAGAGTGAGTGAGTAGTGTTTTGAGTGAGCAGTGTTTTGAGTGAGCTGATAATTGAATATGTGTACCGAATAATTTTATATGAGAAATTGCTGAACTGGGAACCAGTTTAGTTAGCCAGTAATAGAGAGGAACTTGGGGAGGTGCAGATACACTCCAAATAGAGTTCCACTTAAAGTGGATTAAGTTATTTTGTACTATTATGAACCTTTAAAGGCATTGCATTTTACCATTTTTACTGTAATTAAGTCTCTCAGATGTGCAGTTAGAAAGAGTTTCAGTGTCACACTGCTGGGCTTGTT
Organism: Megalops atlanticus; assembly: GCA_019176425.1. Taxonomy (NCBI): domain Eukaryota; kingdom Metazoa; phylum Chordata; class Actinopteri; order Elopiformes; family Megalopidae; genus Megalops; species Megalops atlanticus. The sequence continues at coordinate 12,906,799 of CM032890.1, read as the reverse complement.
GCCTGGTATGTATTTGTGAGTAATTATGTCTAAAGTTTGCTATACTATAGGCCTAAAGTGATTGTACTATGCAATTGAACAGAGTAAACTATATTTTACATAATATGTAAAGCCAGATAAATACTCAAAGCCTTTTCCTAACCATAAACTTTACACAGTAATGTTCTAAAAATAATGGTAAAACTTCTTTACTTTTCTAGCTTTAATTTCAGTTCAACACCTTGACACAAAAAGCGCATTCAGATATGTGTTCAAATCTTAGTTATAAATTTTAATTAATTTTCATCAGAGTAAAGATTCACTTTCACTGTGACTATTTTTCACTTTGAAATTCAGACACTGTTCCTATATCTTATGCTACGTACCATAGCAATGAAGAGCGAATGCAGTATTCTACCTCCCTGTAAGGACCTGGAACCACTAGTCACTACTATTAATAACTGTGTGCTAGTAACTAGTTAAAAGTGTAATGTTTCATCTAGCAAACAGGGGTAGGTACAGAAGTAGAGGCGTGCTGTTTGTAATCCTGGATCATGGGATCTGCTGACTAAATCAATGCCGCTGGATCAGTGCCTTTCCAGCTGAAGAAGCTTCTGGACTGTAGCTCTCCAGCTTCAGGTCTGGGCACCCCTGGTCATGATACTGTAGTCTGAACAAAATGGGGTGAAGCCATCCGTAACCTGCTTACAGAGCTGCGGGGCAGGACTTGAATGGAGGGAATAGTTCAGGATGATGCTTCATTTATTATTAATTTCATCTTCTCCCAAGTCAGTTTTATCTCATTTTCTCATTCATCTGCTGCAGTCCGACACAGCGTGCTTCAGCACAGGGCTTCTGGGAAAAAAGTGAAAAAATAAAACAAAGAGGCAGAGATGGCAGGTGTCATGGCTGTTTGCCGATCTGTTGAGTTTTATGGAATGATAAAGTTTGAAATGGCATTTAGAAAATGGAAATAAGACAAAAAGGGATAAAATGGTGAGCGGGGAAGAGGGACAGAGGACAAAAAGAAGGGAATAACATGATGTCCTGATTCTGTTTGAAGGAGTGTGGAGGAGAACAATAGGATATACTGCCTCTTTTTTGGGTGAATTTGAAAGAGAAGAAAAAAAAAAACGATTGTGGCCAGTGACCATGGTTGCAAGTCAACGCTTGATGAATTAGGCCCTGCTTAAAAACCACTCTCTGATTCATCACTAGTGTTTGCTCCAGTGTGTGGAAAATGTAAAACAATCGAAGCATGGCCATTTGTAATTGTATGAATTGGCCTCTCCACACAAAAAACTGCTCCTACACAACCATCCCCTCCACCCAACTCCCATGATCCTCAGTCATGGATAACTACAGCGGAATGTTGTGGCTGCTACTATTGTGATTGGTGTTGCTTGGAGCATGGACAGTGATGTCAGAACCTCAGCTGTAAGGAACCAGGTGTCTGCAGAAAAACACTTTTCTAATACAATGTCTAGAGGACCACTGAGGGAAATTGACAGACAGAAATGTGATGTTGTGGGCATGGAACTAAAGTTGTGATCGGTATGTGTCAGGTTCAAATCCCGGGTGTGGCACTTTCTGTCTTCAGGTGATCACTTTTTAATAGGCTGTAGTTTGTCTGCCTCATTACACTCTGGACTAAATGTCTTGTTTTCACTCTGACTGATTAATGAATAACACAGTTTAGAGGTATCATTCTAACAAGAATTACAGACTGAGTAGGGACTATCAAGCAACTCCATGGTACAACAATGGCAGCAACAGCATTAACAAGAAAAAAGGAGAAAGCTTTAAAGATCTTAGGTACCAACCTGCCTCCCATCTCTGACTATGGGTTCAGCCATATGGCTCATGTATGTCAGTCTCATCCAATCAGCATTCTGTACGCTTGAAGGGATCCCGCAGCGTCAAGGGAAAAGGAGGAAAAAATGACAGCATGTATTTCGCTGTACCTGCTGACAGTGTTTTTTTTGTTGTTTCTGTTTTGTTTATGCTGTGCTTTGGTTGCGTCTCTGGTGTTGTCTCTCCTGTCTTACACAGAACATTTGATCAACAAGGCTTTAGGCAAAATTGGTGGTGGAGGCATCAACATAGCTTAGATTGACGTTCCTGATTCATTTAACTGCTGCCAGAAAAAAAGGAGTCAATTAAGAAAAGATGACAGATGATTCATCATTGTCTAAATTCAAGAGGAATCAGAGTAAAAAAAAGCTTATCTCCATTGTTTATTTGCATCAATGTTAGGAGTGATTGACAATGATAATGTTGCCAAGCATTCTCCACAATAGTGTAGTGAGAGTTACAATCCAGCCCTGCATTGCAACAAAGATCCACATCATTTATATTCATTTTGATCTTGAATTCAATCCCGTATTACCTTTTAAGCCTGATGTTTTTTTGATCATAGACACGTTTTTATAGAGAAGGAGAAGGTAGAAGAAGGCTGCGGAACAGAAAGGAAAGAGGGAAAGAAAAGGACAGCGAGGGGTCGAGAGAGAACTGCTTTGCTGTCATGTCTCCATGCGGCTGAGAAATCAGTAGCTGACCTTCTTGCCTCTTCTTTAGAATCCCTGCAGTAACACACATACACACAAACATTCTCGCTCATGGACACACACACACACACACACACACATACACACATGGAAACACTCATACGAACTGAACAAAAAAGCACCCACACACACACACAGGCATGCACACGCACACACACACATACAAACACACACTCACAGACACAGACATAAAGAGAGAGAGAGAGAGAGAGAGAGAGAGAGAGACTGCTCAGAGAATACCCTCTCTCTTACAGTCCTCCTAGAAGCTGTGTGAACTATCTGGAAATGAACACTCCCTGATATCTCTATGTCAGCAAAATAAGACAAAAGCCAAACCAAAAGAAAACAAAACTTGATTTTTTTCTTTCTCTTGATTAATTCATCTCCATGAGAATTTTCCAGAAAATTCATAACAAATGCCAGGCCAGCAAATACAGAGTGGATAGGTGAACCCCACAGCAGGACCTGGTTATACCTGGTACACCTTTAATGAAAAGTGACACATTGAGCATTGTGTTTGCCCCACAGCTCCAGGGTTCAAGGTTCAAATCTGCCTCCCAGTCTATAGACATGTTGTCAAAGGTAACTGGTGTCTGGATTGTGATTGTTCTAGTGCGTGTGCATGCGTGCATGCATGCGTGTGTACGTGCGTGCGTGCGTACGTACGTACGTGTGTGCGTGTATGCGCTTGTACCCTGTGAAGGACTATTTCCCCCTTCCAGGTGTCTCCTCTCTCTGTTGGTTTTGGCTCTGGCCTACCACAACACTAAGTAGAATAAAATGGTTACTAAAAATGAACATATAGACAACATGATCTAATGTTGTCTAGTTCCCCATTCCTGTGTAGCTAATATGCTGCCACAATGATAGCAGTTTTATGGGAACGTTAGATGTTACCTCAGGAGGAGCTAATCAATTAGTTTTGTAAACAAGTTGCATACAGGATAACAGGAAAAGAAAGGGGGTTTATCACTGGCCTGTTTTACACTGGCCTGCTGTACTGTGACCTTAATTCTGTTACAATAGGTTGTGTCAATTTGTAAAAACTCACACTAAGGGAGGTATTAAAAAAACATTTTAAAGCATACATTGAGAATTGTTCATTTCTCAAGCATACATTGAGAAATCTGCCCCTAAAACTTAACTTTTCTTAGAGGTGACCAACGAAAGAAAACATGATCCACCCAAAAGCAACCACAACAAAAAAGATGAAGACAAGGCAATTTATTAAAGCCGGGCGAAGGTGACCTTTTGATGGATGCTGGCTGTCAGGAGAGGATCTCTGCATATCGGAGTTAGTGAATGGGCCTTAGAGTGCTTTTCTCCCATCCCGTTTGAAGGCACTGATAAAGGTTAGATTATTCTATAGACTCCCCTCACTATGTGTCGGTTTGTACAGTTTCTCACAGGTAAGCTGTGGAGAACAAACAGAATGCTGTTTTTGCTTCTTCAAGAGTCCTTTCATTCTGCTGGCTGCAAGTTGAGCTCAACAGAGGTCTAACTGGTGCCCATTTGTAAAGATGATGATGCTGATGCTGATGATATCACTTCCTCAGCTTTGAAGGGTGACAAAATAAAACAACTGACAATTAAGTCATTACCACTAATGAAGATACCTTTCCCTACATTTCACAATCCAACCATTTTCCAAAAGATGGATTTCATTGGATAAGGCATTCATTGTCATATTTCCAAGTGTCTGACAAAATGCTTTGACAAGGTTGATTGTTCAGCTACTTGGTGTGTTCAACCACTTTTCTTTGGTTAACATCACCTAGAAAACCACTTTGGTGACATCTGTTTGAGTACATGAGGTGGGTAGTGACTTTGGATATATTCTCATCTAAAGTTTGTGACTGTTTTTGCATTCTGCAGGCAAAGTGAGATTTTAACTTCATATTGTTCACAAATTCACTCAACTGCCATTTGAAAGCAGTCACTTTGAAATAAAACCCAATTTCCATGTATGTAGGCAAAGGTGATGCATGCTGCTAGATTGTCCTCCGTTTGTCACAGGCATATGTAATTACTGTCTCCCTGCTGTTGGCTATGTGGCAAAGATATTGTAACACATTTACAGGCTTGTTACATAAGATTAGCGGTAGTGTACACATTTTCTTTTTGAATTTGAAGAGACCTGAGGACACAGGGAAACAGGTAAATATAAAGGTCCCTTTATTGTAACACTGCATTATACAGACTGCAAGGACACAAGTGTCCCACCCCCCAGTGCATCTCACCTTACACCACAGGCAGCACTGCCATTGCAAATCTGACACAATATTCTATATTCAACACACTACTCTAGTTTGTCTGCAAGGATTTTCTATATATTTAAGCAGTGCACTATTTTGTGCTAACAGTGCTCATATATCATCAGAATCAGAGCCTTATTTCAGTATAGCCTGTTGGAGGAGAAAGAGGAGTGCTTCCAGACTGGGAGTTGGAGCCCAGCATTTTAATGTTAAACTCTTTTTAAAGTGGAGCTGCTTTCTCCTTTTTCCTCTGCCACAAGCGGCAGTTTGATGTTAACATGGGCCATTCAAAAAGGCAAGGGTGAGCTCTTTTCTTCCTTCAAATTCAAGAAGAGTAAGTGAACTTTGAATGTGTGGGTGGATCATGCAGATTACGACAAGCACCTGTTCTCTTAGTTTTGACTAAGTTTGTAGTTAAACAAAGAATGTACATTTTTACTCTGTCACAAATTAGTAATATTAAAAAAAATCTTACAATTAATCACAGTCAAAAGCATCACAACTTTAACACATGTCCGTGGGACCAATCATGATGACTGATAGTCAGTCACAGTGGATGACTGTCTATCCAGCCTCGCTTTTCCACTGTCTGAATATTAAAACTTTATAGTCCATGAGCTCTCCTCTGGGTCCTGCACACATGGTCTAAAAATATACAGGCTCAATATCTGGGTGATGGAGAACTGCCAGCTCAGCCGATGAGAGGCGTCTTCACAACGTTACAGCAACATTATAATGCAAATTCGATTCCCTCCTATGAATCTCATCGCTGTTTCTTTTTCTGAAATCACACTCTAAATGCAGAGATGATCTTCTTCTTTTAATTTTCTCCACCCTATTGTCAGAGGGTGTAGGGGTGTGATTAAATTTGGATTAGGCATAAAAATGTACACTCGAGGTAGCAATACGGAGGGCTAATATTAATGCTGAGCACCAGGCATTCTTTGTTTATTCACATAGAATACATTCCTATCCAGTGTCACTGGCATATCAAACATTTCTACCGTTGGATAATTTCTGAAGCCATACAGACTAACCCCTAAACTGCAAAGGAAAAATGCCATCAAATCTAAAAAAACCTCCTTCAAATCTGGCACCATGTACCATATTACAATGAATCGGATTCAGTCAAAACTTGCAAGTCATCTCAGGGTCCCTGATAATTCCGGATAATTTTACATTTCATTACATGCCTTTAGCAGACACTCTTATCCAGAGTGACTTCCATCACAATAGAACATAAGTGTATCCATTCAATTTAAATGAGCAACAGTGTCAGACCAGGCTAACAACACTCCCAGACCGGCGAGTGTGAGTTTAACACTGTTTAAGCCCTACCACAAGTTAAATTGTGCAATCTTGTGCAAACAGAAGCCAAGTATACTACAGTCACAACAGTCCCTAGAACACAGAATCAAAAATACATCACAATACTACACACAAAATAAAATCGAATTGTCATCAAATGTCCCAGGTTGGGACAGTCAGTTGCCCTGTAGATGCAGACTGCAGCGATCTTGAGGGGACATAGGGTTTGAAGAGCAGTTGTAGATAGGAGGGGGCTGTCCGATTCACTGTCCTGTATGTCAGCACCAAGGTTCTGAACTTGATGTGAGTAATGACAAGAAGCCAGTGAAGTGAGGTGTGGAAAGGAGTAACTTAACTACGTTTAGGGAGACTGTAGACAAGTCACGCAGCTGCATTTTGGATTAATCGTAGAGGTTTGATTGCTCTGGCAAGCTGAGATACATGCAAAAACCTCTGTGTCAGATAGTGGAAATGAAAGGAAGAGTTGCATGTCATTAGTGTAGAAATGATACATAATTTTATTTACATTGCCCTATTTCGGCTCTGAGGACTGATTGAATCCAGATGTTAACCTCTTGTTCTTATGTTAACAGCACTCCACTCCCAATTCAAGATTTGAATCCTTCTGTTTAGTAGCTCTGTTATCTAACCACAACACAAGTAAAGTAAGTGCTTATGACAAGCATAGGTTATGCTCTATGTATTCTGTTGATGCTTGCCTCAAACTGTATCTACCTCTGAAGTGTGATCATGTCTGTAATTAGCGGTGGCCACTCAAAATTTTTAATTCATATGTCCACAAATCTCCTTCATGGGTGGATTTAGACATCAGCATACCTAATTCTGCTGCTGGAAAATGCACAAAATGAATGAATTTCTTAAAACAGCAAGCAAGAGAATAATTTAACTGCTTTGATTTTAAACAGGAGCAATAACGGGAGCATCGTAGGTGGCTATGGCACAGGAGCATCAGCACGAAAATCAAGAAACAAAAAAGTGTAAGTTAGAGGTATTAAATGTAGAAACATCATTCGAAAGCAGCTCTGTTTGATTTCTTGGTGAAGTGCTGCTGTTTCATTTAGCCAAGTGTTATTGCTCACAGCGGGGAGAAGTAATATTGACTGACTTGGAGGTGTATTAAAATGTTACAGTGATGGACAACCTAAAGCACAAACATGTTACTGAAACGAAAGGCGGCGATATAAATAAGCCATTGCCCTTGATTCACTTCCCACGCATAAACGACATCAGCTTCTGAGTTCTAAATTCCTTTTTTTCCCCTCTCTCTCATTTGATGGATGCAGTCATTTGTAAAACTTCTGGCCAATCAAAATGGTACTTTTTTGTGACAGTTGTATAAACTAATACATGTATTTGAATATGTGTATAGACATATTGACACGTATTGCAGACATTACACATAAATGAACCCCTTGGTTGAAGAAGCAGCATGCAATTTTGCTGGTTAATAAACATGTGCTGTGGTTGAAAACATATGCCAGCTACATATTTGTTTAGCTTGGGATATCACTTGGAAACTATTACAGTAAGTTTTCATTAGTGCTAGTGGAAATGCAGTAAATGTAGGTGTTGGGGGTAGAATGTAGGAGCTGGGGTCCATTATGGCCCTAAAAGAGATGGATGAATGGATGACTGGTTGTCTTGATTCCCCTGGAAAATATGCGTGCAAAACATCATATATAGCCAACATCCATTGTTGCAGTTGTGAGACCAAAACAGCTAGATCATTTACATATGTTTATGGTGGTGGAGTGATTTGGTTTTTGGTTTTCAGTGGAACCAGACTCATTTTGTCATAGCTGCTTTCCAGTCACAATGTGCTGCACACAATGATTGGAGAATATTTATGTTGATTTTTCACCAGCTTCTGACCACCACATGCAACTCTACTTTTTTGGAGCTCCAGTCATGACAGTAACTGAATTTCATTAATATAGTGTCTTAGAAGATTCTCAAAGTGCTATGGAGTGTGTGTGTGTGTGTCTTGTGGAAGAGGGCGGTAGGGGGTTGGGGCAAATGTATTTATGTAAGAGCTTCATAAATAAGGGATATTCAAAGTGGCCGAGAAAGGAGCTTGTAGGCATGCTGGTAAAAATCACTCCCTTCTCAATATTGAACAGCGCTCTGACATTGAAGATTTATGAATAATATATGCACTTTGTGCTGTAATGTAAATTTCACTGATATAATTCCCTCTGTTTCTCCTCCTCTCTATCTTAGCTCTCAGGGATTCTTCTGATTTAAACTTTGGACTCCTTGTGTCCTTGGTGTGCCCGTGGAGTTTCTCCCTCCAATTCACTTCAGTCCTGTTTGCCACAGAGCAACCAGCTAAATCTATTAAAACAACATGAAAACTTGTCTCACCCTCACAGTGATGTGTGTGGAACAAACCGCCACTGGCATTCCAGTTTCTCATCTATCACATACATTATTGTACTTCCCAGGTACATGCATGCAGAGATGATTCTGTGGAAACTCTGGGTCATGATCTGAAAGGTTGCACTGATACAGGTAAATATAAACACATGTATAAGGACATATTTCTATTATGAAAGAAGGTAGACGTTGTAAGTTCTTTTTCAATCATGCATGTGTTGCACACACCATCATAATTGCGCACTTCTTAATGAAGTGTTTAACACATACGTGTAGTGTTTGAAAAGCCAAGATAATCTGATCAAATCATAATAATCAACAGATAGATAGGAAAACGAGCCAACACAAGGATGAGCTCAGCAGTCTGCCAAGACACATAAAGAGCTAATATATTTAGCCAGCAGACATGCTGGGCTTTTCACAGCTGTACCTGTTTGCTTTGATTGGCCAAAGGCGCCCTTTCAAAAAGGTGTGATGACTGACATACTGTGTGGCGCATCAACATTTGCACTTTATCAGACATGATACTTCATTGCGTCAACACTTTTGACTTGTTCTTGTCTTTTGTACATGCCCTGCATGTATTTATCTTTGAGCATGTATTGGTTTAAAAACATTTCAATGGATTGATTATTTTGTTTTTGATAAATGGGAAAGCACAACTAACTGGTAAGCATGTTACGGGTCTTCCTTGCTTCTGTGAGGGGGACCTGAATCCTTTTGTGCAGAGGATGGAACATTTGCTACTTAAGTTTTGTAAGTATAATACATGTACATGTTTGCCCCTTTTCTCACTCACCACTTGATAGTCACAATTATGCATTGAGCTTCAGCACCTCAAAGACACTTGGCAATCCTCAGATACACATGCATGTCTCCTGTGAATGTTGTTCACAATGCAGGTCCCACAATGCACCAGGAGGCAAGCACTGTCAGAGGAGAGGTGCAACCTCTTGACGCTATGTGAGGTATTAAGAAGGTGTTGGCCAACCTATCCACCCTAATTGCTGGTAGAACTAAGCTAATTTGTTCATCTGATGTACGTTGTTGGCAAATGACATCACAGGTTTAGGATCTAGCCATTGAAAGAAGTGCTTTCACTGTCTGAGCCACTCGGGAGCCCCCATGTAGGTATGATATTGTGTCATATGCAAAAGTACACTGCGCACTGTACCCACAAATGCACCATAACCATGTGAATGAAAGCGCAGAGCTGAGGACAAAAAACCCACCCACAGCTGCGGTGGGGGGAGACCAGCGGTGCATATCATTAAGTGCCAGACCGGAGGGGAGGAATTGGTTTTAACTTCTGCCTGATTTTCTCTTCAGATTTCTCTTTCAGATTTTCTTCTGATTTTCAGCAGCCCGAGCCACGGGTCTTCCATAATGATCCCGGGGTTGTTCACAAAGGGATGGGAAAGCCGCGCACCTTATCTCCGCATCTCCTACCTGCCATCACAGACGCCGCCAACATCTGCTGATGTCCTCCGGCATCCAGAGCGATCGTCACTCTGACAAATGGCACGATTAGTATGCAGCATTTAATACTTCCAAATGCAAGGAGGGGCGGGCTCCTCGCTAAATACTGCCCCAAGGTGCAGCTCCCTCTGTGTTCAGCCGTGATTTCACTCGTTCCAACGTGCCAGAGAGGAGAGGCTTCCCCCCTTCTTCTTTTCCCTTTCTTGCTTTGCATCTTCCTTTCCCTGCTTCCTTTTTTGCTTTTGCCTCGGGATATGTGCGTGAAAAGTGCTTAATGAGGACATGTCCTCATGGGGGTTGTGACCACCTGAAAATGCGCACACACACACACATACACACACACACAGACCTTGCGTTTCTATCGAATACTAAATATTACCACAATGTTGTATGAACGTTTCATAAGGCAAGGAATTGGGAGAGCCCAGAGGAGAGCTCTTGCAGATCAACCATGTAAATCAAGGAGGGATAGGATACAATGTCCTGGTTATAATGGACAGTATTTAACTATCAATATGTCTATGGGCGTCAGTGTGGCTTAGCAGGTGAGGAACAGAACATGCAACTGGAGGGCCACAGGTTCAAAACCTTGGCAACTGCTCTTGTACCTTTGAGCAAAACATTTAATCTCAATTGCCTTCGTAAGTAGAAACAAACAGTTATGACCAGTTATGTAAATGGATAATATGTAAAGGGTGTTTGCTCGCAAATAATAAAATGTTACATAACTCAAAAATGGAAAAAAAAGAGCAACAAAAGGGCGTTTGCAGCGTCTGACAGAAACAAACCTGTTCCTCGCAGTGGATGTAAATAAGAAAATATGAATGTAACTATGGAAATAGGGCTGGCATGGCGTGTGGTGTCAGGACTCCATGTGACTCATCAATGTGGCAGCTCGGAGGGGAGCGGGCGATGATTGGTGACTCATCTCCCAGCCTCTGCATAATTTCAGACATGGAGTAAATCTTGGCCTTTTAATTTTTTCATGGCTCAACATTGTGCAAATTTACAGTCGGCAGTAAAGCGTTCATCCTATGCAGATAGAAGCGCTTTGCATTTGAATTAGTAATGCCCTGCAAACAAATAAATCGCTCAGGGTGAGTCAACGTTAGAGAAAAGGGCCTGGAAATAAGTTTAGGATGACCTCACATGCACCCTACATGCACATTTACCTGCATGTATGTGTTTCTGTGTATGCACACATGCCAGTATGTAAGGGTGGAAGAGATATTGTTGCATTCAGAGCAGCAGATGACCTGTTTATTTATTCTTTGCTGTTGTCGGTCCACATCAAAAAAAATATTCTTAAATTGCTCTTGCCACTAAAAGGGGGAGTGGGGTTGGGAGTGTGGGTGCTGGTTTGAGGGGGTGGGGTTCTGCCGTAAAAGCTTCTGGTGCGATCTCAACTGTGCATATTCATGTTCTCAAGAAGAGTATAAAAATTGTCCTTTTTGTGTTTCATTGTTCAGCATGTACTGTATACATACACTTCCTGGTTTACGAATGGCAGCCCTACCATAAATATCAGCTTTGTGAAGGTCATGGCACACAGTTTTTGTTGAGAATGGGTCATAGGGGCATAGGCGTAGATTTAGGTAGGGATGGTAGGGACAGAGGTGGAAAACCCCGGCTTCAGAAAATAAAAGTCCTGCCATGTATTTGTTCCACCCATGCACTACACCAGCTGAATTTAATTAGCACAACTCTTCAGCCACGTAGAGGAGGTAATTAGTGAAATCACCTTGTTTAGTGAATGGCTAGAACAAATACATGGTAGGACTTTTTTCTGAAGCCGGGGTTTTCCACCTCTGTCCTTACCATCCCTACCTAAATCTATGCCTATAACAGGGGTGTAGTTTCATTTCTGTGATCATTTTTGAGGCCATTGTGTGGTTTTTAGCTACAATCTTGTGAGATATCCTGTATTCTTCTCAGCGAGCTCTGACTTCTGACCACACTTCCTCTTTCCTGGTGCAGTTTGCCTTATTTGGCATTTGCTGTCATAACATTGTTTCTCTTGACATGTTTAATAATTTTTCTGTTTCCGTTACTGACATATCTGAAATTCAGGCAGCAACTATTTGACCTCTTTAAAAACGTTAGACCTCTCATGGTCCTTTTGAAGCTCATATAGTATTGATTTTAAAACATCTTTTAAAGAACATAGTGGTGATTAGTTTTGACATTAATACGACACATGTACACTCATTTTTAATTGAAATTGTGCTACTTAAAAATATGACGTTTTTCATTTGGCACTGTATTTAATATGCCTCTGATAAGGCAGATGTGGCCCATTAACTTGTTGACAATGACCATTATAATTAATGATGAAATTGACCGGTTTAGATGTAATTGGAAGAGATCAACTATTGGAAGACTTTAATTTTGATTATTTTACATTTCAACATTTAACACATTAACAGTTTACATTCAACATTCACATTTGGGGGACACAGGTGAAGGTTCTCACTTTCCTTCCTCCCCCCCTCCCAGTCTCGAACACTGTGAGATGGTTATTGCTGTACTTCTAAATGTCTTGCAAGTGTCCACAAATCCATTAGCAACCCCACTATGTGTCCACCACACAGGACCAGGGGATGCCAGGAAACCTCTCCAGGTTGGCTGACAGCCAGCCCCCCACCCCCTGCAAATCCTCCCCTGTGGCTTGATCCTGTCCCTCTGGGCTCCTCAGCTACACCCCACCAAGGGCTGTAGGGTGGCCTCTTGCTGGTTGCTGAGAATATTCTCCCTGCTCCCTCTTCTGATGTACCTGCACACAGCTCTTTCTCCTGCATGACTTCATCAGTCTCTGAGGGCCTTCTGAGCTGCTCCTTTTCCCAGACACCACAGGTGGTCCAGGATGCAACCCCTTTCAAGGACTCCTCTCTGGTGCCCAATGGCTGTCTGATGTTCACACCCCTGGTTTTCTCACTCTGTTACTCTCCTACTGCTCCTGTTTGCAAGTATCAATAAATAGTAGGTCACACCTATAGCAGGGAGTATAACTCTCCCTCTAACACCAAATGTTGAGAATCTGCTGACACCTCTCACAAAAAAAAGAACAGAAGGAACAAGCTTAAAAAGCTAAATTTATTCAATATAACAAAACCACAAAACTAGCCTAGATAATGAGCACCACAGCAAAACAACCTACTCACAAAAGTGTGTTAAATGCAGCAACCACACCTGTATTTAATAGGCCTCTGATTAGCCAGGTGTGGCTCATTAACCAATGACTGGTTGACACAGACAATGACTATTACAATTACAGACAATTAACAATGAAACAAATCACTGGTTTAGATGCAATTTAAAGAGATCAGATGTTGGCAGATTTGAATTTGATTAGAGAAAGATGTCCTCCCTTAAACATTTTACATTTTAATACACATTAACAATGAATGATTCAACATAACATTCAACAATAACATTCAACATTCATTTTTGGGGGCTTTTTTGAGGACTTATACTGATAGAATTCAAATCTCATCATTATCATTTTGTTGAGCATTTCAGAAGAATTTCCACCCAATATCTGACAAAAAGTCTTGATTTGTCCTTAGTTGCTTCTTGAGTTCTTTGAGTATACAGTGTTCATGAACAAGGAAGCATAGAAAACCCAAGGTAACTGCCGTTGTAAAATAATACATTTTGGACATGTACAATTTCATTCTCATCATGCCCCACACTGAATTCCTTTGTTTCACTACCAAGTGATTTGTAATGTCATTTATTTGGCCCCTATGCATACCTCTAGCAAATATTACATCCATCCCCATGTTCAAGTTTTCTGAAAGTACTCTTTTTGAAGTTCCATCGCCTTGCAAAATAGCCAGTCATTGGTGGTAAAAGTATTTCACTTTTTCATATGGACAAGCCAGGGCCTAATGGTTCATTCATTTTCTCCTTGACAGAAATCATTATTTATAAACGCTTATCTTTGAGAGTCTTTATGATCTTTCCCTCTTTGAATGTGAAACTCCTTTTTCTGCCCCATTTTTTGGGGGGGAGAGTGGGTGGGGGAAGAATAAGTGAAAAACATATTTATCACTTTAAGTGCGGAAAGAGGAAATTAATAACAATAATAACAAACAATAATAAAAGGGCAGAAACTGCTATCAGAAACCAAGGCATATGGTGAAATCTTTGGACAACAGCAAAAAAAGTGAGACTGTATTATTTAAAGAAACACCAGCATTTCTTCTTTGCTTTAGTCATTTGCTGACATGTTGAATATTTTATGACCGAGGAGTCAGATGAGCTTTAGAGACTGGACCACGGCCGTCAACAGGAGAGTAAGAAAGGAAAATAAATAAATAAAAAGACTGGCCTTCTCCAGGAGGAGCATAGCCGGCTCAGCAATATCTCTCAACAAACATTGTTGTCCTTGCAGATGGAGGATCTGTACGGAGCAGCTTAACTCAATTCCACGCACATGACTGTAAACGCTTTGCTACCATTATTAATGCATGGAGAGGAGGCGTGTGTGTGTGTGTGTGTGTGTGTGTGTGTGTGTGTGTGTGTATGTGACCGTGTAGGGTCTCCTCACTGGCTGCTTTTAATATTGCAGTCAGAACAAAAGTGGTTAAATCCTCTGAGTGCGGAGTGGATGGTGTCGCTCTCTCCCTCTCCAGGTTACTGCCATACCCTTTTCCATCACCTCAAGGTCTTCATTAATAAACATGACTGCCGCGGCCAAGTGCATGGTGCAGCAAAGTCAGTCTGCTTTTCCTTAGAGCCAATCCTACTGTTACTAACTTCATAAACTTTATGCTTATTTGACAGTTCTCGTAAAGGTCCCATGCAGTTGTGTTTTTTTTTTAATAAAAGATAGAGAGAGAGAGGAAGAAAGATGGGGGGAAGGAGAGAGAGCAAAAGATAAAGAGAAAAGCAATGGAAGAAGAGTTTTAAAATGAGTGTTTCTTGAAGCTCTCAAGGCTGAAATTCAGATTAACATTTTCAAAATCAAAACAGCTCAACAAGACCCTGCAAAAACAACAAGTTATGTGTTTTCTTATTTCACTTTTCTTTAGTCTAGACGCAACAGCCATCAGCATCCTTGCTCTTTGGTATTTTAACATGTGCCCTTGTGAGGACCCAAATGACAACTATTCAAAATGTTTTTTTCTAAACATCTTCTTGAAGAAGGATATGTCAAGACGTAGAGTACTTCTGAGAGAGGAAGTATTCTGACCCCTGCCTGCTCTCATTCCAGTCCCTGTCACTGTGCATGACTAGAGGGCCTGAATAGTCACCCACTTCACTGGCTCTGGCTTAACACTATTGCCACTCTTGTAAAAAGACCAGGACTGGGAGCATGGCATTTCAGTATGCATGGACCCTTTGACCTGCAACTGATCCTCAGTCTATTGTTCATGAGGTTAATATACAGCACCTGAAATTGGAGTATGAGAGACTTCAGGTGATGCCATTGCTGCCAGGTGACATTGGACCGGATGTAACATTAATCTCCTACAGATTTTATTTTATCTCTGGCTACACTGATTAGGGTGAAACTGTAAACAGAACATGAACATGAACAGAAGTAAATATATTATGCGTATTAAGATAGATTTAACTGAAAGTAACTCCAAGCATATTAGATCGTGATTATAAGAACAATTTTGTGAAAAAATAACCCCAAGGCAGTAAAAATTTAGTTAATGCAAATATTCTTTCTTGAAGCAGTGAGTGTAGATACACAAAATTCTTCATTGAGCCTGTGATCATGATTTTTTCATGCAACAGCCTTCTACTTTTCAAAAAACACAAAAAAAAAAAAAAACAATGTGTTCAAAACCCACTGTAGCAATTTATACATGTGTCTTTTGTGTTAAAGTAAACAGAAGTGCTATACTTTGTGCACTTCTACCACTGGGAGAAAGATAGGTATTGAAGGTAAGGATTACGGCCAATCCACCCACTCCACAACTCAAACACTTATCCCCTGACTCCAGTCCAGACTGCACTTTGCTGTGGGAACGCTACTGTTAAATCCCAGTCAGATTCTGCGACCCAGGTATTGCCGCAGCTCCAACGCAATATATTCGAGTTTAATTGAGGCAGGTGTTTTAGACAATGCAAAGGTCAGTATCTGTTATTTGGTGTCTGACCTTTCCCAGAGCAGTCGCACTGGGTCAGACCGGGACGAGTGTGTCTGGTAAGATGTAGCCCTGTTGTACATCACCCAGGCCTCCTGTCTCGCCTGCACCACTCAGGTTACCGTGATGAAGCATCTGTGGCATTAACTTCATTAGACTGAGCTCTGCCGGGGGACGTGCACTCATAATTGTGCTCTATACAAACAAATCAAGATTTCAAACTGATGGCCTGATGCCTGTGCCTGAACTTGAGAAGTGGCGGCTGACTGGTCAGAACAATCAGGGTAAAAGAGAAAACCTTCCACCCTATATAAACGTATAAATTGCATGTGTAATGCATTTTAAAATATTGTAAACACACACACACACACACACACACACACACACACACACACACACACACACACTCTGCTTTTAGCCTCAACATTATAAACTAAACCATGAAACAAACTCGCCAGGTCAGCAAACCTATTTAAAAGGAAACATGACAGCCCTGAAATTCAATCTAAGGAGGGTGGCTGCAAAGTGTGTGCAGAACACTTGGCAGTGTAGACTTGTTTTATTTTAGTAGATGGTGTGTGGTGAGGAGAGCCGGCCCACAGTTCATCCTACAGTTAATAATTTACCCCCTCACAGCTCAGCTACAATACTATCGATTTATCAAAGTCCAGCTGAGATCAATAACCAACACCCCCTCTCCCTGCCACTGCGTCCGCCCAGACACATTTCAAACACAAGCCCGTTGCGACTTTATTTATCTGTGTGTTTATTTCCCAGAATGCCAGACTAAGTAAAGGTCATGGTGTTTGAAATGCTCTGCATGTGGAGTCCATACACCCAAAGTCTTACATCCCTAACTGCAGTGAATGGGGGTTAACAGATGGTAACACACTACGATCACATCACACACACACACAGAGGAAAAGAAACCTTTCTATGCTTTGCAAAACAGTGCTTCACCAAACAGCTTTAAGTGTAATATTCTGAGGTCACACAAAGTAAGAAAAACAGAAAAACTCACTAATGGAGAGGTCAAGGGGGGAAGCAGTGGGGAGGGAATCAGGAGAGTCAGAGGTGAGTCAGAGATGCTACACTGTCAGATGTTAAACTGTCAGACTGCTACTTTGACTACTACTGCTACTGCAACTGCTACTACAACTGCTCTCCTCAATGAAATCTTAAACAGGGTGAGGAGTTCACTGCACATGAAATCCTTTTTTAAAACTCTCAAAATACAGAGTCCTCCTTTTGAATCTGCTATTGAGCTTTGAAGATCCAAGGTGAGGACATCTCCATGGTAGTGTTTCATTCCAGCATGAGAGGCAGAGAGAACAAGACAGAAAATTCTGAAATGTAAAGGGAAGAGACGCTGCTCACACTCCCTCCGCGCCTCTCCTGTTTTGTGTTGCTGAGCGCTGCCAAACTGTGCCAGAGCATCCGGGGACAAAGAGACAGAATGTGTCAAAGGTGCAAAGCATTCAAACAATGGAGGAACTGACCTATGCACAGCTTCTCAAACTATTCTATCAAACTTTCAAGTTTTTTTTTTTCATTTCCTCTCCCTCTTTCCCAACTCTAATGCTTTCTCTGTCACTCCCTCTCCAGGGCAGGAAGCTGATATCAGCACGCCATGGTTTTAGGCCAGCGACAGCTGCCCTGAGGCGTCCAGAGATGTTATGAGCTGATCTAAAAAAAAAAAGAAAGAAAAAACAACAACACGTTTCCGCTGCTTCGGGCCTCAGCTGAATTAACACTGTCCTTAGATACCTAGAAGCGGTAAAGTCCCTTTTTATTTCTCTCATTACAGTTCATCTATTTATTAATGATTTATTTTCACATCAAGGAGTAAAATATGACTCCCTAGGCCACATGTATCAACGGTGCGTACGCACTACAATTGTGCTGAGCACTATTCTACACATAAAACGGTATTTATGAAAAGATACCTCCCGGGAAAACATGCGTACCTCTGCGCGTGGTCTTGAGGTGGCGTACGCATAAAATTTGTAATTTGCAGATTGGCGACACCAAGAGGAACTACCGGTGATGCAAGTAAACGAGTCTTGTGTCAATCATTGATGAGTGTTATCACGCCAGGTCCCGGCGCCAGGATGAAGTGACTGAGGGGGCAGTTAAAAATGGCGAGGGGGCAAATCTTTTTATATAGTAAAACAGTAGATTATCATCCTGCTATGTCTATTTCTGCATTTTTTTTTTTATTCTGCGGGTGGCAATATTGTGGTGTTTTGACTAGATGTGAACAATTCCCTACCTTACGTTTTCCATTGTGTTTGTGTGTCATGGCTGTTATATGACATAGGAATATCTGGGGCAGATTGCCAGGTTACCACCTAAAATTGGTCTGGTGGTAGGTTTAATGAAATTCATTGATTTAACCATGCAATAGCCTCTGAAAGGCTAAATAACAACACAAGACTACTGTTTCAAAATCAAATAATACATACATTTCACAGCAGTGATGAAGCCAGTATTAAAAGAGAGGCCAAAAAATGAATAAGCGCACACAGCACCAGTGTGTCCACACCCGGCGCCACGAGGGGGCAAGAGGGGGCTTTGCCCTCTCAGTTGTATTTTCTGCCCCCAGTTTAAGTTTTATGTACCCTATAGAAAAATAGCACAAACAACAAAAATATTGGAAACGTTGGAATACTCATTGGAAATGGAAATGACACAGGGAAGTAAGGTTTCGGTCAACGAGAGAGAGATAGAGAGAGCGAGCAAGAGAGCTGCATGGCATGAGCAGAAAGACAGACAAAACAATCTGATTATCTTAGTTTTTTAACTTAATGACCCTGACACTGTTGGCTATTATTTTTTTGATTTTAGCAGTCATCTCTCAGTGGTTAGAATCGTTCATAAATTCTATTATTTTGCGTAGACCTAAGTGCTCCGATTCCCTAAATGGTGCGAGGACACTCAGGTTTAAAATCCGACCAATTCTTCTCCTCCACTGTATGCACCTCTGGTGAAACTGCATTCATAGCAGTCACCACTTTGAACCACTCTGCATTTTTCCGTCGATTTGAAATGCCGCTGCACTGGCCTCCAAAAAGGACATTTTTTCTCCTCTCCACCTCATCAACCATCACCTCTATCTCCGTGTCCAAATAATTTCTTTTCTTACGTCCTGCCACTGATCCTCAACATCAATCTCTGCATTTCACTCAGATTTACCTTGGATATTTAATATGCTAATTCGATGAATTAAAGGCGTGTCTCGGTCCATATAAGAACAATTGTGGGAGTGGACATTAAGCTCGTTCATATGCACATAATCTCACGCTGATTTGATTTATGCTCAGATTTATGAAGACAATTAGGCGTATGTGGTGTTTGATAACTCTGACGAAATCGTGAGACTGTGCGTATGCATGGTCCTACGGCAAGTTGTACACAAAGATTGATACATATACACTATATGTTTCTTGGCCTGATGGTCTTGTATGTTGATCTGGATTATAGCACCTCCTAAAAGGCCTAAATAAAAAATGATAGTAATTTGTTGATTGTGAACACTGCAAAATGCACACCTAAGCACCTTTGTGATCATGACTCTCAAAACAATTTGTGTTTACCTGTGTGTCACTGTGACAACACCTCTGTATAATTTTTAGTGTCCTTTTGTTCTGTTGTCAGATACTCCGGATCCAAAACTTTCTGAACGACAAGGTTGATGCATTAAATAAGTTACTCTGATGTCACCTACCAGCCCTGGCTGCATACAAACAGTTGGCCGTGAGAAAGAACCATAGCTGTATATCTGATTGAGACTTTGCCTTTCTTGGACTGTGATCAACTCATTATAAATTCTTCTCGAGCAGCTTATCTTGTCCCTTTGTCTTTTCATTCTCATCTCTTCTATCAATTCCACCGAAAGGCAGCGATATTGTAAATCACCTTGTGTTTGGCAAACAAATAAATTTCCTCCACCCACCCCTATCTGATTTTGGGGCTGAACTTTAGTCTGTTTGACATCCTGGAAGCGATTCAATAACTTAAACTATGAATGTGAAATGGAGGCAAATGTTTGTAGCAGGGAAAAAAAATGGTTGATGGCTTTCTATAACACTGATGAAATGCGTCGATCCAGTAACATCTCCCTAAAATGTATTGTCATTTAGTTTTTGATAAGACACCTCTTCTCCTGATGCATGAGGTGCCACTCCAGGCCGCCTCCTGTCAACCCCCCCCCCCCAGTCCCTATCAGGAAACGGTCTGGCAATCCCTCTTCTATCAGCGACAAAAGAGAATGTAACGGCTCCTAGATGTGATCCTTTCGTGAGGAAAATGCATGCTTCCTCACTGCACATCTTTCAGGGTATAGCTGTAAGATGTGTGCATCGCCTACAGTACCCGGACCCTTAAAGGAGATGGAGGGAATGACAGAGCAGGGGTTTGCGGGTCTGAGTCACGCATAATCCCCAGGCTCTCGCAGAAAGAGAGAGAGAGAGAGAGACAGAGAGAGAGAGAGGATATAGAGCACATTGAGAGGGGAAAGGGAGTGTAAATAAAACATTGGCCAGTGGCGCAAGCTCACATAGACCG
Source organism: Megalops atlanticus (assembly GCA_019176425.1). NCBI lineage: Eukaryota > Metazoa > Chordata > Actinopteri > Elopiformes > Megalopidae > Megalops > Megalops atlanticus. The sequence goes on along the minus strand of CM032890.1, from coordinate 12,886,144 downwards.
CGGAGAAGAGAGAGAGAGAGTGAGAAAGCATAGGGGTGAGAAGAGGAAGTAGAAAGGGAGGAAGATGAAGAGAAGTACATGAAGGAGAGGGGAAGAGAGGGAGAGGAGAGCAGGGCATGGAGGGGAAACTTAGACAGTAGAGGAGAGTGAAGAAGATAGGCGCTGGCCCTTTAGTCCCTGAGAGTCAGGTAGCGAAGAGGGCAGGCTGACTACTGCTGCTCGGATGGGGTGCTGTCAGGATCGATGGAAACAGGCCCTGGGAGTGTTGGGTAATAAAATATGAAGTGACTGAACTTCTAAAACACAGGGAAGGAGAGGGACCAGGGGGAGAGCACAGCACTACTCTTAAATTAGCTGTATGACTGATTGTCTTGCTGTGTGCATGTGGGAATGTGTAGGGGGTCAGAGGTTTACCGTGCAACAAATTCACAACTTTTTAGTAACATTAAAAGGCAGAGCTACATCACACACACACACACACACACACACACACTATTATTTAAGAGTTACAGGTTCCTAAGCAGCAGAAACTAGAATACAATGCAAAACAACAGAACAGAATAGAATTACCCCTGAAGCAGGAACAATTTCCTGGCAGCATGGATATAACACTATATAGGGTCATAATGAAAACCAAAATTTGTAGGTCTTACAGCATTGGATAGTAGTTCTTGTTCTTGTACATTTCCCCCTCAGTCCCTCTCAGTCCTTGTCAATGAAATATGTGGATTTTAATTTAGGCTCCATGCATATTAATCAGCTTTCTGAGGTTGCTCAGAGGAGTAATCACAGTTTCAATGACTGATATCTTTAGTCTGTTACGTCAGTTTTTCAGTATCTCAAAACAGCCAGAGGGATTCAAACTCTTGATAAAGAATGTCCTTCGTCTAACATGACATTGTATACTTTCCTTTAAACTTGGAAATGTGGAAAAAAAGAACTCCCACAGTTCCACTTCCTGTGGAGACTTTTATTTTCAGGGTAGTTTCAGTGTGTGACCTTCGATCCTTGACGCACAATCAAACAATAAATGAGAATGCTCTTAAAGACCAATTTATAAAACCTGATGTCTAAAAATGTATTTGACTGGAGTGAATTAATGTTCAAAAAAACCAAAAACAAATAAATAAATAAATTCACACATGCAGGTATTAGCACACACACACACACACACACACACACACACAAACACAGCCAGCGGGAGGCATTTTGGGCTCCCTGGGCGGGGCAGACACATATGGCGCGGGGCATCCTGAGGCCATCTCCTCCGTGATGGATGCGAAGGCAGATGAAGATGTACTCAGTGGCACCGCGTGGGCGTGCGGTGGGTCCCCCTTGCCCGATACGCGCACCTGCTGTGCCTCCTCTCCGCAGCCCATCCGCGTGGAGGGGGTAATGTTGCGTCCTTTCCCAGGCTGTTTCTCCCTCTGGTTGCCTGGACTCCCAGAACCCTCTGCTGCAGACGCAGAGATCCAAAAGGAAAACATCTACATTTAAAAATACTGAAGTGAAATATGACCACAAATAAAAAAAGTTACCAAAAACCCCCCAGACGGTGAAGCCCATTAACGATAATTTAAATTTAATCAGGGCTCCTTTTACCATTTTTGTCTGCAGGGAAGGGGAGTACTGTGGGGGTGGAGAGGGAAGGGGAGGGGGTGCGAAGGACACAGTGGATAGAGCACTTTGGCTAACAAGACAAAGTAGCAATGTGTTGTTTGCCCCCTTTTGTGATTCTTCTTGCAGCTTGACGCTGCAGATACGGCCCAGGTTGGCTCAGAATCCCAGGTTAATGCCGCTGGGCAACGCTGGTCCCAGGCTCGGGTGCTTCCACAGGCAGGAACGGCTTGCACACCCACCCCAGGCATGGTGTCAGTGCTGGTTGAGTCATTAGCACAGCCTCGGCGGGCATATAGTTTACACTAAATGCGTCATATGGCCCCCGGGGATAGTCACACGGTAAGTTTCAGGTCAGTTACTCTGAAAAGAAGAGGAGGCTGACGCGAAACTTGGGCCTCACCAGAGAGGTTTGGTCCACCTGCCATCATCAAACGATGGCCTCAGGGCTCACTGGACTGTCAGATTTTTCAGATTTACTGAAACATTGCGCAGATGCACAAACAAAAGTGGTCAGAGTTCACAAAACGCGTATGTGTGGGACTTACTGATCGGTTTTAATGGAGTAATTCAAAACTGTTTTTCAGGGATAGCCTCACTGAGTGCATTTGTCCTTGATACATATGCGTTTTTCATATGAATATGCAATATTGGTATGAAAATGCTTAAACCTGGAGGGGAGTTTGTTTATGGGGCCCATTAAGTATTCCATTGAATTTACACAAGCCAATGCAAAATGAAAGTCTCATATGACCTCTGCAAAACAGGTGTTAATGCTTGCTTTTTCAAAATAATATATTATGTACAGTGGGCACAATGAAGTAGCCTAATCTGGCAATATGAAGTCAGTGTACCATATGCTTTGTATCTAGTTTTTCTCTTGGCGTATGGTATATAGAAGAAAAGTTTGTTCTGTTAGTTTGTTCCCATGAAAAATCTTATGTATTTAAAAGATGGGTTTTGTCCGTGTTACTACAACAATAGGATGTTTCTGTCTTTCATCTGTGTAATTATGTGCTTTACATAGCTCAAAAAAATTCTCAGTAAATTGGTTGTCATCCCCAGGAAGAACCTCCACACTGCCTTTTGTCTCCTTGTTGTCATGGGGGCTGTAATTGTTCAGAACCCTCCTGGACAGATGTGTAAACCTCACATCTGTGTGCCTCGAGGCATACAGTGGTTAAGGATGGTTCTCCTGCAACTGTGCATGAGCCTCTAGAACATTTAGTACAGACCAATGACATTCTTCATCAGATCCGCTATTTTTCTACCCCTCAAACATATCCAGTGTCTGCTGGCTGTGTCCCAGTCTGAGGTTCTAAGATTCCCCACAAGCATGTGAATTTTGGTAGCGGTGGGTAATTCTCCACCTGATCCACAGAATGCTCCAAGACCACAGATCTGAGAGTTTAATGGGCTGGACGGCCATTGGCTGCATCTGGCCCTGGGAAACATTATCATCGTTTCACAATTTTCCCATAAATTGTCCTCCCAAGGTCCCCTGTGCAAATCCCCTGAAACAGACAACACCGTGTTTGTCAGTAACTGTATGCCATCTATCACTCCATGAGAATATTTGCTGGAAATGTGAGAGCTGTTTCAGCTGTGGTGTCTGAGCATAGATGAGCCACAGATCCACCACCCAGCATGCAGGAAGACAGTTACACGGGTTTCTAGCACTGACCCTTCAATGTGCTGTGCTCATCCCCGGCCCCCATCCACTCATTGTTATGGATTAGGAAGAAATGTCCAGTATTAGTCAACACACAATTAACACAAATCATGTCAAAATGCTTTGCTTAAAATGAAAGACATAATTTAACCAGACACTGACCACAGACAACACAAGAGCCATCTCCTTGTGTTTCAGACAGAGAACATGACTCTAAATAAGGGCCACTTAATAGCCTATAATCCCTTGAGAGCTCTTAGTGTGGCCCCACAAAGCACAGATCAGCTGACTGATGTCCTATAGTCATCGGCAGCCTTGATCGGCTTGGCCAGTCCTTGTGGTTAAACCCTAAAACATTTGGGATAATTAGTTTGGGATAGTAATGTTTGTGTCAATAATGAGCACATGCTTCAGTTACAGTTGGGACCACAAGAGTGACAGCCTAACAATTGTTCCAAGGTTTGTTTCTGGGCTAAAGAATATGTTTACAGATGGAGGGGTGGGCTTACTCGTTAGGTATTACAGACACATAATCACTCTTCAAAATAAAGCATGTCATTGCTACACTAACTGGTAACTTGCACAAAACTTTATTTAATTTCATCCTTATACAGTGTTTAACAAGGAATCAACAAACTTCAACCTGTTATTACATTATTGCATTTAACATATGCTATTTGCCATAGCATCTTACAAAGCGTACACTTCTTTTACATTTACTCAGTTGGGTGTTCTACCAAGCCAATTTCAGTTTAGAACCTCTCTCAACAACACAATGGCAGTGCCCCACTTGAGAATGTTTATAATGCAGGCTGCTATATGAAAAGAAACCAATGCAGTTCAGTCTTTAAAGAGTCTCTCTCTACCTGGTTAGTGACTTTTTCAATGATTAATGACAGCTGGCAAAGGGTCTGTGTCAGTTCAATCTGTAGCATGAAGCAAATGATGTACACTGCCTGAAGCAGGACTGGTTTTCATAAACCCTGTCTGCGTGTAGTGAATTTGGGAGACAGTACAAGACTTAAGACTTAAGGTTGAGTGTTTAGTGTGTGCTTCAGTATCAGAGTTTAACAGCAACTGTTGTTAGATGAAAGATCCTGTAAAAAGTCCAAAAAGATCATTTCCCTTTTTATTACGATAGACAATGTAGATATATACATAATCTCTCTGAAGTGAGACACTTTCTGATGAATAACCGATAGAGTTCAGGCAGAGTGGGCCAGTGGCAGTGGTGCCTCCTGCAGGCGTTCCAATGACCGCAGAGCGTGTAACAGTGATGCTTAGCAAGGGGGTTAATTTGCATTAGTGCTACCTGTAATTTTCTTTATGAATAATCTGCACCAATAGAGTTTTGGTACTTGGTTCAGAGGGATACAGCTGTGAATAATGAATTTCAAACCTCCTTTATTTGTTCTGGCTGACAGTTCCCCCTTGCTGAAACTCTTTGTATTATTTTCCAATGGTGGCATTTTTTCTGCTTTTTTTAAACTGCAGTGGTAAAAATATACACAAAACTCAAGGTTAACCTGTTGAGATTTTGATAAAGTTTCATAGTTTCTCATGTCTTCCTTTCATTTCATGTCACACAGCTTATGCTTGTTTTCATCTGTGACTGGATGTAGTTTTACGTCCTGCAGTTTGGCAATCTGGGGCTCCTTTCATAAAACCTGCCACATGCAACTGTTTCTTGCTGTATTCTTTATATGTATTTCATATCATGCACAGGAATGATCTTACAGCATTGTTTTATAAAATAAATCAGATATGTTCATTAGATATCTGCATGTCTGCATGTGAAAATGTACAAAGATAATAATACAAGAGGAATATTATACCGCAAGTGTGGCTATTGACAATGTTACTGCATTTTTTAAAAAGATGTTATTTACTTACAGAGTAATTAAATATTGTATACACTGTATGCACCATGTCATACTGACAAAAGTGTGTACCTGTTCATGACATGTCTATTTTTATAGTACAAGCTCAAGTAAACCAATTATCTGTTCTCAAAAAAAACTTTTTATCGTTCCCCCATGTTTGCTGAACACATAGTATTTTGAAAGTTTATTTTACCATGAAATCAAATCACAAGAAGTTACCACTAATATGGCTTTATTTGTGTTTCCATGTTTCAAATGTCTTGTATAGATTTTATCATTTTATCATGTTCTGTACCGTTCACAACACTGCAATTTTTCCGTGACTTTAAATACATGCATACACGTGTACTTCCAGTTTCTGATCTTGATACTGATGCTGTTAGCATCACATCCAAATACAAGAACACGTACATACTAGCTCCTCTCCACAACCCTCACATATCAAGGTGTTAAGCCAATAAAGAAGATTGTACACCACTGCTGAGCAGACATGTTCCACAGTCCCATCATTAATATACAGGCAGCCATTCATTTGCATTCAGTCAATAAGTATTCAATAAGTCTGTTCCATCACTTCTCTCTAAACAAGTGTCAGTATGCTTTGTCCGCATTATACCCTCACATTATCCTTTTTTGTACAAACACAAAATAGATTACTGGGGTATTATAGTGTTTCACATAATTTATTATCACTGACCCTCAGGAATGTGCATGATCTTACATTTCTGCATTAATAAATTAATATTGACTTCTGGGGGTCATCAACCTTGACTTGGCAAAGGTGTCATGACGTGCCATTGAATTTTGGCTGTCACAGAACAGAATAATTTTGTTGAAGCCATCAAATTTCCTAATTAAATTACAACTCTGAGTGGAGGTATGGCCATAGTAATTGCCAAAGGTTTAATTGTTTGGCTGGAAAATTTAACAGAGGTGCTGCCCTGCATAAAACTCTCTAGGTTTCCCAGTCTGGACTGAAGACTATGCATCTGCCACATGCCAATCACCCATATGGGACGTCTGGCCCAGTTTCATTTTGTTTTCCTTTCTCCTTCTTTGTACAAGCAACACAAATGTCATATTGATGAGCAAAGGTGAGCCTAACTAAATCTGACGCAAAATGAGGGTTAAAATTTATTATTTAAAGACATTTCACATGCTTGCATGTTTCATGAAACACATTTGGGCAATAACTTAAGACCGAATTTAGATAGTTAGGTCATAGATTGCTTTTATGTCATTTTATGTATTCACAGTTGATGAATAAGATGTACAAGATGTACATGTTTACATAGGAAAACCTGGATCACTAATGTGTATGAATGTATGTGTATGTATTTGCTGGTGGGTGGGTGTTCGCCAGACAACTAAAGCTAACACAAAAAAAACATATTCCCTCACAGTCTGTCCTCCAGACATCTCACAAACACATGTTACCAACTGCCTAATCAACATCAGAGCTAATGGTGCTCTGAGAGAAATCACAATATTAACACCTGCTCGCTCACCATGATACAGCAGCATTACACTGATCTGGGATCAAGGTGTTTGCTGTTTCAGAGTCATTCGATCCCAGGTCAATGAATATAATTGAGGACAACCACATGCCGATGGTCTACTCAACCTCTCTGTCATTCATAAATGGCACCTTAATCTCTGCTTTTACCTCTGCATCAGCAATTAGTGTGTCTCAATGCCTATCACATCAGACCCCCTTCCTTCCTTTGCAAGCTCTAATCAAGAACATATGGAAAATGGCCGTCCCGTGAGGGAGTGCAGCAAATAGGAGTTAACAGAAATTGTGAGTGGGTGACAGAAAAATAGAGACAGAATGAGAGAGAGCGAGGAAGTAGGAGAGGGGAGAAGACAAATAGAGTGAGGGACAGGGCATGAAATTGATGATAGATTGATTATTCTAATTATTACTTGCCACCGTTTCCACAGAAGCTGGTTGCTAAGTGGATCAGACATGCTGCTAGACTGGGGAACAAGGTGCCTTTAAGGACCATCTATGTTATATTCCTTTTCAGCTGTATTAGTCTTTCATTGTTCATGGGATAGGAGTTCAGTCAAGTCAGTGGCTATCAGAAATTGCATACAGTAAATTTGGCATTGAAGGTTGTTTGACTGGCCATTCGAAAAATACTTAAGATCCCATCTTAGAGTTGTGTGGAGAAATGCATAACCAGAAACATGATTGATTAAGGGAATAGGCATTGGATTTAGTCTTGGTTTGAATGGAAATGTATTTCAAACATCATACTTCCTATGCCCTCATATGCAGCTGTGAAATGTTTAAGGTGAAAAGTGGCATTTAAAAAGAAAAAAATTAACATATGGAGGGTGAAATATCATACAACATCATGGTGATATCACAGTGCATTTTACTGTGATTTGAAATCAAGCATAATATTGTCTCAGTCTGACGTATGCTTAGCTAAAAAGCGCTGAATTAAACATGACCGAGCTCATTATGTTTGTATGCAGAAAATGTGTGTCATTGATGAAACTGTTTTCTTATTACCACTTCACTGAATGATATGGCTTAATTAAGCAATTAACATCTGACAAACAACCCCCAACTCTATGTAGAATGACACAGCATGCCGTGTCTCAAAAGGAAATAAAAATGCACATGCTAAACTCTCTTTTTCTCTTCCCCCCACCAGGCCCAGGAAGGAAGTAAAAAAGAAGGAAATTTATGACTCTGGCATATGGGTAAAATATGTAATTCATCAACCGAGTAATGCTGTTCTGCGAAAACCGTGTGTTTGCATCAATCTCTGTGGTTTATCCGCCGGTGGCTGAGAGTACAGCATGTATAATAGATATGAGCTGTGTCTCCCCCTTTAATCAGACTGAAACAGAGTCCATGAATTGATCGCTCTCAAGCCAGTGCTCTCAGGCATACTGTTCCGGTAGCCTTTCAGAGGCCGAGTGGTTGGTAATGACCCATATCAACACGTCGCTGGGCGGCAGCACCCACCAGGGGCCTCCTTTAAAAAAAAAAAAAAAGTACCTGCTTTCTCATCTGCCATCCTACATTGGCCTCTAGACAGATAGGATGATGTCATGGATGTAAGAACTCCACTCATACTGATCTAAAGGAATCCTGACAGTGATATGACTGAAAGTTTATCCTGGGGTGATTGTTTCCCCTGTGGAAACTCAGAAGCTCTGGGATCGATTTACTCACCTGGTATATACAGAGCAGGATGTTCTCATGCGTGCAACAGATGGAGGCCAGAGATTTGTGTCCCGTGCACTAGAGAAGATTGGCTGAGTGTGTGTGTGTGTGTGAGTTTGTTTTTTTTGGGGGGGGTATCTATTCCTGCGCCATCTGTTTTTTTACTTCCAAGGTCTAAAGCCACTCAGGTTGAAAAGCCTATTGCAGCGGTTTAATTGATAGAGATCTTCCCGATTAAATGAGGCTAGGAGAGAAGGACAACCTTCTTTATTCATGGGGCGGGAATCCATCAACCCGTGGATGATGGGCATTCTGGGAGACAGGGATTCTGGGTAACAGTGTGTGACAGGCACCAGCCCCGACACCACGCTGCAGCGACTCGCGGCTGAGTTGCACTGCTCCCGCTGACTGATCCAGACTTTGAGCCCGAGGCTCCGAGTGGGAAGAACAGGACTGGAGATGAACTGAAGGGGAGACTTCCCATGATGCTTCTGGGTCACTTGAGCCGTGCAACAGATTGTGACAGAGGGACATTGTGAAGGTGATTTGTGAGAACAAAAGTGGAGAACTTCTCTGTTAAGTCGGTGATGCTTTGTGAAATGTGCAATTATAAAATACTGTACCATACTGAAGGGTCATTTGGGGAGATATTGCTGAAAATCACACCATAAACCTCACAGACAAGGGGTGGCAGAAAACTTCAGATATCATGATCAGGGTATGAAATTCAGATGATGTAACCCTAGAAGAGCCCTTGCACTCTCTTCCTGTACCATCAGCACAATTGATCAGCACAGGGTGCAAAAAATTTTCAGTGAGTGGCATCATATCAAAACAGGATACAGGTAACTTTAACCGTTTCGTGCATATGGTCAAACGGGTGTGATCATTCTAGAGTGATCCCTCCAGCATTCGGTCAATCCGGTCTGATTGGAACACTAGATTAGAATGCCTATTTACAAGTGACGCAACATTCATTCTAAAGGCACAGCTTTTTCATATAAAAACATTCCACAAATGCGGTATGATTATTTATTTTTCAATGCAGATTCACATACGTTGTAACATAAGAAGCATAACACAGTTTTGACTCCCAAACTGGAAAAATTCTATCTAACATTAGCTTTGATGAAACAGTGATTTGTTAACATTAGAAAGCATAGCAAATGCAGTGGTGAAAACTATGAGAAGCTTAATAACGCTAATGAAAACATAACAAACCATGTAATGTAACACGTGTGCTACATGGCATAAAGTAAAGCACGCTGGGGGGCAGTTGGAAATATTTTAGAACTTACATGCGAAAGGGCTAGACAGGAAGTGCCTGTAACTTAAACTGCAAACATCCAAGATGAAACAATCCAGTAATGAAGGAGGACAAGAGCAGAGCATGCCTCAGTGTGAAAATAATAAAGAAATTGGACCATTAACTGAATGCTATTTACCCATATACCCATACTATGTTCCTGCACATGGACTGAAGATTATTTACAAAAAAGGCTGTTATATGAATATATGACTAAGCCAAACTTTATAAATACTAGTATATTTCAATATAGAGTAAATACTCAGAATTGTGACACACACTGCATAAGAGTTCTGGAATGATAGGCCATGGAGAACAACTAGAGGAAAATTGATCTTCAGACTGGCATTTATACAGGGTATAAATACAAGATAAGATAAACATCATCTTCATCTTCTTCTCACACTTTCACGTAATGAAAGTGAAACTAGTCAGAAACAAAATAGTAATAAAATAGTAATAAAATGAGTTAATAAACTGATCATTTATTTTACTATGTTACCCTGTTAAAACATAATAAAAATGTTTACTATATATATATATATATATATATATACATATATATATATATATATATATATATATATATATAATAAATGCAGTCATATATACATATGTATATATGTATATGTTCATACATACATACATATGTATGAAACTTTGGGGACTAAAGGAAAGAAATGGATAATATATATATATATATATATATATATACATACATATATATAGCGCTCTTATATATATATATATATTGGACAATCACATATATAAATGGCCATACTGAAACTTTGGGGACTAAAGGAAAGAAATGGATAACTTACAATAATAGCGCTCTTCATTGGACAATCACTCAGGCTGCAGTCTCAGGCTGAGGAACCAATGCAGAGGTCTGATTAGCAATCACAAGTCATTGTTGACCACACCAGGCAGTCCCTTTAGGCTTCATGCAAGCCTGGTCCACAGGTGGCCTGTCTCCATCTGACTAGGAGAATAATCACGGTTAGCACAATGGCTAGGGGAAGAGCTCAGCGCTTTATATTTAAGAAGGAGTGGAACTTTATCTCTCTCTTTCTTCCAGTTCAGTTAATTTCATATTGCTTATTACATATTTGTAACTATCATTAAAGCTGACAAAGTTGAAAAGTCAGTGGTTGCATATTTAGGAACATGATATGAATAACACCATTTTAAAATTTAACAAGAGAAATCTAAAATTGCCCTCATTGTAACTATTGTAATAGCAGCATACTTAAAAATAGACTAATTATTTCAAAAGCTGATTTTGCATAAAACTGATTACAACATTGTGCTCTCTGAGATTTGGGACACATAGGCAACCTCCATGTTGCCCATGGAACTGCAGAGTTGAGTGTAATGTGCAGAGATGGGGACTGGAGAGCATGTGAGGATATTGGTTTCCTAGCGACACTAGATAAATAAGCAATGTAACCCAAACAGAGGCACCTCTGGGGAGTGCTGTCAGTGGGGATAACCTGTGATCTTGAGTTTTGGACGAACCTTACACAACAGCAAGGACATCTGGCCCTTCTCTTCTCTGTCCCAGCTTCAGCTCAGCGTCTATTGTCTGGACTGCTTCTCTGAGACTGCAACAGTCATGAATGGATAGCGGGGCTTCATGAAACCCATTGTTGGCTAAACGTTGCTCCGATGCTGCTCTCCACAGTAAAATGCTACAACTGTTTGAAAAAAAGTCTCTGAAAATTTAAGATCAACACCCTTTTTGTGGCTTTTGAAGTCTTAATTCTTCTACCACTGATTTGCAGATACAAGCAAATTATGCTGAGTAATTAATCATATCACCCATATTCAATTTTTGCATTTAGATTTTCAGGTATATATCATACAGGCAAGAATACACTGAAAGCTCATATTGGTAAAAAACAAGAATGAGGACATGACAAAAAGCTGTGGTTTCTATGTAAGAACTACAGCAGTTTAGGATTTCATTGCAGATACAAAGGACAGGGGCTGTGTTCAAGAATGTTCCAGTTAATGCATTATCACATTTACTGTGTGCATCTGAGATCTTTTACATGTATGTTTCATGTATTTATGTATCCATATTTTATGTATCCTAATTAAAATATTGGCAGATGCTATTGATCTTCATCTCTGAGGCAACATAAATAATTATGCCAAGCAACACCATTATCTTTAATAACCTTACACATGTCAAAGGACTTAATATGAGAGTGGAGAAAAAGAAAGAAAACATATGTGTAACTTAATTCTTAGTCGACAGATTTTTCTTCAACTAGCCACAGACTCTTAATTGCTTTTAAAACAGTGTGGGAGAAGGAATCTGGTTAACAGTGATTCATTAGAAAGCCAATCTCATTTTCACTCTCAAACTTGTAAAAAGTAGGAACAGAAGTCCAATTACTGACATTTTCTTTTTTTTTCCTTTTTCGATTGTTTTCTAATTCCTGCAAAATCATCAATCTCCAATGGCATTGGTGCCTTGCTGTGAGGGTGTTTGTCATAATTGGAACAGCATTTTTTTATTACCTCTATGTCAGATTGAGAACCCAATTAAAGCTGTGTTCTGGGGGCGTGGGGTCCTGAATGGAAACAGAGGCGTAGATTTACGTGTTAACAGATTCATGCTGGGCTTTGCCCCATCTCTGAAGAACAAAGAAACAGGGAAGGAGCATCAAAATGGCTGGGGTTTTGCCATTTCAAAAAAAACTGGATAATTAAAAGAGAAATGTTAACTTGACTTGTAATTTTTTCCTGTCCCTGTGCAAGTCTTCACATTTCAGTTCACATTTCAGACATTTGTAGCGCACAATAACAGTCTACAATAGTACAGTGTCATCAATAAAATAAGCTTAACCTTAAATTATTTTCTACATTTAGCACTTTGCATTGGGTGACATCAAACCTCAATGTCCACATATCTCCCAATTCTAATTAAATCTTGAATTACACCTTCCAAACTGTTTGTTTCACACCACAGCTTCATGACATTGGTGAATTTAACTATATTGTGACTAATGTCCTTACAAAGCTCATTTAGGGAAATAATGAGTGGCAGAGATGCTGATATCAATGTCATATTGATAATGAAGTGTTCACATGGTACTGAGTGAGATAGTACACACTGCCTGTTTATGCCAGTAAATGTATTATAGAAGTAGTTTAGGGAAAATGGTATGCTCAAGAACATAACAGCAGTGTCCCACCCAGGAATCCAACCTGAAACCTTTGGGTTACAACACAGATTCTTGACCACTACAAGACATTACACACCTATATGTCTCTGAGCCTGTGCAGTGATACAGTTGGATTTGCACAGCAATTTGTAAAGAGCTCTATCCGTCGTATCTTGGTTGATGTTACCCTAAAAAGGGCTTTGGCTCAGGTTCCCCTCCCCTGTTGATGGTAGGTAACCCTGCGATTTTGTGGTTGCTGTGGAGATGGGCAGGTCTCTGTTGGGGTGGCAGTGGCAGAGACAGAGGCACAGCAGGAACAGAGGGAGTGACAGGCTCTCTATTCTGAGCGCTTGCCCTCGCTGAGACGACAGATCTGCAGGGACTGAGGTTCAAGGAGCAGACAAGGCTCGCGCTCAGCCTTCAGATAATGAGACAGCCAGGAGCCAGTGTGTCTCTCACACACACACACACACACACACACACACACACACACACACACACACACACACACACACACACAAACACACATGTGCGCGCACACACACACACACACACACACACACACACACACACACACACATACTGCATGAAGGAAATTCCTTCAAGGGAAGACACCCCCAGGTACATGCCAAATGTAATAAACCAGTGACCCTCAAGACATTATCCCTAAAGCAAGGAACCCATCAACCTGAAACTGTCAAAAGCCCCACCATTAACAGGAAGCAGTTGGATAAACCACCTTGTTATTTTTATTGTTATTTTTACAATGACTGTGGTTCCACTCAAATCATGTTGGCACTAAAACTCCTTCCATGAGATTTGGGTGTACCATGAGGAAGGTGCTTGTCTTGTTCTGTCCTTTTCAAAATCTATGGAATCTCGTAAGCTATGGCAAGGTGCAAAGTTACTGTGTTTCTCTTCATTAAATCCAGGCAGCATCTGACAATCAATTGCACTGTTGGTCTTGGTTGGGTCAGATTCACTCAGCTACCTCCAGTCCTTCTTGTTTGACTGTTCACAAACTTTATCCAGTGGACAAAAAGTCCAAAAAAAACACACAGCAGCAGCAAAGATTAAATCAGGGGACCTGTTTGATACAATTAGTGTAGTGGCAGCACTGTGTGGAAGTCTATGAGGAGGGCCTCTAAGGAGCCCTGGTCTGTTCTTGTGTTTTGTTATTTATGTCATGAATTCCCCTGCGTGTGCTTCAGAGACTTTCAGAGAGCAATAACTGCTTTTCATCGCTTTAGATCAGTGGGGCTCTGACGTGCGAGACAGTAAACTGGCAAAATGACGAGCTGGGGAACCACTTTAATGGTCTGAATGGCTGAGAAGAAAACCAGAAGGAAAAAAGATAGGCAAGGTATTAACCAGCACAGAAAAAAGCCTTTTGGAGTTTGAATTCAGCAGTGCCTTTTAAGGATAGACATTTGAGCTCTTTCTTTTGGATGTGTCAAAGGGGACATATGTTGTATTTTTATAGTGCTCATTTTTAAAGTGCTGCATTATTCCTTAGTTTCACATATATTAGACAAAAATTCTTTATAGAAATAATTATTCAGCAAAGATACTGCTTTAGACCCATGTAACTTATATTTAGTCATAAACAGGACTGGCAGAGAATTATCTACCCATTTCATTTGTTTCCCATCACAGAAATATACAGTAACATGGCTTTAATTGGGGGTTACACAGTGATAGAATGTATAGGTGCACATTGTTAAATGATGCAGATACCTCGGTGACATAATGTATTATGAATGTATTGGGCAACCAGGAATCAGCAACTGCACATGATAAAAATATATCAACCTACTTTTCACATTGTATTTCCTGAGGGTGTGATGGTAGTGTAAACAATATACATTGGAGCACTGCTGAGGAATGGTCATGTTTCTTATAAACAGCAACCTCCTGCCCTAAACCCTTGTAAGACACCTACGCATACCAGCATGCTCAACTACTATTGTGTCAACATACTGCAACTGGAATTTCCTCCAATCTGTGCATATTCATATTTTGCCCAATCAGCAACATTTAGCATCTTCCTCTGTGGTGCATTTTCAGTGTAAAATGGATGCTCTTTGATGAGATTAACACTTTAAACAGTTTGATGGTCTTTCATGTTTTGATTTTATGGATAAGTGTGGGGTGACAGAATATTTTTCATTAAATTATATTTTAAACCACTGTGTCAAGTGAGCATTTAAAAAAAAACTAAAGATCTTGATTTTGTCAGAGTCAAAAGAGATCAAATGAATTATATCTCTTCCACTGTAGAAGCTGAAACCCAAGTCTGCAAAGTGGAAGAATGATTCTAACCATAGGTTAAGTCAAGAACTATCTGTGTCATGGTACATTACAGGTTCTGTAACTTTTATTGCCAATAACCACACTGGCAAAAATATTATATCTCGTTGAAATCATTGTAATTTAGGTTCTTGTTGTTTTTTTTTTAAAAAACAGATTTCATTATGCTTTCATAAGTGGCAAATTTCATACAATGGAACAGTGATTGCTGTGTGAACTTTTGCATCAAGCTGTTTTTTTTACATGATAATACACAGTAAAATATTAAACTCTGTCATTGCAAGGAGTAATTGTCTCAGTGCAACTAATATTTTGTTGCCTCATATTAATGAACCGTGTAATGGAAAAAACACACACTCACATTACACTCCTCCCCACTTTCATTAGCTGCACTCTGTTTTATGGGGTTTTATTGATGTGTACCCAAAAATACCACCTTGTGAGAGTGTTCTCATCAGGGACTCTCATGGGAATAATGCTTTTGTTCACATTCATTTCTGTTTTCAGCATTGCCAGGAAATTTCAGTATGACATATACCAATATACAGCACCAGCCAAGAGTGTGGACACACTGACCCATAGAAGGGATTTTATTTATTTTGACTATTTTTCACATTTTAGAATAACAGTAAAGCTGTCAAAACTATGAAATAGCACAAATGACCAAAAAAGTAAAGAAATTCATACATAGGCATCAATTTCACTATTTGTCTAAGAAGCAAATTTCAAGCATTTTAAGCATTAGTCTCTAAATCATGTCATTGAATGCATGTTTCCCATTACCTTAATCAGGTGTGTCCAACCTTTTGACTGGTACTGTATATAGTATAGTATACATATAAAACCAAAATAAGTCACATTTTTAGAATGTTTGACTAAAATTAGGCTTTGAAAAATTGACAGGGTGTGTGGGGTTTTCCATTTTTCCAACAATGCTGTATGTATTATGTATTCCATTACCAGGGTTAAGCACCAGGGGGAGTGGCAGTAAAAGAGGGACTTGAGGGAGACAGACTGCGTCACTGCCAGTGATTCTGTGTGCATGTCCGAATCCTGGCACTTTATGACGACCGGGACAATAGTCTTCTGGCACAGAACTCAATCCCTCAGTGTCGACATGGGATTCAGTGTACCCTGTTTAACATTGCTGTATTCAAATTATTTTTGGCCTGTAGTCTTGGTTACTTTAATCACTGAAAGTACCCTTTAAGCTGTTTTCAGCATGCAAGAGAAAGTGATATTCGGTGACAGTCATTGTCTGGTCTTTATTCACTGGCTTCATTATCCTCACAGATTTATCTTCCAGATGCTACAGGTAATAAATTGAGGCTTCCTGTGTTATTATGTGGTTATTAATGCATTATCAATGCTTTATTACTTTCCTTTGTTACATTGCATTTTTTTGACCAGCATGCAATATAATCCAAAGCCATTGTACAGTATCTACTTTGGATCTAAATATTCCTTTTATAACCCAGTGACAGACTCATTTATTTTTGATGTGATTGAGCGCTTTACATTGTGGATAGGGAGAACAGTTTGTGGATGAGAAATTAGTTTTTGTTAAGGCGCCACACTCTCCGCCCTGATGGAGATTGATTGAGGTGAGCCTCGGTGTTTTGAGCATTGACAATGTCATTGAAAATAATTCTCCCCGCGCGCAATCCCGGGGCACTGCTCTTAGAGAGCAATTACAGCAGGCAGGTCCTCACGTGCACCTAAACACCTCCTATTTTTCACAGCGGCAAATGAACAATAATGAAAAAATCCTAAAACAAAATGAGATCACTCTAAATGCTTATGCAGGATATAAAAGCGGCCGCCTCTATCAGAAGATAATGAGGTCTTCGTGGCGCTGTCTCCTCAGAGGCATGCATTCCTAACAACCTCTTAAAGGCTCTTTTAGAGGAACACAGCATTTGGGGTATTCCTGGTCTTCCCAGAATGCATTGTCTCTTAAATCCGTGGCTTAATGGTCCTGAAAAACCTAGTCGTCCTATACCAAAACTGCATCATACTGTTCTTTCTGTTTATTCTATTCTAAAAGAAAATAATTCTCTGATATTCTATCAAATCCCTGCTAAAATTAAATTCTTTAGGTATATTCTATCATGTCCTTTTTATTCTGTCTGTAGCACCCCCCAACCCCCATCAGATCTCTGAGTGTGCTGTGTTATGAGTGTGCATAAAAGTGTCTTTTCGGATTTCTCATTGAGCGCTGCTAACCTTTATTCGTTTAAGTGTAGTGACACGGAGAGATCGCGCCACTGGCAATGACCAGCTTTGCCGAGACTGGGCTGTTTGAACCCCCGCCGCCGAGTGTAAACACCAGGGCTCTGTGAGCAGCGATGTGGAATAAAGAGATGCCAGAAACACTGAGCGTTACTCGTTAAAATCAAACCCCCGACACCGATGCTGCGCAGCAAAAGTCCAGGGTCCTTATTCCAGGGAACAGGCTTTTAAACACAACATGCTCACGTAAAGCGTAGCAGGGGCGCTTTCTGCTTCTGACTGAGAATCAGGCAAACATCTGTTAGCGTGCACATGAACATACACGCACCCACTCCTTCACACATGAATGAGTGTTCTCCACATGCACATGTGCAAACTCATGCACACATATGTGCATGCGCATACACAAGCCCACACACATGCACAGTGCTCGAACAGTTCCTATGGCCAGAAATTATTGACCATATTCTGTATATGTGTATGTTGATTCTGTATACCTGTGCCAATTCTCTCTCCTTATTAAAAATAGGGGTCAATATATGATGAAATATTAAATCCAAAAAGAACATATTTGCAATATATGTTGAAATAATTTGTGTAAAACATACATTGCAAAGTATATTAATAATACTTTGTGAATTATATATTATATAATATTATATATTAATTATTTGATTTAATTGATCCCAACTCAAACTATGATTTTGCCTTTCCAGCTGAACAATATTTGTCATAAGTGTACTTTAAAAAAATTAAAAAAAAGCTAAATTAAAAAAAAAATCCAACCCTCTCTTAGGCTGTTGTAATGGATAAACTCTCACTGTAGAGTTTTTTAATGTAATTTTGAGTCAGTTGATTGGTTTGACGATGGTATTCCTCAGCGTGAAAATGTTTAATTTCGATGTATAAGGGCTGTTTCTCCGCCCTTAGGGATTAGAGAGAGGGATTCAGTAGGTGACCCCCCCCCCAAAGTGCTCATAGTGGCTCCCCCACTGTGGCACTTTTCACAGAGTGCCTGGCGCCCCAGAGAGCAGGGCCCATTCCCTAATCAACATCCTCGCCCCTCAAGTTTTAATTAGCAGCGCTGCCAGAGAACCCGGTGGCACCTGTTTCACAAGCCCACTGCTGTTATTTAATTCCTTGATCTCTTTTTTTTGTAAACTTGAGGTACAGTACTGATAAGCCTTCTTTTTAATACCATTTCAACAGATTTTTCACAGACAAAGCCATGCAAGTTTATTCTGAAGTAACAGCGGCCCTTTGAACACCATCTGCTCGACAGTCCATAAAGGAGCTTTGTTTTGGTAGAACCACTGAGATCTGAGAATCTATAAAATATAGGATTTTTTTCATCATTGAACTTGTATTATCTTCTTCAAAGTTCGAAGAAGATGAACTTAAACCTCTCCGTTGCCACTGAAGGGATTGTGCTCTATATGTTGTGCTTTATCTTGCAAAGGACCGAAGAGGTCAAAGTCTCTCCGTTGATTTGCCAGCTTGGCACTGAAGGAGGGCGTTGTTATGGTTACAATGTTATAGCATGATTTGGGGCTTTGCGACAGTGACAAACTTGGATATTATTTGAGATTAACCTTTGGATTGCAATAAATGCAATATAGTAAAAGTAAAAATCTACTTCAGATGAATGATATAAATTGGACAATCTCAATAAGCCTATGCAAAGGTAGTGACCATTCATCTGGTCTAGTTTAGTATGGCGGAAGTCAAATTGTGGTCTCCTGGTCTACATGTCATATAATTTAATCACTCATTTCAAAAGCAATAAAATGAGATGAATATTTCAACAAACACAGATGTTTTCTGTTTGGCACACTAGGAATTTTCAGCCATCCCAGACATCCTATGATCAAATTCAGATGTCTTGGTCTTGGGGTTTCGACTTGGTCCCGTGGAACTGATTACATCACTTCCTGAAGATCCCCAGAATGGCCCTGAATCTGCTATGCACTGCAGCTGGAAACACCAATAACCAATTATTGCTGCAGTAACATATACTTGAGCCTTTTGTGTAAAGATTGTCTTTGAATACTGCAGCAGGCACACCTCTTTGTCTTTTTACTTTATGTCTACCAATCACAACCACAAATCACAAATCAATCTGCCAGCTGCAATGGTCCTTCTTTGGTGTCCCCTGGACCGGAAGGTGTGGAGAGTATGAAAGGCAGTCTACTAGATTCAAGTTCTTTTCTCTCTCGCCATACAGATGCAGCCTTTGAGAGGTGGCTGTGGAAAAGTGTTACCATCTCTTTTTTTGCGTGACAGCTGCTCCTAGCATTGCGCTTAGGTTGAGAGACATTCTTATTGGGGGTCTTATCTCTCTCTCACACACACACACACACACACACACACACACACACACACACACACACTCTGGTAAATCTGCGACATTAGATCTATTCGTTCCCGGAGAGGCAACGATGCACAAATGCTCCCAGAGATGTCAACTGCATCAATTGAAAATAATATAGACATCAGTTTATTTATAGTTGGGCTGCCCCATGTTTTTTATACTGTCTGGGCAGCCAAGAAAAAGGGTTGCTTAGAGGAATTTGGGGGGGTGGAGCTTGTAACCAGAATAGTGCAGGTTCAGATCCCACCCAGGGGGCTTATTAACCTGAACAGATCTGGAAAATTTCCACACGTGTACACGGGCAATTTGTAAAATGAGCGAAATGCGGCAAGATATGTAAAAAAAAAGTGGGTCATTTAGCTTGTGTAAGGCATGCCTTTGGAATCTGAACAATACTGCTTTCTCCTGTTTTCTCTGTGATATTATGGCTCCTTTGTAAATATTAGCAGTAACTGTAATTGCTCCCGATCGCAAAACAAGGGAATCAACTGGACTAAACCACTATAGCAGTCTCACAAAGTCCTCACAATACATCCATTACACCATGGTGCATGGGGAGGGGGAGGGACAGGAAACCATGTTCAGGTGTGACACCATTCTCAGTTTCATCTTAAGAAGCAAGCAATACAACAAAGGCTTAACAGAGGATGGGTCAGAGAAAAGGAATGTGATTAATTGTTTAATAAGTCAATAGATTAATTATTGCGACTATTGGCTGCAATTGTTACCATACTGGTTAGGCCATTGTATCAGTATCATTGTATGAATGCATTATCCTGAATTATGCTTCATAAACAAGTGAGATACCCTCTACACTGCCAAACCCATGCCTTGTCGAGTCAGGGCTTTGTTCTGAAAATCAATTCATGATAGTGTTCGCTATCCTTACCATCAAGATGGTTTGAATGCTTTCTTTGTTCTGCAGGACAAGCACTGTTCCTTAACACCATGAACCTTCTAATAAACATAGAAAAATGTGACTGCTTCACCTCAACGGAAGCAGGATTCTGTGGCGTTCCAAATTTCGGCAGTGCGGTCTGTCAAAAATGTATATTTATGCACTAAATGCATCTTGGCATGACAGCTGTGTAAGTCACTCTGGAGAAGAGTGTACAGCAAATCAATAAATCTATAAAATAAACACACTCGGTACTATCTGTCCAGACTTAACAGGGCTGAATAGTGTTTTCTGTCATGGTGTCTCATGTACAGCCATTTTCAGACCTTTTCATTTCTGGAGAGGGATGTCTCAATGTGCAGCTGTATGGGGCGGGGGGAGGATGGGGGGGTCAATGTCACAGCTTAGTGTGGGAAGGATGACTCCTATCATGTTAGCAGGCATGAAAGCTCTGCTCAAATCAAATTTCCAGCAGCTTACCAACAATCAAATAGGCAGAGAGGCAGGTTATTACTGTGTTTGGCATGCCAATTCATGGCATTACATAAAATGCTGGATATATGTGCTTTGAAATGCCAGCGTAGATTGGGTTATATAAACATAAGTGTTGTGCAACCAAATGTAGGCTACAAATTAGGCCCATCTCTAGAAGGTGCTGTCCTCACTGTTGTGACTACATGGGTGATATCTCAGATTAAGGTCAAGGCTGCGGTTTTTTTTTTTTTTTCTTTCAACAGCAGCTACATAATGTCAGGTTTTGAATGCCATGGAGTTTGAGCACTGTAAAAAAATCAAAACAAGATCCCTGTATATTGTAGGATGGTTTCAAAGGTTTATTTTCTTTTGAGAGAAATATGAAGAAAGCAACAGAAACATTAAAAGATATAGCTGTGAAAATTGACTTGCATGTGTATAGGTGTGTGTGTGTGTGTGTGTGTCTGTGTCCTTGTATAGCTTACAATTTCTCCTGTAATTCTGTGTTATTTCAGGTTGTCTCTGTAAATGTGCATGTAGCAGTATGTGTGCATGTGTAATTGTGAATACATGCAGAGTGTTTGGCTGTGTGTGTTTGTGTGTCATATGGTCTGTGTGTGCGGGTGGGTACATGCATGTGTATACAGTTCTGTTTGTGTACATGTATGCATCTGTTTTGTTGTGCGTGTGTGTATCTATGTGTGTATATTTATGCATGTCTTTTGGCCTTTGTGTTTACGTGTATGTGTGTGTGTGTGTGTGTGTGTGAGAAAGTGAGTGTGAGTGACCCATGAGCAATACTGGCGATTAATAGCTAATTGAGTAAGGGCAGCTGATCCTGATCAGCAGGCATGGAGAGCAGCGCTGTATGAGCCGGGTCATCTCATTGAGATTCCCCGCCCGCTGGGGGGAGCGAGGGGTGGAGCGATGGGGTGGCTGTTTGCTGATTTTGATCCCGCTGTCTGTCGTGACCCGCGGGCCATGGGACCTGAGCCGTACCTCCGCCATTCTGACAGCTTTGATCAGCCGGCCTCAGCCGCGGGACTGACGATGAGGTGCTAAGGCAGAACGGGCCCTTTGAAGCTCTCAATCATCTCGAACTGATAAGGTTATTATGGAGCTGCTCCTTTCCTTCAAAGCTGTAATCAAACGTGACACAGCCAACCCAGTGACACTTTGAGAAGCAGGGGAAGAGGGGTTGGGGGGACGGGGGCCGGGTGTGGATGAGGGCTGGCGTTTTGCGTGTGTGTGCGTGTGTGTGTGTGGTGGAGGGTAAGGGGAAGGCAAGGAATGAAACTATAATACCAGAACAGTGCAAAAGGCCCCAGTCCTGACTCCCATTCAATAGATTGATTAAAGTGGTGCTCACATTAGCCAAGCTGAAGTGACAGTTCTGGCTGCACATTTGTACAAATTAAGAATCACTTCTCAGCCGCCGTTGCTGGTGAAACCCTGTCTTCCAGCTATTGGTTGGCAGCCCTGAATTCTAATGAATCGGATCCCTTGTTGCGTGGCCTCCTCTGGCTATTAATGCATTAATTGGACCACAACAAAGAAAATCTTCTCTGGAGAATAGTGGAACTGGCCCGTACCACCAATCTTTTTTTTTTAAAGATTAAACAAAAAAAAGTATGAAATGCGTCACAAGCTGCATGCGTTTGTGGAATATTGATTGAGCACTGTTGGGCATGTGTACGTGGGCTGCCCTATATACGCTAATTAATAGGTATCGTGAGCATCTATATGAAAAACAGCATCTGACTCGGTCGATATCTCACTTTGGCTGGTCTGACTTTGTAAATTGTGATGCCTATGTTTAAAACATGTGACATTCTCGCAGTATGGGGGATGCTTGTGTCGGGGAGCCGAGGACTTTGAAAAGCGGCATATGAAAGTCTCTTTGAGGCGCAGTCATCAGACAGAGCCTACTGTAAACCCCGAGACTGACACTGAGATTAATCGCTTTCTTTCTTCCTCTTCTTTTTAAGTCAAACTAAATGGAGCAGATTCAACATTGATTTAAGCGTGCAGGCTCTGAGAATTCTCCTACCTGTGCAGGTAAGTACATCTCTGGCTGTCCTTATCAATCTTTTGATGTTTCCTTCTTCTGCATACCTGTTCAATATGTTTCTCCTTCATGCAGGTGCAGACAGAATCCTCACAAACTGGTCAAACCATGTTGCTATATCCTCTGTGAGGTCTGACAAATCCCTCCTCTTCCCTGGCTCTCTCCCTCAACTCCACCCCTTGATCCCAAGGTTCTTATATTGTCTGACAGTGACCACATACCTCCTCTCGTGGCCCTTTGTTTTCCCTGCCTAAATAAAATTCCATCTACTCCAGCAAATTCACGACAGCCATTTTTAAAAGTATGTGCTCTGCAGCATAGAACGTCCCTCCATTAGTCAACATTTCCCATGATGCACTTCTCATGGCAGGACATCACACACCCCTTCCCCAGCCCACCAACCCCCCAGGACGAGAGAGTAATTCGCCCCACTCGTGAATGATCACCCGGAGTTTTGTACCATTAATATCCGGCTGGGGCACTTTGAGGTGGCGCTTTGTTACGACGGCAGTGGACCAGAGTGCAGGTCTTCCCCCTCCCCTCCCTCCATGATTAAAGTGGCGTGATTCTGCTGACTCTACAGGAGTTTCCGTGACACCAGGACAGGAATATCAAACAGGGGGGAAACGATGGTCCCGTTGTTTCCATAATCTCCTCTTTCAGGCCTCCTAATCTGATGGATTAGGCACAGTGTTCCCTGGTCTCTAATATAGAAGGAGGGAGGAAGGGTGGGTTAGGAGGTGGGGGGGACGCAGTGGTCGAGACTGTGCGGGCAGGAAATTGTTCTTAATACTATTGTTCATATAAACCTTTCATGCCTTTTCTGGCGTGTCTTTTTTCACTCTTAACAAAGACAGAAGCAACCGGGCTGCATTAGAATGATGACAAAAAAAGATAATGACATTAAATAAATGAACAAATACAGATTTTGAGACAATGCTCCTCTCCTCTACTGATTGGATGAGAATTTCTATGTGTTTAACAACGCATATTCCCTTTTGCACCATAATGCAGTTTCCCTTGTACTGACAACAACTGACAAAAAAGAATAGACTTTGCTGCACATTAGGAATTAATACAGATTAGGTATTATGAAGATATGTAATATGGTGTATGCATATGGTGCAATAATGTGATACAGAAGGCATTACATTGATTTATAAGTGAATGGGCATTATTTTTCCTTGTTTTTTAATTTTAAACAGTCTGCAGTGTCTACAGCATGGGTCAAACTGGTGGGTTTAATTTATATTTTCTGTTCCTATTCATTAACCTTGATTAATTGGTTAATTAGTTGTGTACATTTACACTGACGCTTTTCAATGCAATAAAATGTTTGATTATGCTGCCGACGTGCAATATTCAAGTAAATATTTGGGCTAACAAAGAAATAAAAAGCAGAGGTGGGAGGAAAAGTTAACAACAACACAACAACTGTCCTGGAACTGGGCTGATGCCCCTGGCCTAAAATACAGAATGATGGGGACATAGCTGGGCACATACAAATGGATGGAACTGAAATGGTGTGTACCAAGGGCTCTGGGCTGTGTTTCTTTTCACATTAGTGGCCATTTTTACGCACTGGCTCAGTAGGAGAATGTTATTTTGTGCATGTTCTTAAGAGGTAAAGTATGCAACCATTGTGCCAAACTCCCATGCACACTTTGTGTTCCTCCTGCTCCATACGCTTGGACTATATGTCAGAGCTCTTTGCGAATTCCTGCTTTGCATTGCGTTGTCACCAGTTTCCGTGTGGTAGATCAGGCTACATGCACACACATTTAACATGAGTGTTTACATGTCTGTTTTATGCGTTTGGTCCTTTGCATTGGTGAGTGTGAAAAAGAGGATACACATTCGACTTGTGTGTATTTCTGTCTGTGACGCACACATTTGCTGTGTGGATGTCAAGCCGTAACACAATTTGCAAAAGACAGCGGTTGGCTCAGAATGCATTTTCCCGAGCCCTCAGACAATTGACTCGCATGGGAAGACAATCACAAAATGCTGAGCCTGGAAAACGAAAGGAGAGCACAAGTCATTTACAAGCAAATGCAATCATGTTGACTGCATTAGTGTGGGATCCAATCCCTGCTCAGAAATACAGGGCTGCCACCAGGGCTTCGCCGCATGGAATAAAATTTTCTCAAGGCTGAGGAATGAAAGGGAGAGCGGGGGAGGCGAGAGAGAGAGAGAGAGAGGGGGAGAGAGAGAGAGAGAAAATGTGAGAGAGTGCATATCTGTGCTGAAGACACAGACACACATACATTAACACAAAGACACACACATAATCACCAGTGGAAGGCAGATTCTTCATGGCCCCCTAAAGTTGAGCACATTTGTTCTCTACCCTAAAAGATGCAAAATGGCCTATTCTATAAAATTTCCCAAATCAGTGCATGTCCTCTGTTTTCCTCTGTTGACAGTGTGGATACAGTATATCAGTGGCTTTGCTATTCACAGAGAGAGAGAAATGAAACACCACAATCCAAAGAAAAAAGGAAAAACAATCCAAAACACAGTAACCCCTAGTGAAGCACCCAGCAGCGGGGAAGTAGGTGGGTTAGGGTTAGTATTATGGATTCCGTGCCCTGGACATAGGGGTGAGTCCAGCCCCACAAGTGCTAGCTTTTTAGTGTTCAATTAGTGGGCAGGTCAGAGTTCTGATTCAGTCTGGTCTCAGTTTCCCCTCCACAGGCTTCAAGAGGAGAGGAGGCCTGGATGGGTTCTAGCATGGTGATCCAATCTGTCTCTGGACTGACGAAGCCGTTAATTAAAGTAACGAAGCATCGGCGGGAGAGGTCGTCCCCTCGGACGGACGAGTGTGTTTACCATGGCGACGCTTAATCCGCCACACTTTTTAAAAACTTAATTATTTTCCTTTGAGAGGAGACTTGAGGCCAGCAGAGAGCCTTTCCCTATTAATAATGCATCTCCCACTGAGTTTCACCACTTCAATGAAAGTATGATGCCACAGTACTTTATTTTTTTGTATTTTGTCAGCAGCTGGGCTGATCCAGTGTGACTTACAGCTTACTGATTCTTTGACCCATTTATGTAGCTGGAGTGCAACTTACTCTGAGGTACAAAAGTAACTGTATACCTGGGATCTGCGCCCATAGCAGTTTTTGTGTAAGCACATGTGCCCATTCTTTTCACAGCTGCAGTGACGGCTAAGAGTCATGAATCAACCAAAACTGTGCTTTTACACAAGTTTAAACGGGATAAATAGATGTTTTAATATATGTAAATATAAATGGTTTAATCATAAAACATGAACCATACAATTACACGTTAAAAGGTCCTGGCAAGAACCACATAGTGAGAGAGAAAGAGAGGTATAGGTAATGAAAATGAGAGTAAGGCAATACAGAATCGTAGACACAGAACATTGATAAAGGATATGAAGAAAGATGGAATGATACAGCAGCCCCTCTACACAGGCTTCATCTGGCTGTGGGATATAATGATGCAAGGATTCGACAGGGATGGAGGTAGTGAGATAGTGTAGTGAGGTAGTGGAAATGGCGGTGGCAGAGAGCACAGGACTCTGGGAAATGCCGGCCCTGGCAACCCCTCCAGCTGAAGGTCATCAATCCATCATCCCCTCGTTAAATAACCAAAATGAAAATCAAAGCACAATAAAACAGGGAATCAATAGTGGCGGAGGCTGGCGGATCAGACTCAAAGCCTTCAGAGGGATTACCGGCCAAGCTCATTGGCTTTTAAATGGCAAGCCTGTTCACTTCTGTCAGGGCTGGAAATGATCAGCCCCTTCTTTTATACACATTTTCACTCTCTCTCTCTCTTTTCCTCCTTCTCTCTATTTTCTGAAGCGGTGACCTTTGCAGCAATTTTCCTTCAGGCGTACTAATAATGAAATGGGGGGAACATTTTTTTTTCAGTTGTTTTGATGTGACTGTTTCAGATCTTGGTGTGCTGCCACACCACTATTCTGGCCAGAACACAGACAGCTCTGTGACAGTGAAAGCATCCTGACAAAATGTTTTCGGTACCTGAGCCCCCCCCCCACCGCTACCAGAAAGAAAAGCTTGCATGACAATTGCTTTGAGTGAAGGAGTACTTGAATGTGCTACAGACTGAAGTAGAAAGTCAAAATGCTCGCCTCATCTAATAAAAATGAAATGGACAATTGGGAGGGGGCAGGTTTTTGGTTAGTGCTGCTGGTTCTGAATGAATAATGCAACTTGAGAACAAAATTGAAAAACTGAGGGTATTTGGCAAGACTTACAGCTGCCTACATTCAATTGAATGTAGTGCAATGTAATGTAATATAATATAACATCATAATATAATATAATATAATATAATATAATATAATATAATATAATATAATATAATATAATATAATATAATATAATATAATATAATGAAGAAATAATCATAGGTTGCTGATGGAGATTGTTTGCTTTTGTACCTGTGGAGGTGGCATCAGAACTCAAAAGGCTGAAATTCTCTGACACTATTTTGATAAGTTTATGATGCAATATGTATCTAGTACATGATTTTATCAAAAAATAATGTATTTCCTATATTTTTTCTCTTAACAACTTTTCAAATATTTCATTATATATTTTTGTTAGATTTACACTTCTTTGCTTTTCACAATTTGTACTCAAGGGAGCTTACTTTGCTTTGGAGAAAAAGAATGCTTTGAGCATTATTGTAATTAGCTGGTGTTTAATTTTTAATGTATTGATCATCCCTGTGTTTTATTTATTGCAAATTATTGTTAGAATTTTTTTAGATGAAAAGCCATTTCAAGAATAAATACTGTTCAGAGCATTAGACCGCAGTTAATGGGCACACATTTACTTTTAATACCTGGGAAGCTGCTCATGCAAACTGTACCCCTAAATAATGACTAATCAATATGTAATAATGGTTATTAATAGGTCCCATTATCTGACAGTATAACATTCAAATGGCTGAATGAACAACATAAATGATCACAATAGAGGGTATTAAAGCCCCACTATCAAAATCCATGAAATGTAAAAATAGCACTCTGCAAAAAAACTCCACAGAAGTACCTATTCAGCATTCTTTTAATAGGTCTTCTACAGTTTTCAGGGACATTTCATAAAAAAAAAAAAAACAAACAAAAAAAAAAAAAAACAAATACTTTGCATTGCTTTCTTTAATACATTGGAAGAGCACTTATAAGGTACATATTGTAAAGAAGGATATAATACTGGCCTACCAACTGTTATTTTAAATAGCAGATATAGCTTTATCTGTGCAGACTATAATACTAAAACATTGTTGCATGTGCTTCAACATAAAAATAGTACAATGGAGGACAAGCACTTATAACTAACCTAGCCATAAACTGTGTACCAACTCAACAGGAATAATATATAATGAAGAGACACAATTTGATGTTTGACTACTTTGCAATGTGTTAAGTCTTGTTTAGTCTTATATGTGAAATACACACAATAAAATATATAAAAGAAGACCACCCCGTGTCATCATGTGCACTTGGCTGCACTTTGTCAACTGATTTGTAAATCGCTTGATGTTAGTTGAAAAATAGTCATATATGACATGGTTTTTGGTAATGAGGTCTAAAGCCTGAACTGAGATCCCTTGAAAACGGTTTGCCTTTTCATAAATTGCACTACAAGTACTACTGGTAGTCTACATGTGACATTAGATCAAATTACAAGATAGGACTAATCATAGGGCATCGAGAACAATAGCAGGGAAAAAGAAAATTGAGCTTGCCAAGCAAGCAATTACCACTTCTGCCCCTGTTGGCTGTTGTGACTGGAAATGACAAGCAAAGATCTGGACACAATGAACTTTCATTTATAAGGCAGACACCAATGATAAGGTAATGTGAGCTTTAATAAAACAGGATGGACTTTAGGATGAACAAAAATAGACTGGAGTCTGGCCTATTGAAATAAAATGGCTAATACAGGAAGGGAGCTGCTCTGAATAAACATGTGTATTTTACCATAATCACAAAGATATTGCTATTTGCACTCAATTCTTTGTGTGTTGGATATCTGAGCCATTTTAGCCTTAATCCTTTAAGGTATAATTTTAGCTGAAAGACTGGGTTTTGCTTTTAAGAATGGATTAGCTTGTACATGTGGCAGACTGACAACACTTACTGAGGGAATCCTAAAGGAAGATTATTTCTCTTTATTGTATTTTTTGCAGTCTCATATGAATCAAGATTGATTGTGGAGA
Organism: Megalops atlanticus; assembly: GCA_019176425.1. NCBI lineage: Eukaryota > Metazoa > Chordata > Actinopteri > Elopiformes > Megalopidae > Megalops > Megalops atlanticus. The sequence goes on along the minus strand of CM032890.1, from coordinate 12,856,725 downwards.
GTTATAATTGCCATAGGTATATTTTTCCCTTTTTTCCTCTCAAACCCTATTATACAATTTGACAAAGGGCTCAAGCGAAAGTGTCCAGTCAACAAGCACTCCACGTTCGAGTGAGAAAGATACACTTTCAGCCAGCACTCGGCTTGATTACTGAAAACACAGCGACTTAATTGCGCTCATTGTTATGCCTCGGCTGTCCGGCGTATTGTTGAATACAAATGAGCCCCCTGATGAATCGCACTGGGTTCAGATGCTTGCAGGAAAGGAAAAGCAATTGGCCGGTGTAACCCCAGGACACAAAAACCTAAATTACAGCATCCAACTCATATTGTTTTTTGGGATTAAGGAAGGGGCAAAGCTGCAAGTAAATGCTACTTCAGCAACAACCATGCAGCAGAGACAGAGAAAGAGAAGGAGAAAGGAAAAGAGCATGTGCATGACAGATAGAGAGCCTTCATTAGAACTTGATTTTAATTGACAAGGGCCACCTTAATTTTCCAATTTTGTCCCACAGGAATAATTATGACATAACTGCAAGCAAAAATTGCAGCTCAGTTGAGGCCTGGCTGTGTATATTACTGGTGGTAGGTTGCAGTGAGACTCTTTTGGATGATTATGGATGCTTATGGCTAAAAGGACAACACAGTACACTTTGTGATCACAGATAGATCCATGCAGAAAAGAAGAATGCTAACATATCTGAGGAAACAACACACAAGTCCACGGAGCAAATCTCACCTTTGTCAGCTGTATTCTTGGTGTGTCAGATTAGAAACTTTCCCTTGGGTTAATGTCTTACACTTGCCCTTTTTTTCCAGAAAACTCCAGTACAGAATACATGTTGAAATATAACCGTATGGTAAAGTGGAAATCTGAAAAATTTTCTGAGAACAGCCTGAGGTGCCCTTTAAATGAGATGAGAAATGAAAGAAACTAACTCTTACCCGCCCTCACCACTGGCCTGCACAACTGGAGCTGACATCCCCTGTTATCCCCTGCTGCGGCCACATCCCCATCCTGACACTAAACGCTCTGCCGTAAAAGAGGCATGGAGAAATTGATGAATATGATGGTTCCATTCACTCAGGGAGGCTGTCCGCACTGGCAGAGCTTCCTGAAAACCACTTTGCCTCGCTCCCCTGATTGGGCCAAGGCTGTTCCTCTCCTTGCTTTCACGCCTGCTCTAATTAAATTTGGCAAAAGAGCAGACATTGTATGCAAGGGCCCTGGGCTGGATAAAAAAGGCTGTTTGAGGAGAAGCTGATGGAAGTGAGCGGCTTGGATTATGTCAGAATAAACCGGTTTTGAAATGGAGGCTGCGTTGGGGAATCTTGGTCGAATCCTTCCTCTCCAGTGCTGCAGCACAAATACACAAATCTTTGGATCAATGTGCAAAAATGAGTCAACATTTAGGACAGGCTCAAAATATATGAGTCATGAGGTATTGTGGATGTGACCCCTTGAGAACATACACAACACAACAAGTACAGTGACTTGTTATGAATTAAGTCATGCAATTGTGCTACTTCAGATTCACAAATCATGCTATGAAAATATCTGATTGCTTAAGCATGGAGTCAATCTGACCTCAATATACTATATCCTTGACTTTAATAACACACAAGTATTTTTGATACTTGTTACAACAGCATTATGAGTTTTGTCTACATTTGTCTTTGTGTCTGTAATAGAGAATGCTTCCATTTATTGAGTACTGATTGGGTAGTCACTCTGATAATTAATGGAGATTAAATGTTTGTATAAAATGCACAGCAAAATGTCACATTTGTACTGCACAACAAATTGATAATTCTTTTAAAATATTGACAGACTCCTGGAGAGGAAACAGAGACTTCTGAAAGTCTGTCTACATCTATGATGCAGTGTTGGATTCTACATTATGTCTTGACTTTGTTTGCAGAAGATATTGAAGCCTTCTGAAGCCTTAAGGAAGAAAAATTAGGAATATGAAAACTGCCAACTCTTTTCTGCAAATATTATTCTATACAATGAGAGCTGTTTTTTAGCCTGGTTGGCTTTTATGGTCAAGGTTTCTCCTCATTTCAATGGTGAGAAAGAGCTGCATGCACTCATGAGCTCCCTATTCATGGTTCCAGTTGATCAAAGGGCCATCATCCACAATCCACTTGGCACTGCCAAGCAGAAAGGCCATGGGATGTCCGTGACATTTCACCATCTATGTAGGTGCACAGAAAGAAAAAAAAAAGATGAAGAAAACAGCATCTTGTCATTCTGTAATGACCTGAGAAACACCGGCCTCTCACTCTCGGCCACTGATGTGGAGAGGATAGAGCCTCTTGTATGTCCGACAAGAGTACTCAAAACCAGCTCAACAAACCCACTTCAGACTGGTGAGACACATCACAGAAAAGGTCAGGACATGAGGGTGCCTCTTGTCTACAAGCAGAGTGGGAAGGAGGTCTATAAAAGATCCACAGAGAGACCTACAGTTATTCTTAAAAGTGCAGAACATGTTAAAGATTCAGTGGGTTGTAGAGATCTGATACTCAAAACTGAGCTCTGAAATAGCTGAGGTCAGATGGGATATTATTTTACATTCTTTATATGTTTACATGAAATCATGATTTAAAATAGACCTAATTTAGTAGAGTCTCAATTTTAATCAAATTGCTTCAATATTATTGTCATATCTTGTCTCTCAGGCTGAGATCCAACATTTTCTCAGGATCTAGTTGGTTTCAGAGTTAAAATTCATACTGATCCTGGCTTTTATATTTTTTGTATGTTTCTGAGATGACATTTATTTTTATTATTTGAAGAAAATACTTTTTATTTACTCATTATTGAAATAGCTGATGAGGTATGGAGTCATGCCCTTATTCTTCTGTGAACACTCTTCAGAATGCAAGTTTGTGGTCAATTACCCAGATAAAAAGTGGACTCACAGGAGAGATGGAAGGAACGTCAAAGAAAAAAAAACATCAGTGTTTTCAAATTCATGGTGGACAATGTTGTTGTGGAGCTCAAAGGAAACCGCAGATGGCATCTCATTGACATTCATTGCTGATATGTACACTTCTGAGAGATCCAGTATTTGAGCTGTGAAGGAGTTTTCTTTCTGAGTGGATTCTGATGTGAATGCCTGCTTGATCAATCAAAATTCACTCAGCTGTTGTTTAGTGTTCTAAGGTGCACTTCTCACTGGAGTGCAACTCTTATGGAATGAGAGAAATCACAGAAAAAAAAAAATCATCCAGGGAAAAAACATTCTCTCAATAACCAATGGCGCGCAATCATTAACCGGTGGAAAAGTAATCTGTTGTGAAAGACAACGGCTTGTGTCTCATCAGGCAGAATTAAAAAGGACCCAACAATTGTGATTGCTATATAAATTACAAAGCGTAGCGGCAACATTCATCATTAGCACGCCGTTGCCTGGCGATATTACTGCTGCGGCTACACGAATGTTTTATTAATCAAAGCAACGTTATGCAAATGGAAACCAACAAGGTGTGAGAGGAACGTGCAGTTTATTTTGATGTGGTGTTCCCTGTACTCCAGAAATGGTGGAATTACACCGAGAAATAACACTGAGATAATGTCTCTCCACAATCCCGGAGTGGTCTCTGTACATTCAAATGTTTAATAGAGAAACGAGCTGGCAAATTGACAGTGCTGTTAAACATGGCTGCTGTCTATATGTTCTGCCTTCTTTCATATTTTGTTTTAAATTCATATTAGGCTTAAATGTCATGTTGCTGAGTTGGTGTGAGAAAACAGGCATCATTGTTATCTGCAGTACTTTTCAGCTGAATCAGGTGGGGGCATGTCACGTGACAGCCTGGATTTAAAATTTTACTTGGTATTCCTTAGAATTCTATAGAATTTTGGTTGTGTTTATGCACTGTTTTAAGCTAAAAGCCGAGCCATTAGTTCAGCGTGTGACATGCACCAGGGATGCTTTGCTCTCTGAAAATGTTTCTCGGCCAATATTTCCTGCATTAGTGGGTTACCACAGCCCTGTACAGGTTTATTTTTCTCCATCTTTATTCTTCCAGATGAAAGGGAGGACCAGGTGATCGCTACATCAAAGCGTTGCTCAACACTTATGGATGGCACTCCCACACTCCCTGCTTGAAATCACAGGTGGATACAGTGGATGGAGCATCTGCTTGACTCCCATATGCCTCCCAAAAAGGACGAGCCGAATGCCTCTGTACCGTGCCCAGGCTGGGCCCTGCATTTGCCCCAGAAACGAAAAGACAGCTCGCATCGATAAACTGCAATTACGAGCTGCTGAGAATGGACTCCGAGCAGAGAGGTAATCCATACCGCTTCCACTCAAATGCAGTCACCCAGACAATGGGGAAGGCAGTGTGGGGAACGGGAAGACAGTTACTTAACACACGAAGCCTCCAGCATTCAGACACAGCTTATTACGGCCTGGTCAGTTTTCTGTCATCGCTTTATGGTCGGTTTTCTCTCTCTCTCTCTCTCTCTCTCTGCCCGGGCAGTTCTCTCTACTGTACTCTTACCAGGTCACTCACCAATCACAATTACCATTCCAAGTCCACCTTCAGAATTTCAGGCCAGACCTTCCTTGCTGCTGAGATATAACTTTAACTGGCAACTACTACTTGTTTTTGATTATTTTTCATGAACTCCATGATTACATGTGACATGCACAAAGCTGATACTATAAGAGATCATGCGAAAAGGAATCTGCTGCTGTTAGGTGATCCTCATGCAAACTGGCACGCTCATGTAAAATAATCAAAAACAGATTCAGGATAATTATCCAATAAAGGTAAGCTCTCTGTCTCCCTATCTGTAGCTCACTGGCCACCACAGCTCCCGTTCCACTTGCAGATTGTCTCATTCTCGTCCACAAAATGGAATCTGTAATAAGTTCGCATTTTGGTGAGGGATATGACCGGAATGTTCTATAAGCACAAAAAAGACCAGAACAAGACAGAGGATAAACCAGTGTTTGTGGGACACACTGCCACTTCGAGGGCTGCTTCCTAAATCCACAAAGCAGAGGTTCTTCAAGGACTCCTACATAGGTATTGGAGAGATGTAGCCCAGCCTGGCCCCTCGCAGCAGTTACAACCAAGATTGATGTCCCCTTTTTAAGCGGCAGGCTGTTTTTCCAGCAATCTTTGACTGCATATGTACATAATATTAGACAAGGGCTGGTGTTTGTCCTCGTATGCGGTTATCTAGTGTCTGCTGGTAATAAAACTGGCTCCTCGGTGTCGATGCTCATAGATCAAGCTGCCTGCTTGCGTGTCTCCGGCTTCATTGATATCCCGGACGCATAGTGGCATCTCCCAACCGAGGGAGCTGCGGTCAATAGGGGAGCATGTTATTTATATATTCATATGTTTTACAAGGCTGACATTTCATATTAAAGAGAGCAGAGCCAGACTAGCAAAAGAGTCTCTGTATATATTGAGACAATGAGCTGAGGGCATGCATTTCATGATTTCATTTGCCTCTGTTGACAAAACATTCTTCTGTGAAAACTAGGCCGGCAACAAGGATAAACATGCCATAATATATAAAGCTGGTGGAGCTGAAGTTTTGTGACCTAAGTGAAATGTTTTCCCTCAGGTCACTGGTTAAGTCTAAATATGACACTCAAAAGTCCAATCCAGCAGTATTCTTTTTATGCTTCCTAGCATCATTCCTTGTTCATTCACCTGCACAGGAATTATATTTCACTCAACAATTGAGGTCAGTGAAAACATTTTGAAAAAGCACAGTTTTAGGTTTTCTTTTGGTCCCTGACTAGATCTCATTGACATGGCCGTTTTATGGTTCTGTTGTGCTTATGGGTTGTGCCAACAATTTTGTGCCCTGGTTGTGTACAATTTTGGGCTTCATCCAAAAGGTAGTTGTGGAGGTAGATGTGTGGGTTGCTCGTGTACAAGTTTAGTGGATGTGGGTCTCACTTTAAGTCCTTCCAGAGGAGGTGTTGCATCACATAGACAAGACAGGCTGGCAATGTCAGGTGTCGGTATCGGGTGTGGCTTGCTTTCGTGCCAGTTCTATCTACTGAAGATACTCAACACTCAATAGACGTTGATTCTCCCTCTTAGTTTACCCAAGTCATAAGCTGTGGAATCCTTCTGAAACAGAAATATATGAACCAGAGAATATGAACTGGCTACCATACTGTAAATGTTCTCCAAGTTTTAAAAAAGAAGTTGGTGAGAAATTGTAAATTAATACTTTTGGCTGCATGTACTCTTTGGTACCAGAAGTTCTAGTGAACTTCTTTTTCTGCTCTTCTGTGTGACATGGGAGAGAGAATACCCAGAGACAGTATGTGCGAATACCCTGACAGAGCACTGTGATTACGCTGCCACACACATAAGCTTGTTAATGTGTAATTTTAATAATTACTCAGACACAGGCGAGATGCTTCAGGGCATGGTAAATTCCAGTTTTTTCTCACAAACTGCACTGTTATTAGTTATATTATCCAATGCCAGATGCTCTTAATACCACTTAACTGAAAATGCACACGGAGCAGACAGCACAACACACAATCTTTGCAAAATGTGACACTCAACTCATTTTAAACAATTTAAAATTTTGCTTTTGGTAATGCACAACAGCTTAGGTCTTAGATCATGACATGGACTAGCGAAGGTCTGCATTGCATAATACACAAGTGTCAGGGGTTAAGGGTCAACATTGATGAATGAATTTTGCACCAAAAATAGAAACTCCTATATTCTCTCCTCTGAGTTCCTTGGACCACTTGCAAAAATGTGCAGTCATATACACTGTGCCTGGGAATATATATTTGATTTCTTTCATCTTTGGTTGTTTTTTTTTAGCTCATAACATGTTACTTATTGATTCCTTTATAGCAGGCCCAGCATTTTAATGCCCCAAGATACAAAAGGACTCTTGTTAGATAAAGCTCTTTTGTTATAGCCTCACATTGACTCTGTTCACTTGGCGGCTATCGATCACAGCCTACCGTATGTACGGCTTACGTATTGTTTGGCTCATCACCAAAGCACAGAGATGCCAAGGGGACGTAATTGGCCGAGATTGTTCGGGGTTTGTGTTCAGGTTACCGTGTTCTAATCATTTAGATCCAGATGGTCTTCATGGATAAACAGCCCCTGAAAAAAAAGAGACGTCATCCCCCAGGAAATCAGTCTAAATTAATCAAATGATCTTCTGGCTGCAGCAACCGCATGGAGAAATAAAAAAAATGTGCCGTTCGCAAGGTTTCTGCCAGGACCTAATATAGTGCCACACACGTCTCTTTACTACATACATTTCAAAGCGCACTGTTAGGCACACACATGGGCTTATTTACATGCGATTACACAAACAACATTGACTGAGTTGAGCTCATAAAGAGTTTTGGTAAAATATCACATATAAAACAGGCCATGCACACCACACATTTTAAATCACAGGACCTTTTGATCTGTATAAAAATCCAATGTCAGTTATGGCCTATTTATACGGGACTCAGTATGTATATCCAAATTACCAAGGTTGCCCATTTACCTCATACAGATAGGCATGCAGACACACACACACACACACACACACACACACACACACACACACACACACACACACACACACACACACACACACACACACACACACACACACACACACACACACTCTCTAATTTTGAGCAGGGACCGGAGGGGGACTTCTGTGTCAAGACGCGACAGTTTGCCTTGCTGAGCTCTCAGTTCAAAGGAAGATTGAAAAAAGAAAGCAAAGGCAGGAGAGCCAGGGAGCTGATAGTGGCTTCAGGAACGTCACCTCCAATGAGGCCGTAATCTATCATGTCCTCTTTCGGTGGAACTCATTCGGCTAAGCTGACGGGCACTGGCTGTTCTGACCAGCAGCTGACCATCAGGGAGAGCCTGGTTTGATCAGTCCTTGGGCGCAGTTTGATCAGTCCTGGTGCGTTTCTCTGCTCTCGCTTGTATCAAGGGAGAATTCCACCCCCCCCACTTTTCGGAGCCGTGTCGTTAGTTAAGTGCATGGCATGTAATGGGGCTCTGTTCAGTTTCAGTTCATGAATATGGAGGGAGTAAAACAGGTATGAAAATGGCTCTCCAAATGAATCAGGCCTGCAGCGTAAGTGAGTGTTGCATTCCTCCTTTATTTCTCTGTTGTTCTTTGGGGCCTTTGCCCTACAGGAGGAAAGAGAGGACTGTTTGATCATTTTCATGATAAAAAAATAAGGGGGTTTAACAGGCTATGATTAGTGCAGTGTCTCTTCAGATAAACCAGTTTAAGAGTACAAATAATTTTAGTTTATGTGTGAGTGATGTGTAATGTGTGAGTGAAGCTAATAGATCTGAAATGAAATTGTGATTAATCATATGTGGATGTGGACACACGTGCATACACACGCAGACACACACACACACAAACGCACAGCGGGAGAGAGTTTTGAGAATGACAAAAATTCTCAGTACTTAAATTAGTGTTCATTATGCGTTGGATTATATGAATGCTTACTCCAGCACTGTATTCCAGTATAGAATAGCCCAAAAGCAATACAGTGAAGGTCCCTAGCACTAGTAAAGCCCTATTTCCCATTGCATCACTTTCCTCAGTTGTCAAAAACTGAAATCACACACACATCTCATTAAGACGCTGAGCAGTCTAAACTAACTTCATGTCCTGCCATCTTATTTACCCTTCTTCCTTACTGATTCCTGGAATACTCTGTTCACCAAAGAACTCCAGGGAAATAAGGACCAAAGCATTTCATCTGACAGAGCTTTCCCTGTGTATGCATTAAGACACAAGATGAATGCATCTTGGCCACCTTGCGGTTTTCTTTTCCTCTCTCTGTTCACACCTCGGTCACATTTACCTGTTTCATGCCACTTTTCAAATGGAAAAGAGGAGGCAAGGGGAAGAATGTGAATGGGGTCTGAGAGAAGATTCGAGGAAAAGGGTCGGCTTGGCTTTGAATCTTGGTGGGATGCACCACACCTGATTTTGGGCCCTGTCATCCGCCCATTCATGATACATTTTTACTTGGCAGTACTTGGTGTTTTTTTTTTTTCAAAGCTGTAATATAGCAATGTGAAATTGTAGATCTTCACAAAAGCATTTTGCAGATAGTGACAGAGAAAGAGAAAGAAGCAGAAGAAATTATAGGACAAGCAAAGATGTTGATAATGTTGATGTAATCAAGTGAATTATTCTGCTTTTGGTTTATAAGTATGCCCCCCCTTCCCCAGATCGTTGCACTCCCTCAGTACGATGTGAGTGTTGAGAACAGATGCTCGCCAAACCTACATGGTTAAAAATAGCTTTATGCTTCTGTACAGTTCCATCTTTTTCTCTTTCACCCAATTCATTTAATGGCTCATTTTTAATCAGAAAAGTCCTTTGTCAAGAAAAAAAGACAATTTTCCACAGCTGGGAATCTTTACACAGATTATCGGAATATACCATTGTAAATTGCACTGCTTACAACAATGCTGAGACAATAAGGGACAGATTAATTTTGTATAAATGGCTGTTTATTTATGCTTATGCATGAGATTGTATGGTATACCAGTTTTGCAATGTAATCCAGTGCATTAAACCATTCTATTTGCCCTCCTAAAAGAGATACTAATTGTATAGTCCTACTATACACACTTTGGCAAATATATTCTTGTCACCATCTGAAGTGCCATAATTTTTTCTGTGTGCCCACAAAATGAGTACATTCATTGTGTCCCTCATAAAGGCAGCAGGTGTGGGAGAGGCCTTGCCTGACTGGTTACCTGTACAGAGAGGCATGGTGGGGGTTTTTAAAAGGGAGTCACAGCCACCAGTCCATCAGTGACTCTGTTGTAACTCAGCCATGACTCTGTGACCTCAACCAGAATGATTGACTGCGGTCACTAAAGTACAAACAGAATGTTCTGTAAAAAGTGTAGCATTCAGCAGGTTGTGGGCAGGCAGGGCACAGGATCTGAGTTTGTATCTTTCTGTTTTAGAACTAAAATATTGGATATTTTAAAGAATTATCATATTAGCAGTTGATATTTTGATGAAAGATGATATATAACAGAGCAGTGGGGGGGGGGTATCAGGGGGAGGGGATATTGTGCGCTGACGTTGGCATGGCAACAGCAGTTCCTGTGGCCTGTGTCTGGGCTCCTGCCTTTGTCTCTGTGAGGGGAAACATTCTTTCACACTCCCAGCCCCTTGGGTTTCTCTTGTTGCTCTTTGTCACTCTCTACCTTGCCCCTCTCCACGTCACACTCATCTCTCTGTCTTTCTTAGTCTTCTGCATCTTCCCTTCATCTCTTCCACCCCCTCTCTCTTTCCATTCTTCTCTCGTGTTTGTGGAATTCCATGACAGGGAGCAGATGTCAGGTCTGATTGTCAGAAAGGACGAGACATCCCATCTCCAAAGTCTCGGAATACAGAGCAGTTTGGCATTCCCCACCGCCCCCCTCAGAGTAACCTCTGCATGTGTGTTCCGACACATGGCAGGCCTCAGAGTGGGGGCTCTAAAAATACCCAGGTGTGTCTAGTGCCTCTTCTCCTCTTAATTTTTAGTTTCCAAATGCACATGCTGTCTCACGGTTATCCAGCAGCGCACTTATGTGTCTTCTGAGGTCCGCTGGCATCCTCTCTCAGAGCACTCGAATGCTGTCCTCCAACCGGCGACCAAAGCAGCATCATTAGCCATTTTTCCCTTTTTTCCCCCTTCATCTGAAGAGCGGGACGGCCCCGAGGGCGTCGATGCGAGGTGCTCCCGGAGCGTCTCTCGGCCCGTCGTAGGTGTAAGTGCCCCTCCGCTGGAGGAACATAAAGAATTAATCACTCGTTCATCACCGCTGGGGCGCTCTCCTCCCCTCCTCATCCCCCCGCAGGGGGAGGCCGCGGTGCCAAGGCCCAGACAAAGAGACGCCGTGTTTATGGGTATCAATAAAAGATAAAGGCTTTGCGCCCGTGACGTTCCTGCCAGAAGAGGCTGAGATTAGCATTCCTCTTCCTCCGGGGCGACTCCCGCGGGCTGTGGCGAAGGAGAAAAAAAAAAAAACAATCGTTCCATCACAGTACGTCGCGCTGTCGCTTGGCGCTGCTGCTGCTCTGTCGCTCTGGTCACATAAAGACAGAGTGCTTTGTTTTTTGGATTTTTGAGTTGATCGTTTGAGTGCGTCGGTGCTGCGGCGCCATTGACTGTGCTCTGGGACTGGCATGAGACTCATCCCTCTGCTCTGTGTGTGTGTGTGTGTGTGTGTGTGTTCCCCTGACACATCCCCTTATGTCCCAACATCCCTCACTATAACCTGCATAAAAACCCCTTTTCGTTCCCTTATTTGTGAAGACACAGAGCCCCCATTGGTCTGGCAACCATCAGGAGCAGTTTCTGAATTCATGATTTTGTACATTGTAATACATTTCCTCATGCCTTTTCATCTGTGGGACAAGATGCATGGCATTGCGCTTTGAATGCTCTCTAGACCAGTCGCAGCAACAGGTGCAAAAAGCCTCTTAGTGCTGGCTGCGCCTCCCTCATGGCGGCACGCAGTGGCCGGGACCTGCTGAATGGCAATTTCATACTTGAGAGAGCGCAACGCGTCCTGGCCCGTGAGGGACAGTCCTGGACACTCCGGATGAGTTGCCATCGTCAGAGAGAAGAGCAAACAAGACACACCCAATGTGTCTGTGTCTCCAGTTCAGTGTTCAGAAAGAAAACAGATAAAATGCAGGTTTTGAAGCCATGACTTCATCAAATTGTTTAGGTGGATCATAACCAAACGAATGTGACAATGAGACAATAATACGCTACACTCACAAAGGAATAAACACATTTTTTGTTGATGAGACAGCTTTCTCCAAAACCTCATCTCATAGTCGCCTAGTGAATCCCACCATCTTTCTGTTACTCAAGGATATGTGAATGTAATGCATTCTTAAAGGGGTAAACAACCCCCACACAACATCTGATGCAACAGAGGTTCCAAGGATTTGAAGGCAGCAGTTTCTCACAGTGTTCCTGATCTCAGCGCTCAAGGTGACCATTAAAAGGTGGAGAAACAACAGTGGCATTTCCCCGTGGGGCGTCTCTGTGAGTTTTATTTAATCACGCTACTGTAATTTGTTGAGCGACTCAGAGGCTCCTGTCACACCATCCACAGCGGTCTACAGAGAGCGACCCATCAAGATGTAATGGAAAACCCCGACGTGGCTCACATCCTACCATAATGAACCCCATGTAGCACACGCTCTTGATCAGGCATCTCCAATGCTTCCTCCCATATTCCCCACAGGGAGGAGGGGGGAGAGAGCATATGCTTACACGTAATTAACACGCCGTTAATATTCATCGTTACAGACAAGGACAGAACAGTCCCCGGGAGTGGTTAAACCACGAGATTTGACGATTCAAGCCTTTCGGATTATGGATGTCGAGAAAATTCAATTTATGGTCTTTGCACAAATGCCATGGCATTTAAACTGTGCATTGCGGTATTATGAACAGGGCCGCGTGAACCGGTGTTGCTTCATTTATTTTCCTTTATGTCAGAGCTGTAAAGTGTCTATTTGTACTGTACACCTTGAGGGCCTCTCGAAAGGAAATTTTCAGAAACAGTGTAATATTACAGTGGGTCAGTGGTCAGAGCGTCTGGAATTTCAGGGAGCTGCAGGCTCTAAGAGGAACAAGAGGCATGGGAGGAGGAGTAGGAAATGTTCAGGATAAAGCACATCACAGCCACATTGAATCTGACCCTAGAGTTCCCAGGTTCTTTCACAAAGAGTTAAACATTCTCTCAACCGAAGTACTTGTGATATATTATTGATCAAAACGGAAATATGCCATTAATCTCACAGAGGTGCATGGCTGTGCAGAGTTAGCTAGGTTTCAAACTGCAATTTACCAGTACAGTCTATTAAAGGTTAACACACTGTGGATAGCAACATGTATGGTTGCCTCAGCTATAATATTAATTTTCTCACAGGTTTTTGAGCAAACTAATTGCACACTGACATAAATTATTGGATCATTTTTCATGTTTATCACAACAGTGACAATAACACATTGGTATTGACAATCTGAAAATAGAAAATGGAAGCGAGGGAGAGAGTGAAGCATTGTGGGTTTTCCTGGACTCTGTGCAAATTTGCTGGGGGCAGGCGTGACTCATGAGATCGGGTTGAGCGAGCACTCAGCTTTACAAGGAAGAATATAATTAGACCAATGGAGCTCTCACCTCTTGCTCTGCCAAAGCAGGGACCTGTGGGCAGGGCCAGAGGGGAAATCACATGGAGGGTGGCTTGTTCCCGGCGTACAGCACAGAGGCCAGGGTCAGAGGGTAAAGTTTGTCAGAGCGGAGCGGGAACTGCGCCACATCTGTTCATCTCTCCATGCGGCATCGCACGGAGACGCTGATGCACAGCTAAGTGCTTTCATGTAGTCTGAGAGAAAATAATTATCCCCCAAAACTGTGACAAGCCCGGGAGTCCTGGAGCATGCTGTTTTCGCTGATGCAACTAAACATTAGGTCTATTTTTATAAAAAGGGAACTGAGCTGAATTTGCGCAGAGGCAATTCAAATGTTTCGCTTGTTTTCAATGGCACTTATCAAGAAGTTAATGCTGATAACATTTCTGCTGCAATGCTACAGTACCACTTGTATTGTACTTGAATGGTCCGTGCCTTTCTTGATTTGGTGAATTGATTTGGTGTACATAGCTGTTACTGTTTTAAATTGTACCTACTCTACACAGGGAGGGTGTTAAAAACTTGGACACTTAAGAAAGTTAAGATAGTTCTTGAATTTATCAATCAATTTCTGTTAAACAGTAAAAGATCTTTTTTATACAGGGGTACATATGAAGAAAAGAACCATTGAAAAGACACAGAGTTTAGTAAGTGAACACTTACATAAAGGAACAATTTATGGAAACCAGTGTGTGCCTAACCTGGAATTAGAAAGAGGCAGTTTCCACAGTGGAGAGTTGAATTGAAAAGTTACAAATCTACCAGATAGGCCAGTCACAGGAGAAGCTAATCTGTACAGATTGTGGATTGTAGCTTGAGGGGGTCTCCAGTCTCCTGTGCTTTCAAACATCAACACGCGGTGATCTAATTTCAGCTGACCTTGTTTTCGTGTTATACAGCACAACTCTCAGCAGGGGGACTTGAACGGCTTTTCAACGTCACACAGTGAAACTCGTTACTTTGTTTTTCGGACGTCACGCGCTGAATCCACTCAAGGTTGACTTCAATGTCGTGAGAGGGACGTTCTGCGGTCGTGGCATCAGGTCATCGGAATGACGGGGCTTCCATTGTGAAGCGTGACATCATTTTACATAAGAAATGGGAGCTTATGAAAATCTGAGGAAAAGAGCAATGAAAGAGAAGGTTAGGTGATGGGCTGTGTGGAAAAAAAAATCTGTCAGACCGTTTAAATGTTAATTATTCATTTTCTTTCCCTCATAAACTTTTACTGCCTGCCTTTGTGATTAAAACAAAATATCTTCGGAAGAATATCCTTTGGGAGCTGACATCCTTTAAGCTCCATAAAGAATGAAGAGTAATGACGAGGCTCACATAAAGAACAATCCCCTAGAGAACTTTTCCGGATCTTACCGTTCTTTTCCCACATCTAACCTCAGTGTAATTATTGTTCTGCACATCTGGGGTATCCATTCTACACTCATATGATATCCAAAAGATTCACATTAATGTAACCATTACTGTATTAAGTACAATTAATGGATGAACAGGGAACATACTGTATGTACACTGCAATTTAAGACGGTCAATAAATCAGCACAAGCATAGCAAGTCTTATCTTTTTTCTGTGTGGATAGCAACCATTCTTTAATGAGATTTGCCATTAAAAATACACTTGATGTCTCAGTGTTCACTGGTGATGCACCTTGCAACAACAGTTGTATACGATTACCTCACTGGTCAAAATACCTAGGTCCTTTGTAGAGGGACTTATGGAATCATGTGATTTCAGGGGGCTTGTGATGTCAGTGTTGTGGATTGGCATATAAATTGAGTTCTGCTATAGTGCACCAACTCTGCTCTTCTGTGGCTAGACTGCTGTGTGTTGCTTCTTTCAAACAATGAAAAATAGTTATAAATGACACCCCCGCACAATTTCCACAGGAAACAGACAGCAATCCATTTCATCCCAAGCCTGAAAAAAGATCGTTCAAGTGTAAATTTGTAACTGTGGGAATTGCAACATTCCTATAACATGATGTTCATTAAAATGTATTAATTTTCATTTGATCTGAATGGTTCATCCTATTCACTGAGCACACTACAGCAGTCAATCCATGAGCGATAAAGATCAGTGAATCCACTCTGCATCTGCTTAACACAGAACTCTGTGTCCAAGTGCAGCTCCTGGCTGTCATGACTGCTTGAAGCAAGTCCCAAGTGGCTCACCAAAGACTTATACAAGGTTTTAACAAATTAACTTTTGCAAGAGGATTTTGATAATCAGATGCAGCAATGAAAGAGATCATGTCTGCAGATCAGAATTTGATCAGGCCCTCTTTTTCATAGCCAATCAAAGGAATCCTTTCACAAGGGGAGTTTTATGCCCCAACATATTAAATAATAGTGTAGATATTTTAATAATTTAAGTGCCCACAAAACTAACTAAAGCTTAAAAATGCCAAGTCCTGAGCAAAGCACAGTGGTTAGAAAACACACCCTCACTACATGTTTGCTAGCTCAAATCCCAAATGGGGTACCGCTGGTGCTGCACTCCAGAGCAAAGTGCTTAAAGCACATCCACTCTGGGACTGAAGATGGCTTTTACATGCTCTTTAACTCAACGCATGTCAGTGCATCATGGAGCTGATAAGTGTAAACCCTGCACTGCTCCATCAAAGCCTGAACTGCCCTGAATATCCAGCACTATTTGAGCAAAATGTAAGCTGTCTGGCGTTAGACATGAATGGTGTCATCTGCTATTTTAAAACTAGTCAGCAGCACTTAAAAAAAATCCAAAATACGACCTGTCTTTGAATGGTTTTGTGAGGATGTGTATTTGTGTCTCTTCATCCATTTTATGGCAGCCATATTTCCTTTGCTCATCCAATGATGTGCCACTTCTTCCGTTTCTCACATTTTAATTCTGCTCCCTGCCTGCCTCCCTCAATTGTCTTTGGCCGCACAAATCTACCAAACTTTCTCATCCCCCTGTCTCCAAGTGTGTTGTATATTTTCCTTTTTTCCTACCATTTAAGTATATAATGTTTGTGCCATGAAGCACAAATGATGGTGGCCTCCCTTCTTGGGAGTCCAGAGCTCCCCACCTGCCACTCCCAGGTGTACCTGTCAAAGTACTGCTATGAGTCCATGGTCCACTGACTTGACAGGACACATAGGGGAATCCTCTACAGGACCCTGCTGTCAACATGGTAGTGAAACAGTGATGAGGCCACCACTCACTGAGTTTGTCACATGACATCCATAATTCTCTTAATAACATAAAAAAAAATGAACATGGTTTCCTTTGCCCAGCCTCTGGGA